>OZ025244.1:25977463-26477463 GCA_964019155.1 Osedax fenrisi | reverse complement strand
TGTCAGCATAATGATTGACAGGTAGTGTTTATTTGCGAATATAGTCTATCATAATGATATCTACAATAACAATTAAAAGTATACAAAAGTTAAGTTAACGCTCTTATCTCGATAGCTTAATTCCTAACTCCGTTAACTCTTATTAACTCCATTAACTCCAAGACTCCACTCGTGTTATGGAACACGTCGTTTCAACAGTGGTCATGAATTATACAAGTGTTCATACTTATACGTATAAATATGTTGAACATAATTTAATTAATTTAAATATTACATATACATACAAATATCTGATAATATTGTTACATAATGATTACAAAAAGTATATATATATATATATATATATATATATATATATTTATTAAAATTAAACTATTTTTAAATGTCTTCAATATATTACCAAGGACATTGATATTACTACAAGTACATCTATAATGTATTATATTGTTATACACATATTGATTTATTTTGATTTGTTGATTTTGTATTTAAGAATATATCCATATAGGTATATAAAGTATAATTTATAGTATAAATTTGAATATTTGTTATTGATTAATAGAATTATATCAAGATACTTAGATATATATATATATATATATATATATATATATATATATATATATATATTATAAATAAATTGACCATTATGATTAATACATTAATTTGTATAAACAAAATATTATATTTATTATTTAAAACAGCTCTTTATTATTATGTAATCATATTTATTTAGCTACACTCATATATATATATATATCAATACTATAGATGTATAATGGAGTTATAACTTGTGTACAGTTTTAACTAACAAATATAATACATACATAAGATTATAATAAATTATTATAAATATTATTAATAAATTATAGCAACGAAATATTTCAAAAATGTGTTCGTATCTTTAATAAAGTGAATAATTCTTTATTTTTTAATTTGAAAATAATTAATTATATATAAATATTAATTATATATATATATCAATACTATAGATGTATAATGGAGTTATAACTTGTGTACAGTTTTAACTAACAAATATAATACATACATAAGATTATAATAAATTATTATAAATATTATTAATAAATTATAGCAACGAAATATTTCAAAAATGTGTTCGTATCTTTAATAAAGTGAATAATTCTTTATTTTTTAATTTGAAAATAATTAATTTTTAATTATATATTTAAATAGTTATATAATAATTTAAAAATATAAATATCAAACAAAAAATGTATAAAGTTATCTTTATTGTTGACAAACAAATAATAGAATAAAAGTGAGTTGATATGAACGGCCTATTATATAATCTTTATTGACAATAGATTATAATCTATTGCAAATATAGTTAATATATTAACTTTATTATGTACTATATTACTCGTGCATATAATATACTGCACATCTAGCTATGTAATGTTGTTGGGGGAATACGTGATAAGTAATACTTTAATTAGTTACATATATAACGTATTGATAATATTAGATGATAATGTATTACTGATAACAGACTAATTTAATACGTTTTAAATATATTTGTAATCTAAATGTATTTTATTTCATTTCAACATAGACACCCCACTATAATGCTTATGCTTATGCTTTAAGCATAACAATTTTCATAGATATATAGTAGAAAGTACATAATATGGACATTTTAACAATAAATGTTATTAACATTTTATCACTTCATTTTTTATTCAAAAATTATAATATTTTTATATTATATAATTATAGATATTATTGTAATATTAACATTTTATTTAATATTTGTATCCAATAGGGTCCATATTCGGTCCATATTCGGTACCCATGTTCGAATTCCGATAACCTGGTTATAATACAGACACCATATATATTACTAAATTATTATATATATATTATCGATGAACCAATCAGATAAATTAAAATTACATTACATATAATTTATTTTATGAATAATTTAATATAATTTATTTAGTAATCAATTTATTAATTTTTATAATTTTATTAATTAATAATTACAAGTGAAGTATCTAAATAATAAGAATGAAACGTATACATACATTTATTGTATTAATATTATAACGCGCGTGATTTTTATGAAAATGATAATAGTTCACCTTCTGCACGCTTATTAGTTATATATATATATACCCTATATATAGGGTGTCCATATACGGATATATTAAGACATCTAAACTCTAGAGTATCCGTATTAGGGATTTATATGACATCTAGTTATATGCTTATAATTTAATTAGTATTAGCTAACAAAATGTAGCAATTAGCATATAATGTTTAGAAGCTTTATTTATTAATAATATATTATTATATTTTATATTAATACATTTATATTCGATTAAGAGGTTTTTAGTTGATATTTTAATGGTTTTAATATTTTAATTTATGGTTAAGAGATACTGATAGTGTCCGTATTCGTTACTTTCTACTAGATATTTCAAACGAATAAAATAAAATGTCAACATATTAATGTGCGTACAATAACACCCTGTGCAGATAGATTAATTAGATAAAATAACTCTCCAATTATGAACTTAATATTTTTAACTAAATAAGATATATAACTATATTTGTACTATGTAAATTATCAATTAATTCATTATAATACATACATAAATAGAATTATATAAATTAATATGATATAAATAAAAATATATCTTATATTAATTTATATATATATATATATATATATATTGCTATGAGTGAAATGGATATATTTCGAACCCTCAGAATATAAGTCGCTAGCATATTAATAATAATTGGATAACTACCCTGTTCCTAAAGACCCCGGCCCGGCGCGTAAGCTAAACTACCCCCTCTAACGGATGATTGATGCATGTCGGGGGGTTACGACGGTCTACGTAACCCTCTGTCACTTATATCGATACCATACATCCCGTCGCGTTGCCTATGACACGCGGCCACCGCATCTATCCTAGCGACCGACCGAGAAGTGATATAATAACGAATAACTTAACTATAGGTGGCGGTACCGTATCCGAAACCGTTACTTCGCCATAGATCAACAATTACGAGGCAAGTGGCGTGCGTCACTGTGACACGCGAGCGCTCCCGCCTAAACGGCGGTCCACTTTAACACCTAAACGTAGGCCATAAATGGGCCGAAGTACTATCGGGGGGTAGTAGTAGTATACTATTAATAGTGCACCGCTTTTGTTTTCTTAGTTATTAATTCCGTACGGACCAAACATTCTATATCAAAGCGTTTACACTGGACTTATAATTGAAAATTATTAATAATTATTAAACATTAATATTAATTATATAATATATTAATATATTAACTTACTTAATCATATGTCTGGTAGCGGTTATATGCATACAGCGAGGGTCGCTCGCGATACAACTATATCTATGACCGTGCATATGTTGATATCAATATTATATTTATTTATATTATTATTATAGTATTAAATTATTATTTGAAAGAAATTACAATTTTAAAATGTGTTAGAAGTTAAAGCCTATAGGCTATATATTATATATATATATATATATATATATTGAATTTTTTTTTTTTATTTCGTTGACTCTAATTCATAAATTTGTAATATATTATATTTTGTTGAAAATATTCATTTTCTGGCTGTAAATGTAACCAGTATATATAACTATTGGCGAAAGTATATTTCCTAAGATTTTTGAACTTGATGAACCCATATTCGGAATATTGATATACTATCTATGTTTGTGCTTTATGAGTTTATGATTTATTTTAATATTTGAATTTTGTACTCTATTTATTATTCTACTATTTCTTGTTTTTAATTATATTCCTATATGATTTTTTTTCCTCATAATCTTAAATAGGTGAAAAACTCGATAATATATTCTTCTTCCTTCACCCATGGGTATATATATATATATATATTACCATATATATAGTCACTATAGTCACAGTAAAATTAATTATATGTTAAAAAAAGTAGGTATAATTAATTAATTATCTTATAAAATAAATAAATAAAAACTTCTAATAATTAATATTATTGAATGACCATTCTTCATTCAAATAAATCCAATACAAATTTTAAATCTATAATATAAATATATGCATATGGATATTTTAAGATACACATAACATATATTTCTTTAATATATTGAACTATACCAAAGCCCTTAAAGGGCTTTGACTATACTATTGTACCCTAATATATAATAATCAATATATTATATTATAATATTGAACTATAATATTAATAATATATTTACAATTGTATCTGAAAATAAATATATTAAGATTAATATACTGTTATACAATTAATTAATAATAATATATTTGTCATATATATTATTTCTAAACTTTTATAAAAAATAAAACATGATATTTAAATACAGTCACCATAAATATACACCATAATTCATACACCCGCTAACTCAGACTCGTTATAAGTGATATTTTGTTGTTTACTTATGCACATACATGTAAGGATAATTCGATATCTATAGAATTCTATATCCGATGTAATTAACATTGTGTCAGGTAACTTCGAGTCATAGTACGTGACAGTTGACGGTACTGAATACACACATTGTTTACAATTGTTCGGTCGAATCCTTTCATCTGTAACTTAGATGAAGTTTTTATTAATCTAATACAATATGGCTAATACCTATGTTAACGATATTAATGACGTATTAGCCAACTGAGACTTACATGTAGTATAGTGTGTATATCAAATAAATTAAGGACATATTTGTTAATAAGTATTTTTTTAATAATTATTATTTATAACAATATTTATGATTGATATAAATAATTCTCAAATATGATATTAAAAATTAATATCTCAAATAAGTGTACGTCACGATAAGCTCAAATATAATACTTATACATTACAACAGAATATATGTATATATATATATTCATTTTGTTATCTGATACTCACATATCATATATTATTAACACATTACTGAATTTGATATATTTCTTATATTTATAAAATAATAAATACATATATCTATAGTTAAATTTCATATCCAATAGTTCTAATCCTCATATGATAACTTCATCTATTGCTTCAGTTGTCACAGTTGTATATAACCTGACGTATCCGGTCACTATTTGTCTCTCACATGCACTCGACACTTATCCGATAACTACCAACTCAAACTATTAAGTTTATGTTATAATCATTAATGATTACAGCGAATTATCTTTATTTATCTTTAATTGTCAACCACAATATAAAATAGTCAGTATTATTTGAAGCCCTTTAGTAGAAACAAAACACACATATATAATATAAACATCAATAAAAAAGAAAAATGTCTTCTAATAAATAATAATAATAATAATAACAATTAGTAGTATTATTATTACTATCTCTGTCGACTTCTCATATACTATAGTAAGTGTATACTCCTCTAGATATATTCAATATTATCTACACTTAAAGATTTTCATGTTCATTATCAGGTACATGATAGATATAGTTATATTCCTATGGTGAGTTTTCTCGTTATATGTTTAACTTCTAAATATGTTATGTATTCTAGCATACTGATATATATACTATATTAGTCTGGGGTTTATGGCTCAGTGATACAACCAAAAGCTAGTAAGCGAAAGGTCCCGGGTTACACTCCAAAAAATTCTTGTTTTTCTCTCGTGGTTATAAATAACTTAATAAACTATAAATCAAAACACAAGAGACTAAATGTTACTATTTATATTGTTGCACATATCCGTTTGAAATTATCTTTCTGACATCACATTTATATGCGGAAATTGTACATACAATACTACATATATACATATATATATATATATATATATGATTACACTTATAACGACCTCATTTAGGAGACTAGTAATATATGTTAATATACAATATACGTGTTTGTATAACCATAGACATATATTCACATATACATAGTTCTTTCATACACGTATACCTATTTATTTATTGAAATATTTTATATATTTAGTTTACAAACGTTCCATAATTCATCGGCAATTGTCTCCATTGTCGAGGCTAAATCAATACACTCATAGGCATGCTAAGCTATACATAATACGTAGGATTGCTAAACTGCAGGAGATTTTAATAAATTACTTAAAAGTTGCACATGCAATATAGTTGAATATTTTAGTAGTATCATATTTCTAATTACTGAAGATTCGATATTATAACCCTTTATTAACTACAGTTTAACAGTAATAATAACTGTTTACAATTATTATTTATTATATACATTAATCCACAACTTTCTGCCCATATATGGGTATATGGCCTATATATTGCCTATATGCTATGGACAATATGGGCCCTATATCGTGCAGAATTGTAACAGTTATAAATGTAACCGTATACTAGATGGCATACAATGCATCACTAACCAATGCCATATATGGGACTGGTATACGCTTATAAAATGTTAAAGTTCATATTGATTATATGTTAATACGATTATTTAGAGAGGCTGTGTTAACATGTAACACTCTATTCGAGTATCTAATTGAAATGCGGGGTATATCTAGTGAAATTGTGGTCTCAGAAATACGTAAAGTAATGTAAAATAGTATAGTTATATTATAGTTATACCCTATAGTTATACCCTACCATTGAACATATTATTAATGAAATAATCAGATAAATTAAAATTACATTACTTATAATTAATGTTATGAATAATGTAATATAATTCAATATAATTAGTAATTAATTTATTATGTATTATTATTTTAATATTTAATAATTAAAAGTGAAGTATCTAAATAATATGCATATAGCTGATATTATATGCATGCTCTTTCATAGGAACTAGTAGATCGGATACTTTATGGTAAGGAATAGGGTTGAGAATGTAAAAATTTGAAAACATGTTCAAACTAAAGTTACTAAACTATTTAGAGTTACTGGTATATGTTATTATAGAATGTGATATGATTAGGGAGCATTGGAATGATGTAGAGAATATTATATAATTCATCTATATATAACTATAGTTAATATGTAATATATATATATATAATTGATGATTTTATCAAAGGTGTAGAGGACATGAAGTGTGGATCTCTTTTGAAAGTAAACTATGGTTTCTTATGCACCACCTGAGCGTCAACCAAGAAAAGTAACTCAAGTTTTAATTTAATCTCATCTTTTGAAGAGAATTATGAATTATTAAATGAAGAAATATAATTTCGAAAGAAAATATTAATTAATAGATGGATTGATCAATAAATGGGTTCTATTATATTTAATATATGTTCAGATTGATAGAATATACTTATAAAATGGGCAATACGGTTTTAAAGTTTATATTTCGAGTATCGCAAGTTCAAAAATGGATAGATTGAAATAGAAACAAATTACAAAATCGTAGTATCAGACGTATTTAATATTCAAACTATGAGTTATGTATCAACCCTATAGGGTTATTATAATAAGTAGCGTAAATGGATTATAGGCTATATAATTTATAGCATAATAAAATGTGATGATTCAACCATAATTGGTGATACTAATGATAAAAGATAGTCTAAGTAATATTTTGTAGAAAGCTGAAGAATTTACTAACCGTCATATTTATCGACTTACATATTTGTAATACATTGAATATATGAAAATTATTCGATCTAAATATGAGATTTATATATTGATTACCGATCATCACACATTAATAATGACATTCTAAGAGGAATGATAATTATACATATACTTGTAGGTAGATATACACCTATTGTATTTATTTTAATAATATTAGGAATATTCCATAGATAGGGATAATAATGAAAAATATGATAATTTCACAGTTTGATGAGGAATGGGCATACTCATATACAAACTATAGTTTATATACTTCATAATATATTATGGCATCGTCTAAATTATATAATATAGTATGAATAAAAGAAAGTTTGTAAGTAAAAATTCTATCATATTATTCTATCTTATATTATATTACAATTTAAGTTTTATTAAAGCATCTAATATAGGACCTACATTGAATTATATGTTTATGTGTATTTATATTTCTAAATTATACTTTATATACAGGAATAAGTCTATATTGTATTCGATATATGTTAGTATATCTGTATTTCCGTACATTTTATTTTATTTTATATAATCACACTTTATTAATATGTTCCCTATATACACATACTATATGTGGTAATATTTATATAATACCAGTTAATAATTATTTTTTTCAAACGATAGAAAGTAAAAAAATATGAAAAGTTACAAAAATAGTTAAAGTTACAAAAATAAATTTATATGAAAAATAAGAAAGCAAAATTATTAGTATACATAATGTAATACTTGATATCATTGATTTACGTGGCACTTTTTTAAATAGTTTACTTCTGAAATAATTGAAATCAGTAATATATTCTAATCTACCCTTCAAGTCCGCACTCTATTGATGGCAATGAGACACTTACAGATGATAATACATGTTTGAGAATACATGTTTGTTGTTATACTATTATATCCTACATTTATGTCAACCCGTACATGCAATTATTGTTCATTTTCATGTTGTCCACTCTTATATTTATACTGATAATATACAACTTCCTTCAGTTACTTTACTACTAATCTCCCTTATTATCTCCTATCCGATGACTATAAACATTTATATTTTATTTTCGCTATTAAACGTGGCTAATCTCTACTCATTTAAAAATATATTATCAACTTCATTTTACTTCACCAACCTGTCCTCATAATGATGTTGATAATCAAGTATATCGCATAATTAAGTACCTCTTCTATACTAATCTTACTCGTGTGTCTATAACCAATCTATTAATTTACACATCAAGAATATTACTAAACAGCTAAATTTCATCTTTTTCAAAACACATCGCAACATATCAGCATAATTATCCAACTGTTAATATCCTCGTGTCTCGTATTGTTTACTTTCCTTTATTTACTACTGCTTCTTTCGTCTCTCTCGTATTCACTCTATATATTAATATTATTACATGTTAATAGAATTAGTCTTAGCCTGTTATGATCTGTTCAGAAATCGTTCGTTTAATTATTTGTTATACGTTCTCAATTGGAAGTTTTCTCATCTAGCCATCAGAGCTATTCATTTATATCCTTTCCGCATTACAAATAGCATGTGAACTTTCTTTACTGCCTAATTATATCGTGATTTACTAATTATTTATTATTATTCGACCCGTTATGTATTTGTTTGCTTTTATTTTGTTATCTCGTTTTTATTTATTTAATTATTAATCTTATCACACACCTGCAGCCTTCAAGTATATGTATACATTTAAGTTGATCGCCAATATATTAAATTATTTATCTAACTATAAATATCTATATTTATTATCATATTTGGGTATAAGTACACGGGTAATTGTAGATTCAGTGCTTCTCGTCGAGACAATTACTCTATCTATATATCTATAATTATTTTATTAAACAATGTTGTGAATAAATGAATCGTGAAGGTTATAACGTCTATCTATAGATACATAACATATGAAATGGGGCAATATTTTAAATTAACTTTTCAAATGATAACATTTGTTATGGCAGTAAATAAATATATTATTATTAAAATGTATATAATAATAATAATAATTAGAGAGTAGTGTAATATATAAAATGTTCCTATATAACTAGTTAGAGATATAACGAGAGCTATCAATATTATTTATTAATTTTGTATATAATTAATGATATATTAATTTGTATTGTTAAATATGTATATACATAAATGGCTATCCCTAAATATGCTCGTATATTAATATGCACATTTACATGGTCGGTGTTCATTCCCTGTATAATATAATGTATGTAATTAAAAAATATGTATGATGCCTTACTTATGTCATACCCTTCTTGACATTTTCTTATTTAAATTAATTTTACAAATTTCTATCTCACTATTCCAGGTACTCAATGACTGGTAATATTACAATTTAAATTATTGTTTTAATATATATATATATATATATATATATATATATATAAAATATAATATACCCGTTTATATTCCAGCAGAATTAAATATAATTAAGTGATTAAATAAAATAATTTGTAACAAATACTCCAAAAATGATACATTTATAATATCATACACTACAATATAGATCTCACAAAATACACTAGTAATACTCTATAATATATAATCATATTTTTATTAAATATATTATGATTTTAAGGTGTACAATACATGTATTTAAATAAATATTGTTCAGTTAGTTTATTCCTATATGAATTACCATTTAATTAACCATTTAAGCGTCATGGATATAGGTTTCATTGTTTACATATGACTCACCAATCCCCTTAAACAAGCATTATTGAGTGCAATATTCATATCAATATTATTACCTTTAATATATTATACATGTTATATTCACACATATAATATACACATATATATATATATTCATATTTTTATATATTTTTTATATTTATCTATTTTTACCTTATATTTATGTGTATTAATTTATAATCATATACCAAGTATACTTGGCAAGATACGAATTATCTAGATTAATCTATAATAATTATTTATATAAGTTGCAAACTACGTATTACATTATATATATATATACCTATATATATATATATATATATATATATATATATATATATATATATATATGATTAAATCATATCTGATGATGCCGACTCGGACTTATTAAAGTATTGTTCTCCGATATCCCCACTACGAGATTATATTTAATCGACCACGTGCCTATAAAAACGATACCTCGACGGGGAGAACAGACATCACCTATAGGTTGCTAACAGTTACGTGAAGACAGTGGTTGTTCACGGTGGAGGGTATCTCTGCTCGCTAGATGCGCGTAATAGATATCGCAGCACACCTCGGTTATATATGGTTAATATATATATATATTTATATATATATATATATATATATATATATTTAATATTATTAATATTAATAATAATAAATATATATATATACATATTATTATTAATATTATTAATAATAATACTGTATACGGTATGATAAACATAAATATAGAGTTAATAATTGTGCTTGTACATATTATAGTCTATATCGATATATATATATATTATTTATTATAACGTAAACATACTTCTTATAATCATATATATAGCTTCTATATAATTAGATGTATTTGAATATCCAATAACATTTATGTATGAATATTAATACGATATAGCATATAAACCATTTAATATTATTAATTATAAATATGATTTTGTTGAATAACATCCCGGTTAAAAATAACAAAACTCTAATTATTTATATTTCATCTAATTATATTATACAAATCGAAAATTCCAACTTATCAAACGTATCCGATTAATGTAACATGAAACTAGATACAAAATCCAACAAACCAACTAAATATGTCCACTTACCCGTAGTCCAACTTACCGAAAGTTAATTATATATATATACTAAAATTAATAATAATATAATGATAATAATTACTTTATAATATCTATACTATATTTCGACAATATATTTGCTTAACATTTTTAAATAAAATATTAATCAATAATAATAATAATAAAAATAATAATAATAATTATAATAATAATAACAAATTATTACATGTTTGAAAAGTTATTATTTGTTTATTTGAATTTGTACATGTTTTTTTTGTAAATTATATATATATATATATATATATATATATATATATTATAAAAATGTATCATTTAAATATTAAACTATATAATTAATAAATTATTACCATGTCGTAATGTACCTGTACCTGTACATGTACCGTACATTCCTGTAAAGGTTACAAAATTAAAATAATTCAAATTATTATAATATAAGTATAATATTTATATATTTTATTAATATTTATTATGAATATGTTGATCCCTCGTTTACTAAACAATGTATTATAATAGTAACATTTATTTATTTTTGTAATTTTATATTATTATTTATTTATTGTAATAATAATATCCTTATTAGCAAATATGTCAACTGTATAATGTCGCTATATATATTCGCATAAGTAAAAAAAGCAATGCATTCATATTATGAATGATAATGTATACTGTCTGTGTGGATCAGTTGGCTAAGGTGTCAGACACACAAACAGTAGGACCTGTGTTCGATCCTCGTACGGACCATTAATTCATTTTATAAAATGGGTCTTAAAATATTATTTAGAAGTGATCTTATATATAATATATATATATATAAATATATATATATTATATATGATTGTGTATAAATAAATGACCGTCTCTCGTTAAAACCAGGGATGCTTTAACATGAGAGCGGCTTCGAAGGGACATTAGAGTTATATATGGTTATAAGTGAAAACTTCATCTAAGTTCCTGGATGGGATGAAATGTCTCCACCAAATAAAATTACAATAACAATAACAATAATTAAGTTTATTAGTGTGTTTTCTCAATATCAGCATGAGTGTATTCATATTTTTGCAAAATAAAAGTAAATATATATTGGTTAATAATTAAAAATGAAATTGATCTAAGAAAAGAGTAGTTCGTATACAATCAAACTATTGACAGTTAAGTGTGTTACTTTGAACTGACAATAGGTAAACATCCTTGCACGTGACTGATGTATCGTGTAAAGTTAACACCTACCGTGAATAATCGCCAATAATAGGATAACCACGGATTTTTATAATTAAAACATATTTGATATTCGCGAATGCGTTTGTTTAGAGCGATTATTCTCATTCGTGACCTCGCCTCGAGAACGAACAGCTACAACTATTAATCACGTGCTTACCACGTGATTAATTCATCGTAATCGCATGCGCACGGCTAATTACACCGATTATCGCCCGATGGGAAGCGCGTGCTCTTCATGCAAGACGATTCCTCGTGCTTGTACAGGTACGACTTGAGAGCGAATGCCTTCCTGCAACGCGAGCAGACGTACCGTTTCACCGAGGCGTGCGTTTGCGTGTGCGCGCGCAGATTCGACCTATCGGCGAACCGCTTGGAGCAGTGCTCGCAGCGGAACGGTTTCTCGCCGGTGTGCGTGCGTATGTGACCTTGAAGCAGCCAAGGTCGCGAGAACCGCTTCTGGCAGTAAGGGCACGCCGAACCGTTGTCGTGAGTGCGCACGTGCATAGCGTATGCAGGCATCGACACGTATATCTGAGGGAAGGGTGGGGGAGGGGGTTACCGAGGGGGTAACAGAGTAAAGTATAGAATATATTATAGTATTTTATATATTCTATATTAACTTAATAATCATTAACTTTAATATATATATATATATATATATATATATATATATATGTATGTTAGTTTCATTTAGTATCTATTTGAATACAAATAAGAATAATTCTAAATCCTAGTAATACATAAAACACATATAGTCGTTCTTTTCTAGTCTAAGTTAGTGATAGTTAGCAGTGTGCGTGTGTGCGTGTGTGTGTGTGGATGTGTGTGTGTTTAACCTTCTCGCAGTGCGGACATTGTCTCGCCTTCTTATCGTTGACGTGGCGGTGCGTCTGTTTGTGTCGGGCGAGGTTACTGGCGGTGCTGTAGTGTTTACCGCACTCCTCGCACTCGCACTTCCGCTGTGGGAGTGGTGACGTCATCAGTAAAGGTCACGTGTTACTCTTATAAGGGTACTATAGTGCATATACATTCGCGACATACAGACGTTTTAAACGTACGTAAATGAATATACATATTAATCCATGGGTTTAACTAATGTTGCAATTGAACCTATTGTTCAAGTATATCGTGTTTATAAATGTTAAAAACCCTAACACTTAAACACATTCACAAATGTTTTAATTAATGTAATGAAATTATTTATTAAAAATTTATTTAAAGATTTTTTTTTTAGATTTTTTGAAAATAGTAATTTGAAAAAATCTGCGTATTCAACATTTACATATATATTATTATTTACAAAAAATATTATCAATATTCACATAGTTATTTTTACACATATTATAAACAACTATCTATTATATACTACAAAATATAAATATCTATGAATATATATATAAATAGTTGAGATATAAATACTATATATAGTGCAGATGTTCGAAAGTACTAGTTAACTTCATCTAACTCAGAATGTTACAAATTCTAATTTCATAAGAATATATACATGTAAGAGTTCTATCTCAGACACAATATCGCTCCCTTCGAGACGCATGCGTAAGCCTGACTTAACTGTATACACATTACACGAGAGCTGCGCATGCGTGTATAACTAACGTTGTACCTTCCTTTGTTGAGCTTGTAGCCGCGGCTGTGTTTATCGAAGGGGGACATCTGTAGATACGGGGAGGAGCCTATTGATACAGAGGGTGCCGTGGAAGAGGTAGGGGGACTTAGGCTAAGCTGAGACAGGGGTACAGAGGTGGATGTGGTACTGGTGGTATCGGAGCGTAGCGAAGGAGGTCTTAACACCGAGGCCCGTAGCGGCAAAACGGCGGCAACCGGTTGAACCCTAGCGGCGAGGGTGTGAGTTACAGGGTCACTAGCGCCACCTGCCGCCGCGGCGTAGTAGTAGTAGTCGAGTAGGGCTCGGTGCTGGTCGTACGTGTGGACCGGTTTAGCGGCTCTTAATCCAGCTGGTCTGGTGGCAACATCGTATCTAGGCCAAATATCAGGCCCCGACGACGTCCAAGCTCCTGTTCCGTATTCTGCGGAAGCATTGGGGCCGGTGGCGGGGTAATTATTCAGTCGGGTCGGGCTGTAACCCGGTGCGATACTACCACCACTATTGTAGTGCGGAGCGGTGCGTATTTCTCCGGTGCTAGTGTGGCGAGGGGGCGGTACGTGAAACGCGGATACGCCCCCCGATGACAGATGTCCGTGCGAGACTCCGCCCACTTGACCGGAAGGAGGAGGAGAAGGCCGGACCTCGTGGTCTGCTATAGTGAAGGAGGATGACAGCTTGACTTGTAGTGATGTGCTGGGTGCGTTCGCTGTTTGTCGCTTGATGTCCGGCTTGATGTCAGGCAGGTTCGCTGTTTTCCGGGGGTCGGGGTGTTACGTAAGTTAGGGTTATAGGATTATACGCATCAACGTGCACGTTTACATGTACAAACGGCGCTCGTCGAATGCGTAATATATATATTATGTATATTACTATAATATCTAATGAAACACAATATATATATATATATATATATATATATAATATATATATTATTATTTTTATTATTATTTGTATTAGTATAATATCGATACTAATAATACCTATAAGTAGTACCATGAATCATACACGTGTATTACGTAATATTAACCTGGAGGTGGTGACGTCATACTTGAATCTTCGTAAACAGAATACACGAAAGATGGCTGGTAACATTTAATGGGCGTGTCGGAACCACTCCCCCTACACGTGGTGTTAGTGGTGGTGCTGAGATCTAGGGGCACTCCGTTAACTTCCGCCCTATTATCGCCACTAACTTCCGGTGTTTGGCTCGGAGCCCAAGTGTAGGTGTCGTCAGCCCTTACTACTGACTCGGGTCCTGTGGGAGGGACAGGGTTCTCTGTTAACCCTGTATATATTTTTACAAAATCATTATTCGTATTCAAATATTGATAATTATATATAACAAGTTATATTTATTTTATAATATTACGTAACTTGATACGCATGTAAATGTGTGCTGGCTATAGCCAATGTATACAACAATAGAAACTAGTCACTATTGTTATGACTATAATCACTATTGTTATGAAGCCCTCAGAGGGGCAACAACACTCACGCGTATAATGTTAATAAATTAAGAAAAGAGAAAACTCAAATATTTTCTAATAAATTATTATTATTATTTATGATTATTTAAATATGATACGATGAACTTTCGATGAAACTCTCGTATATGAGATATGGCCATATATGGTCCCGCTATGACTTACTTCCAGTAAGTATTGCTAGCAGTTATGTCATTGAAGTATGTCGTACTACGTATACGTCGTACATTGTACTAGGTACTAGGTGCATTGTACATTGTATTAAGTACATTGTACATTGTATTAAGTACATTGTACATTGTACTAGGTACTAGGTGCATTGTACATTGTATTAAGTACATTGTACATTGTACTAGGTACAATGTACGTGCTATGCAAGTGTTCGCCCATTCAAACGTACGCATGGGTATTACTGCAGTATTACTTAATGTACAACGTAAACAGTAATCAGTTGAACTATATTAAAATGACCCAATATTATTGTAACTTGCGACCCCTTAACACCCCTTGCGACCCATTGCCGATACATTTTATATGGTGGTGATTATTATGGAGACGTTTTGGTAATAGGGTTCAAACAATTTCTGAAACTTTCGATTGGACTTATATTAATACACGTATACACGAGTGTGTGTATTGGTAATTGTTACACTATATTCGATATATCGAATATACAATTCTATAGAGATTATTTACATAGCATGTTAATGAGTCATAACCTCATAGCACCAATAGTAATGCGTCACCTATCCATGTTTCACATACCACAGTGGTAAACACATTGAATATATTATTAAATATAATTTTAAATTCAATTATATTTTATATTTCACTGTATTCATCCGGACACTAAATGTTAACTAAACATTCTTTATTGATAGTTTTATATATTTAGAAATAAATTTAAATACTTATTTTACTATAAATAGTATTAGTAGTTATTAAATACACTGTTAAAAAACCGTTTAGTTTGCCTGAATTAAACCCTTTAATCGATGTCCTTTTAAACAAAGGGTTTGGTAACCTTTAGGTGAGCCTTTTTATTCGAAATAATGGGTTTATGTCGACTATTTACTAAAGGGTTTGAAACCCTATATTTATTCCGTTCTTCGAAGGGTTTGGTATAATAAATTACAAACCCCTTAGTCATTCACTTACTCTACTAAAGGGTTTCGTGCGAATATCCACTAAAGGTATACTAAAGTGTTTTAATAAATGATAGAATTTCATAAAATATTATAGTATTATTTATAATTAATTATTGTATTTATAATTTAAATTATTAGAATTAATATATCATATATTAATAAAATGTTAATATTTTAAATATTACGTTATACATAATATGTAATAAATATAAAATTGTTATATGTCCAATCCTGAGCAATTAACTAAACATGATTTTCAATTGCATCATATTAATTTTCAATTTAATTATAATGTTATTGTTTGTCATATGTAATACCAGAGCTGGCTTACCTAACTCGAGTTAGGTAATTATAAAATTGGAAAAGAGATATATATTATTCGATACAATTTCAATTTTAAAATAGTACTTTATTTATATAATTAAGAATATTACTTTAAATAATAAATGATTTTTATTTTTAATTAGTTATAAAATAATAAAGATTTCAAAATAGAGAAAATTGTATATAATAATAAAATGTTCCTTACAAAATTAATAATGTTGGCATAATAATTTTGTTGAACATTACATTTGTATATAATAATTATAAGAATAATTACTATGCATATATATATATATATATATATATATATATATATATATATATATATATATATATATATATATATATATATATATATATATATATATATATATATATATGTGTGTGTGTGTTTGTGTATAGGCAAGCACATATGTACATGTAAATAACTATCTCCTTCTAAACTAAACTTCTAGCCTGTTCTAGACTGTTCTACACTATTGTATACCGGTCTATATACCGCTCTCTTAGAGTCTACGAGATGGTATCGCGCCATTTATCAAATTAACACCGGCCACCTGGCGAGTGAGAGAAATGCCGTTGTTATCCGATAGGTGTCGGCTTCTCAGCTCATAAATAAAGATAGTCTCACAGGCTCTCCCACCCGCTCCCTCCCTACCTCCCCTCTCTCCTCATCTCCTCCTCTCCCTCTCTCCATCTACCGATTTCTCGTTTAATGTGTGTGTATACACATAATTCACGCGTAATTCACGCGAACGACCCGGAAATATTATTTTAAGCCATTAATTCACACATTCCGTTCTGTGATTCGCATTAACTCGCGTTATCATACGTAACAATCGCACACACACACGCACCTATATACATGTGTATGTATGTGCGCACGTACGAAGGCACTCCTAAGCGTTACAACAGCCCGCCGCTCGTAAAACATCACAGGAGAAGTTAGTTTTACTCGGCGAATTGTTTTACTCGGCTATTTATAGATTACTCGGCTATTTATTGCCGCGGTGGTTGCCGCACCTGTAATTGCCGTTAAACGTAATATTTCTATGCGTAAATGTACTGAATATAAACACGGTATGTTAATTATACTGTCTATTATGATATATTATTATATTTATATATATATAGTGAATATACTATATTAAATAAATTAACATTAATATGTAGATATATTAAAATTAGTTTAATTATAATTGCAAACTTGACATGAGTCACCATATGGCGTATGCTATAACGTACCTTAGTAATGTTTTATGTCATCACGTCTACGTATCCATTGATAATAGACCGCACTTAACCCACGGCTGTACAATGTACACTGTACAAAGTACAATGTACAATGTACGATGTACACTGTAGATTGTACAGTGTACATCGTATAGCAGTGGCAACAAAATAACCACCACGACTACAACAACAATAACAACAACAACAATAACAACAACAATAACAACAACAACAACAACAACAACAACAACACCCGCACATACACCGTACCGCCTACAACTATAGTAGGGGTGACGGACGACGCGTGTCTGTTGTCTCATCACCCCTACTGTAAATCAACCGCTACACCCCTACAGGGCCAGTAACCAATCAACTGACAGTATCGTCCTGCGCGCACATGCGTGTTATAGTACATGTTTAAGTATTAGTGTTTATGTGTATGTATTTTACTATGTATTTATGTGTATGTGTTTGTATGTGATTGTATCGTATCGTATTGTATTCAATAATGTATTGTATTTAGTATATTATTTGGTTGTATATAATGGTTGTATATACCCAATGTTTACACTTATAATCATCTATTGTATAAATTGTATCATTCGTATACAAATATAGAAATATAAACTTCTAAATATACATATATATATATATATATATATATATATATATGATGACGATGCTGATAATAAGGTTTATTGTCAATCTTCATATATGATATATACCTTTAGGTGTGACCTATCATAGATGCCTAGACATACCTCTCGTAGATGCATATAACAATATAGAATAAGAACAAAAAATAAATAAATAAATGAGATACATAAATAAACAAAACGATAAAATAGGATAATTTATAAAATATTAATATTATATATATATATATATACTTATATACCCACTATATATTACAAAAGTAATAATATTACAAAAGTTATGTTTTATTGATATCATATTATTGTGTAAATTGTTAAGATATATATTTAACTTCTTTTTTTTAAATTCTAAATTATAAAAAAAATACATGCTGGCGATTCGAACTTAAAAATGTACTCGAGGTAAATGTATTGCTGCACTATCTTAATTGTAAGTCGTGATTAAAGAAAACAATCAATATTATAAAATGAAAATAAAAGATAAGAAATCTAATTATTTAATACTCAGTGAATATATACAATTAAATGCGATGTTGTAATTAAACGTACGATAACTTATTTACCGATAGAACACGAACACATCGCGCTTTATTATGATTACGTAATAATAACGCGGCGTAATGAAAACAGTAACTTATGCCTCCTCCTCCACCCCCACCCCACCTCCTCCATCTCGTTATACCCGCCGTGTGTATACGTGTTACACCCTACCCTAGCCGGGTAACCGTAGCCGACATCAAAGGGAGGCCGCCGTACCACCACTAGTGAGCAGTACCACCACCAGAGGGCAGTAGAACCTCAGCGGTCAGTCTGGACACAATTACTGCGCACGCGCGTACAACTAACCGGGGAAACGGTTTACCCAGAGTCCTCTCCGCCCGTCCCCATCTATAGATATACGATAGGGGTGCGTTATTATAATTGAAATATAGCACTACGCGAATGTAATACTAGGAATACTTAATACCCGCGCTTTCGTAATAATTTCTTAATTATAGATATTGTTTATGATATCATAATAATCTTTATGTGTGTACTTATGTACGTATATATATATATATATATATATATATATATATTTATATATATATATATTAATACGTGGGTAGTTCTGTAAGCTAAAGAATCAGACATAACCAGTAGGACGCGGGTTCAAACCCCGTACGACGGACGGCGTCCGTACTAATAAAATAGGTCTTATATATTTATAAGTGATCTTATATAATTATGTATAATAAATGATCGGCTTTCGTTAAAACTATGGATGCATTAACATGAGAGCGGATTCGAAGGCACATTAGAGCCATGTGGTTTAAAACATCATCTAAGTTCCTAAAAGAGATATACAAATGAGATATAAAAACAAAAATAAAATAAATATCAATAATAATATGTATATTTATATGTATTTGTATTTGATCCTATATATGTTTATATATCTAACATATGCATATGCACACATAACTATTTACCACCATTAGTAATAAATTATATATATATATAAAACGCCTTAGTAATTTATACTGTAGTATGTACCCAGTAAGTAAATTAATTAAAGTTCGTAATCAGATTACAATCCTACAATTAATCGATTAAAACCACAGATTGTCATTCGATTACAATCATTGATATTCATTCGATTACAAACATAGAATTAAATTTGTGATCAGTTAAATATTACTGATTACAATCATATTAATATCAATTATTTAGAAATTTAGTTCGTAATCTAAGTATAGTTGCTTATCAATGAGTGTAATAGGATCGTTATAATCACATTATAATCTGTTAATCATATATCATGCCGATGATAAAACTATAATCTAACCACTACCACTGCTTACTTTACTTACTGGGTAGTTATAATGTTAGAAATAATAACGATATATATTATTAAAATAAAAGTATCTTATATATTTATTATATATATATATAATACTATTTATTAGGTTTATAACTGTGTACTTATATATATATATATATATATATATATATATATATATATGATGATATAAGGTTAACCTTAATACATTTATTAAGAACAAATATATATATACCATGTTTGTATGTATGAATATAGTGAATACTTTGATCATTGCTCTTGATACTAATCTCGGAGAGAACATTACTACGCTATAGAATTAGATCATCGTAAGTTATAAGTTATAAGTAAAGATGTGGGGAATAGTGGGAAGAGATGATGAGGAGGCTGGGGATGAGGAGGAGGAGGCTGAATGATATAATCGCGACGGGAAGTCGTCATCTCCTGTAGATTAATGTTGCAGCGCTACCTAGCGGAGTGTCGATAAACAAGTGTGCGATATTATCATCATAGAGCTCACTATAATCACTATAGATCACTACTGGAGTGTACAGTAATGTATATATATATATATATATATATACTATATTATACTCATCGATATTCACTAGATTAGAAGATTTTAGTACACTAAAACCTAAAGTCCATAGACTGCAGTGTACACTATGGTTTAAATAATAGTAAACACGGATATGCACCTATATGTGTATACATAAGTATACCTATCTACGCATATGTTTTTATTCCGTGTGAATATATATATATATATATCAGATTACATTTTTTGTATTTTTAATATGTTGTTGTAAATTGTGTATTGTATATTTTTAAATTGTATTATATATTAGTTATTTTTGGTCTTGTATTATGTAATAATTATAAAAGTATAAATTTTGTATTCATATATATATTGATTTTTGTATTTTTTATTTAATATTATTTATTATATAGTTATATAAGTTGTTTTTTTTCCATGGAAAAAGGACAGACTAATGAACGGTCGCGTAGTAATATTATAATCTGAATTATGTTAGATTTGATAATATTTGTATCTTTTGATTATACCTTTACACGTGGAGGTTAAAATAAAATTACCTTGCATATTTTAAGATGTACAATGTACATAGTCTTTTTGTATCTTTATTTAAGGGGATTAACGCGGGTTCGCAATTGCAATGTTAATTATAGCTCTAGCTAGAACTCAACCTATACATAACTCCTAAAGATAATTAAATAATTTTGTTTTTATTCAATAGATATAATTCTACTTTATATTTATATTGTATCTTTTTAAATATAATAAATTACAATTATTTAAATATAATAGTTTAAAATAGTTAATATTTTTTTATAATATTTTTTATAATATAAAGTTAGAATAAGAATTTATAATTGTACATGATAATCATACATAATAATTATAAATATATATGTTATGCATAGAAGGTACAAATTTAAGATAACAATATTCGTTATCAAAGGAGTTTTAGGCTTTTAAATATGCCTAAAAGTGAAAAAGTTAAAATTTTAGAAAATTAGAGTCAACTTTTTTTACGCTTCCAACGGAAAATTAGTAAAATCTTTCTTTTTGAATTAGCTACAGGGACGACAATACGTTATTTATAATCATACATTCTAATTATTTATAATCAAATAATTTTCCGTTGGAAGCGTCTCTTTTCAACCAATGATATCTAGTTATATAGACACGTGATTTGTTTATTTATTTTAATACTATTTAATCTATGATCTATGCTGAATTCAAAACAGACATTTTTAAATAAAATACTTATTTTAATAAATTGCAATATAACATCATAAATGACAAGATTTGATAAAAAATACAAATGATATTGATTAATTTCCTGTCATTTTCGTAATTTTTTTAATTCATATGGTCTATTATAACACTGTTTATGGATAGAATTAGCTAAAAATAAGTTGCAATTTTTACAATGTGATAAAATAAGATACCGAAATTGGATAATATGTAATACATTTTTTTTAAAATTAAAATATTAATCATCAACCCGCGCTAACCCCCTTAACAGAATTAGTGTATTTTTTTGTAGCGGTTTCTTATCTCCATATTTATTTCTACCACTCATTATTACATATATATGATAGCATAAATGTTGTTAATATAATTATAACACCGAAAAAACAATAAAATCACTAACACAAATAGTCAGAAACACGCCTACTAATATCGTATATTATAAGAATTAGCGTGTACGGTAAACTTATCAACTAGTGTAAATTAGATTATCTCATCGAATAACTGATTACTACGAGTATATATACATGTATATATATATATATATATATACATTGCAGTAAGCCAACCACCTACCAGATGCAAACATGTGTATACAATATATCTCGCGGATCCCCCTCGCACGCGCGGCGCGAGGAGTAATTATAATTAATTCTAGCAATCAGCGAACTTCATCAACCACCCGTCGTTAAGGACGCGCGCCAGCCTAGCGACCGACCGCAGAACTAACCTATAGGCGTCGCCACTAGTGCTCGCCGTCGTAATTATTCAATAACAAGTCGGACAAGTGTTTCCCATCTCGGGGAGACTGTATCAGTAGCCATTACTGGTCTGGTTACCTCTACGCGATACAACTCTAGCTAGTACTGACGACCACCGTGATATACTGAAGTATACTACTGTACTCGTGTGTTAATATGTTGTATATTGTTATATTATGTTACTTATGGCATATGTAAACCATCATTATTATTGTACATTATTATTTATCATTAAATTATCGTTTCATGTCATTTTGTGTGTCAACACTCAATAAACTATATATCTATCTATCTATCTATCTATCTATCTATACTCGGCTATTGGGGTATGTGATCTAGTTGTGAAATAATGTGCGGTGATAAAATATTATTTATATATATATATATATATATATATATATATATATTAATCTAAATAGTTATGTTATGATAATTAGCATTAAGCGTGTTAATTAATTAATATTTTATCAAACATTGTGATACCATTTATTTTAATTAATAACGTATTTTTAATTTGAAAACAGTTATTGATTTATTATACGTCCTTAAATATAATATAATAATATATTATATATTATAAAGGATATAAAAGTAAATATTTATATATATATATATATATATATATATATATATATATATATATATACATTACATATGTAATGTGAATCAACATATTAAATTTGGAGGAAGAAGTTATGTACTTATGTATATATGTATAGAATAACTGATTATATGCTGTTAATTTTAAGGACATATTTTTTTAATATTTTATTATTTCTAATATCACAGTATCGGGGACACTATAGACTTTTAAATGATATGTTTGACCTATAGTTTTGATTATATATTATATTTATATTTTGTAATAGAACAACAAAATCTATACATACTTTATGTATATATATTTATATATATATATATATATATATATATATATATATATATATATTTATTATAAATATTCATTACTGACAAACGGCTTTAACACAAGTTGACACCAATATAACCCCAATTTTAAATATATCAATATTAACTTTGCCTACGAACTTGGACTATAAGCTAATCTCGGCTACATCCGGGACCGCGACTGTTTGTGAGATAATGCCTCTAGAGGACGCGTCATCCGCTGCCACGTGACACCACGTGACACCAAGTGACACCACGTGACATATCATCATCACTAATAAAGCTGCAGCCTCCCACATATAGTATACCGTAATCATCGCGGTGTCGTATATAGCATTAGACGGATAGGTACCAAGTATGTTGTCGTACCCTTACCCTATACCCTATACCCTATACCCTTACCCTATACCCTATACCCTATACCCTATACCCTATACCCTATACCCTATACCCTTACCCTATACCCTATACCCTATAGGGTTCATATATGATATAGCCAATAGTTTAGCGTAATATCAGTACAGCATACGGCGTACGTCAAATATACAAGTCGTATATATATATATATATATATATATATATATATATATATATATATATATATATATATATATATATATATATATGACTGGTGAATGACCAAACATATATATACACATGTATTACTTAAATAGTTCATCCTCCATACTGTTCACATGTAAAAGTGTATATATATACACGTGTATATACATATTTATATATATATGCATTCACTATTAAGTATCATCATGAAAGTATAGATTATTTTATGTGTTAACACAATAATTATTAATAATTAGCCAATAATATTTATATTGTTGGTCAATATTATACCTAATTTATCACATTTATATCATATTTTATTATGTATAAATCATTATTAATACGACATTTAATATGATTTATCATATATAATGTTAAACTTTTCCATTATTTAATTGCATATATTATACATTATTTTTCTCATTGTATATTTTATGTATAATTTATTTTAGTAAAATTTTTTAATTTATTTGTATTGTATATTTTATACATATTACATATTAACATTATCATTATATATACTATAGTATTCAATTAATATTATAATTACCTTATTATAGATCTAAATATTACCACTAGTCTATATTGTCATTATATATCAATTTATATATTTATAATTAATTATAATATTAATTTAACTATTTTTTGTATATATTATATCTTGTTTAATTTCTTAGTGTACTTTGTTGATAAACTAGTTGATTACTCGATAATCTTAGCTCCATCTTAACACTGATTAACAAGTCATAGTCAGAATCTTCTTACTAAATCTAAAGTTTGATTAAACTAAAAATAAAAGATAAAACTATTAATAAATAAGATGTTATCAATTTCTAAATAATAAGCACATAATTTACTACAAATATATATATAATATATATATATATAGAATATATTGAATATAATATAATATAATATATTAAATTGTTATATTATATATATATATATATATATATATATAAATATCATTTTCTATTTATAATTAATAAATTAGAAATATATAATATATATATATATACTATAATTTAGATTTAACAAATATTATAACTATAATATATTATAGAAATACCTATAGAAAATATAAGTTTCAATAAGGGTATCAGTATGTAGGAGGATTACCCTATAGGGTATCTGAATTATAATTCAGACATGTAAATTAAAATAGTTTCCATAACTTTAATAATGCATATGTTTATTGTATATCTATGTTTTATATTGATAACTATATATATATTATATATATATATATATACATATATATATATATATATATATATATATATATATATATATATATATATATATATATATATATATATATACATATTTGTAACATTTCCATATATGAGGTATACCAAATATATTTAGTTACAAAGTTATTTATAAAAAATAAAAATGTGTATTATTTTAATTTTTACATACATCGGACCAATTTTAATATAATGTTATATAACTTAATAATGAATACATATATAATTAGGTATAGCGTATTATTAATATAAATAATACATTTTATTTCTTATATTTATTAGTTATAATTATATAAATATAACTTATAATTGATTAAATATAATAGACAATAAAATAATAAATAATAATTAAATATATAAGTATATCCTATATAAGTTTATACATCAAAATAGTAATAATATTATATACATTTACATTCTTAAAATGAATGTATATTAATTTTGTTAATTACATTTTTTTAAATATAGTAATTCATTAATTAATAAATTTAAACAATTTCTATATTTTGTATTTTTCATTAAATCATCGTAAAGCGTATTATCGGAGATGGTTCTAATTAGGGCCGGTCCGAATTAGGGTATTATAACCTAGTTAAATTTTAATATTTAAAAAATAAATAAAATAAAGTAAATTATAATTATAATTTAATTATTTCATTGATAATAAATAACTCAATAATATCGTAATAATGAAATATTTATATATAATTATGATTACGCGAATATATTTTATGGCGACAAAAATAATATATATATGTATAAATAAATAAAAATAAACCTGTGAATAACTTTGTCCTCTTACAAAACATGAACGATTTCGGCATGTCGAGATGGCCGATAATTAACCGTGTATTATAAAGAAGTTATACCCTTAAATGTGACGTATACCGTACGGATATATGACTAGCTACTCGAGTTGTTATATTAGAGTGTGTCGTATCTCCACTAGCTATCCGTTACAAGAGTGGGAGGAGGCAGAGAACGGGAAAGCGTGGCGAACCCTCTAGCGCGGGATAATGGCGGGAGGGAGTGTGTGCGTGCGCGCGTGTGTGTGTGTGCTTTATGATGGATGAGGGGGTCTCGCGCGTGCCGAGTTCCCACTCGCACGCCCGAGAGGGAGCGAGATAGCCCGAGAGGGAGCGAGATAGCCCGAGATCTCGAGCGCGAGATGGGTCTCTACGTTCTCGCGCTCCACATAATTTACCGTGGTGAGGTATCGTATGTCGCGCGAGATCTCGGCGGCGGCGGGAAGTTGTTCTCTTTGTGCGCGCCGGTAATTAGTAGCCGCGAGTTTTCAATACGCGCATGCGCGAGTTATTGTTAAGCCGCACGTTACGTACGAGTTACGTATATATGCACGTATATATACCCCACTATTCATCTTAACATAACTCGAGATTCATAATGTCGTTGCGTGAAATATCGCATACCGACTTTAGTATTCTTCGTATAGTTATATATATATATAGGGGAAAGTCCCCAATTACCGACCCCTTCCTAATACCGACCCCCTCTCATATCTCAGTAACTATAAAATATATCAAAAAATAATATATACACGAACTCTTAGTAATTTAATGATAAATATGAATAAGTATTTTGTTTTTAAAAATATTTAATCCTACAATTGTTATTTGATAAAATGTAATATTCTGTTTTTACTTTTTAATTATTTGAATAATAACTTTTTTTAAATCATTGTAAATACTTTATTATTTAAAAGAAAACTTAATACTGAGCTAATATGTAGAACAATAAAATGTTTATTTTAAATTAAATTATAAACGTAATTTAATTTAAATAACTATTAACCAATCTATCTTAATTATAGCAACCCATATGATTTTCCTATTACCGACCCCCTAAATTACCCTAATACCGATCCCATGTGATTTATAATATCCAATCAAAATAGATCCTTATTTTACTTTAAAATATGACGTAAGCTGTTTGTGTATCATTGATATAGATTTAGGATTCATTATTCCAGTTGATTATCTACAAGCTGATTAATAAATAAATATTAAATAATAATATACACTATTCTAATATAATTACTATAATGTTTAAATTTAAATTTAATATTACCATTTGAACATAAATTCAATACAACATAAATTGCGTGAATTCACACATTAATGTTATAATTAATTATATTTATGTTTATATTTATCTACTCTTTTTATTGGATATTATAATACACAATTATTTATATCACGATTATTTTAGGGGTCGGTAATAGGAGAAGGGGGTCGGTATTAGGTACATGTATCCGATTACCGACTCCCCCTATTTATTCTTGTAAATATATTTATATCAACAAATTTAAATAGCCATATTATTCATTTCCATTATATTACCCTAATTACAAAATTTCAAATAAATATATTTAATATTGAATAAGTTATTACTAATAATCATTTAGGGGTGTAGTTACTCGGTAATCGGAGAATTTCTCTTAAATATGATGAAATGTATTTATAAATATATTAAATATACTATAGTAAATATATATATTAATTATAAATAATTTCTTAAAAATAATATATATTGATATTATTTATTTATATATATATATTTACAATTTATGTATTACATTGCATTTTATGATATTTATAAAATAATAAAAGTATCAGTCATCTTAACAAAACTATAGTTTTGATATATACAAAGATAAAATCTCCATTGTGTTTGGCAATAGTATATAGTAATATAGTAAGATGGCTCCGTTGAATCATCTATAAAGTGTATAAGCTATATCTAATTATAGTTTACTAGGTAACTTAACACAGCTGTGGTTATCCAAGTATGCGTTGGTCATGATTAAATGTGTTGATTTGACGATTTTTAAATTAATTTAATTTAATTTAAGTTATACGTATGCTAAGTTAGCATTTTTAAATTCATTTCTATTTATATTTCACATCTATGTTTTAAAATAATCTATATTCAATACATAATCATATATCACTAATTAACTAAATACGTATTAATTTTTAATATTCGTAGAAATTAAATTACTGTACGATGAACTCATCCAAAAACCACTACAAAATTCTTTGATTAAATTCTAGATTTTTAAGAATTTGTCAACCTTAAATACGGCACAATATAATATTAACATTTAGTATTCTATAACAATATACTAATATACTATATATAGCATATTAGAGTATACGGTATAGCGTACATATATCATAAACTCATGCAATTAAATACATTGTTAACATTGTAGAGGTATGAACATGTAGGTAAACAGGTAGTATACTTAGCAAGTCATATATATATGTTAACGTTTGCATATTCGTTATTATCATTTAAACATATTTATATATGTATATATATATATATATATATATGATAATATCAAAGTGGATAATTCTTTGAAAATTATATTTAACGTTAATATGATTATTTATATCGATATTTATCAATATATTGAATATATATACAAACATATAATTCATTAATATAATTATTATAATTTGATAATATTATATATATATATATATTTTTAGATAAAATAATTAAATAATGATTAAATAATGAGCGTGGATAGTTTACTATATGTATACATATAGGTATATATTTTTATTATTTAATATGTATTTAATTAATATTTTATTTCCAATTTCCGAAATTGCATTACAATACAGAATTACCGTAAACACCCGAACTATAACGAGATAATAAAGCGTGTATGTGATAATCTAATGGCAGTGTGTCTTTCCTATATATAGTTCACTACGGCGCGATACCTGCGTTCCTCTAAGTACAAGTGTACCCGGAGTAACGGACGAGCGGGGGTGATGGTACACTGATATAGGGGTGAGGTGGGGTGGGGTGATGGTACACTGCTATAGGGGTGAGGTGGGGTGGAAGTGGTGGTAACGATGCACACAGATACCACGCACGCACTTTATCATGGCGGAGATACAAACACGGACATGGCCTATGACTCATCGCGTCATTAGGTAGGTATATAGCTATAGGTTATAACCGTAGCACGGTGTACATATGCCCTGTTGCATTGTGGTGTACGCAACTCTAATGGCAATACAACACATTAGCAGCACCGAGCTTAGGGGCGTGGCCAGCTTAGGGGCGTGGCTCGCGCTTGTTTATCTGCGAAATAGTTATTAAGGCCGGGCAGGAGTATGATGATGAGTATAGTGGTAGGGGTGGGGCCCAGGGAGGACAGGGAGGACATGGGGGGCAGGGAGGGTAGGGAGTGGTCCGATGAAGAGATTGAGCGAAGTGGCTACGGTGCAGTTTACATGTACAGCGTATACTGTACACTAGGTTATAACCGGGCTATAGCCCGTTTTGGTAACTTGTGTAGTTCTCTTCATTCTCTTTTAGTTATTTACTTAAATTGTTATTTACTCTATATTTTGCTATTTCATATTATTAATACATTAATTCAATAAATATGTTATCTAATTAAAATAATCAATCAATCAATAATAATAAAATTCATTTTTCAATAGTTAGTCAATTGCGTTTATTTTACATAGCCCACATTGAAATAATGAATAGATTATTCACACGAAGTTTGACTACACGAACATGTTTAGGATATACAAATATATCACATATTAAGTTTAAAGAATGTAAAGGCGAGCTGGATATGTTACATTACTTGAATTACTTGAACATTAACGATTACAAGTAGATCCGACAACTCGTTTATAAACAATGTTACGAATATAATTATATCTGCTATCCCAAATATGTCCAATAATTATATAAATTGTTGTAATTATAAAAATTAAAAATAATACATTATTATAATATATTATAATCATAATGTATCATATAATATATATATATATATATATATATATATATATATATATATATATATAGATACATTATATTTACCATTTATTATATATATATATATATATATATATATATATATATATATATATAGATACATTATATTTACCATTTATTATATATATAATATAATTACCAATATAATTAATAAATATTAATAGTTATTTTATAATATATTATAGTATAATAAATATACTACTGTGACTATATTATAGTCAGATATGCATTTTATTAGATTATGAAATTATAAACTATATTACTTTTAAAAATAAATAAAAACAAATTAATTTGAAAATTTTTTTTTACCGAAATATATATAATTGATATTTATACGGATTCAGTGTATATTTATTTGTATTATCTTATGTATCTTTCTTCATACAATAGCTGCATTACTATAAACTCTTGTCTAATTTAATATATATATATATATATATATATATATATATGATATTAAAATATATTTTATATTACAAATAATCTATTATATAATAAAATCTACTGATATAACTACATATTTACTATTTGTAATATGTATTGAACTAGAAATAATATTAAACATTGTAAACAAAATAAAATAATATATTTGTATTAATAAATAAAATAAAAACAATATATATATATATGTATATATATATGATGTATGTCAGTATACGTAAGACGTACGTTATATACATAATATGTTCGTTATAACGGGTCATTAAGCATACCAACTGGTGTTAGCTTTGATATCGCTATAGCGGGTATATCGACTCATACACCCTACACGGGTCTTCTGATGATCTCTAGTATCTTTGGTGATTGTTTATAATTGAATAAGCATACTATGCGTGGTCGACTGTTTACTATGGGTCCCACGATGGTGCTTAGAATGGGGCTTAGAATGGGGCTTATAATGGTGCTTAGAATGGGGCTTAGAATGGTGCTTAGAATGGGGGGGGGGGGATAGAAATACACAGGAAATGCGTTATACTCTCTTTGTATGTATGTATGTATGTATATATGTATGTATGTATGTGTGTATGTATGTATATATGTATGTATGTATGTATGTATGTGTGTGTGTATGTATGTATGTATGTATGTGTGTATTATGTGTGCAATGAGACTAGTGTAAACACTATACTATACAGTATAGTGTACAGTATACGTATTACTATACATAATAATAGTACTATAGTAATATACATTCTTAAATTACCACTTTATAATAAAATATATAAACAAAGGATATATATATGTATGTATATAATTTTATTATATTAAATCTATAGATTCTATAATGAATTCAATGTAAATTATATAATAGTAATAATAATAATAAAATTTATAGATAAACATACATATAAATAAAAGATATCAAAATCCTAGAATTAGTATTCGATTCTCTGCAGACCATGGTCAGTTTTACGGCGAGTTTACCTTCTCGTACATCCGAGATCATTTCTGATGTTTTCACGTTACCCTGCAGGGGTCATGATCAGATAGTAAACTAACAAGTGCTAACACTATTCCTTGCTAAAGACACCCTGGATTGGAGTTGTCATCACCACATCACCATATGAATCTTCGGATATAGATGAAGAAATATGGGACATGCATGTCCCATATTTCTTATGTTTATCCGTGGATAATAGAAATAAATACAGTTTATATTACAATACAACGCCTTAACATTAAAATAATACTATATATATACATGATTTTATATTTTGTAGATGATTATCATTTATAATAGTATAATATATATATATATATATATATATATATATATATACATATTGTTTATATATACTATATACCTAGTACATGTATGTACGTAGTTGTTATTGATTATACTATAGTGTAAAATAATGTATAGTATATATATATAATTATATATATACCTAATAAATATATGTACGTAATTTTGTATTGATTAATATACCTAATATATATAATATGTTATAGAACTAGGTATTAAAATTTACATAACAAGTAATAAATCATTTTAAATAATAAACTGAATTATTTAAAATTTAAATAATTTGAGAAATATAAATAATTTAATATTTATTATAAATGTAATATTGTATATTGACGTTATTATAATTTATTAAGTATATTTAGTAGTAATATTATATAATAAAATTATAGAAATGAATACAATCAATTATTTAGTAATTATACATTTTATAATACTGAATATATATTTGATGAATGCAGTTAGTAATATAGTATATAGTATATAGTATATACTATATATATATATATATATATATATATATATATATATATATTTTTGAATATACATTTATAGTAACATTTGAATTATTTTATATTGTGTTTTTTTTTGGTGACGGAGTGGCTGATGTTTTTGTAATTGTGTGGTATGGTACGTGTCGTGGAAAGGGGTATACTTTTACTGAGAGGAAAGTATTACCAGTGTTCTTATTATTGGCACAAATACGATCCCTAAAGGCATTGGACCTGACGAACTCATACCCCTGAAGTTGATACACCATATATCTTCATTAGTTTCAATTACTGTTGGCTACTCTGGTTATAATTTTAATAATTAAATATATCGTATTTTTATAAGTGTATTATTCTAATAGATTACTAAATAATTAAATTTTATTTATAATTTTGTTTTTTAACATATATTTTTGTATATATTTTGGGTATATATTGTATATATATATATATATACATATATATTTCTTTTACTTTTTATTTTTATTTTATTTATTTTTATTTTACTTTTACTATAATTTTCTCCTCATAATTGTCCTATAGGAAAGTGAAATAGTTAAACGACTAGATAAGCATAGCGCTTCTTCGTTTACCATGGTCATACCTAAATTATGATTATTATTGTTATATATAGGGGAAAGTCTCCGATTACCGACCCCTAAATAATTATTTGTAATAACTTATTCAATATTAAATATATTTATTTTAAATTTTGTAATTAGAATAATATTATTGTAATGAATAATGTGGCTATTTTAAATTTTTGATATAATTATATTTACAAGAATAAACAGGGGGGTCGGTAATCTGATACATGTGCATAATACCGACCCCCTTCCCCTATTACCGACCCCCTAAAATAATCATGGTATAAATAATTGTAGTATTATAATATGCATTAAAAATAGTAGATATACTTAAATATAATTAATTATAATATGACGTAATTTATTTTGTATTGAATTTATATTTTAATAGTAATATTAAATTTAAACTTTATAGTAATTATATTAAAATAGTGTATATTATTATTTAATATTCATTTATTAATCAATATGTATATAATCAACTGAAATCATGAATCCTAAATCGATATCAATGATAAATAAACAACTTACGACATATTTTAAAGTGAAATATGGATCTATTTTGATTGGATATTATAAATAACATGGGGTCGGTATTAGGGTAATTTTGGGGGTCGGTAATAGGATAATCATATGGGTTGCTATAATTAAGATATATTGGTTAATAGTTATTCAAATTAAATTATTTTTATAATATTTATAAACATTTTATTGATCTACAATATCATGCACAAAATTAAGTTTTCTTTTAATTAATAAAGTATTTACACTGATTTAAAAAAAGTTATTATTCAATTATTTAAAAAGTAAAAACAAAATATTACATTTGATAACAATTGTAGGATTACATATTTTTTTAAACAATATACTTATTCATATTTATCATTAAATTACAAACAGTTCATGTATATATAATTTTTTGATATATCTTATAATTACTGAGATACGAGAGGGGGTCGGTATTAGGAGGGGGTCGGTAATCGGATACTTTCCCCTATATATATATAAAATATTTATTCATTGAAATCTCATATATATATATATATATATATATATTAAATACAATAAAAATAGATAATGCAAATGCACCCTACAGTATAAATATGACGTACATTGTACATTGTACATATTATTTAGATTATGTATTATCAAATATATAGTTTCAATATATATATATAATAATAACAATAATAATAATAATAATAATTAGTCGAAAATCTACTAGAATATGGGATGTTAAATATAATTTGTATGAATCTACTAATCACTCATTTAATGTTTTTTTAAATATATATTGGAGCTCCAATTAAAATAATATTCCCATAATCTAATCTCGATAGAATCACACTTTCAATAAGTAGAATAGTTGATTTTATTGATAAATATTTACGAATGATATTTATATGATGTAAATGATAATTAACTGATTTACAAATATATGATACATAATCTGACTGCGATATATTACATGAAACAAATATTCCAAGGAATTTAATTTTCGATGAAGAATAATTAAAAGATTATTAAATATAATATCAGGAAAAATAAAATTAGAAAGAAAAATATGTAAGAACATAGTTTTACTTCAATTTATAAATAAATTATGATTTAATTTAAGAGTCATTTACGAATATTATACGAACATAACATTAATTAATCGTGATGACAAGATTCAGCGTACATTTTAATGTCATCCGTATATATCACGTGATATTTCACGTGTTCGTTCTAATGTGTATTTCGGAGGGGAAATATAAATAGTAAAACGTAGAGGACCTAATGTGGATCCCTGTGGAAACCCGTATACGGTTATTATATATAATAAAATATTCTCACCTAAAATACAATTATGAATATTAACCGAATAGGTTCTATCTTTGATAAGTAGAATTACAATTTTAAGCATTTCAAGTAATACCTATTAGTGATAGTCTATTGATAAATATATCGTGAGAGATACTATCAACAACTGTTGAAAGGTTAAGTTGTAATAATTGAATACGGCTATGTTTATCTAAAGAGAAATAAATATCATTCATGGTAGCGAGTAAAACAATTTCAGTATTATGCCCATTCAGGTATTCACTTTGATATATATCAACAAGGTTATTATCATTAATACAATTAATGTTAAACTTAGATATAATATTCCCATTTAAAATAATATTCTTTATTTTATTTCAAATATTAATAACTTTAGAATAAATATGCTCTATAAATAAATAACATAACTATTCATTAGAAAATAGAGGATAATTTAAATGTGATTCATTGCTTAGGAGTTTTCTAGTAATAGAGTACAATTTCTTTGAATTATTTTCATAAGAGAATATATTATTTGATAATAATTTATTTTATCTAATAAAACTTTCATTCTATATGCATTTCTTTCTATAGCTATAGGATATCTATATGTAAGTACAATTGTTTATAATTAGTGATATAACCTTCTATAGAAGGATTTTTAGAATAAATTCTTTCAAATTTTCTAGTTGATATTTTTGCCTCTGATGTGGAACTATTAAACCATGGTTTATTAAAAATAATGTATCTTAGTTGCATCAAAGATGTCAATGTTTAATTTTAAACATGTATTTAATGAATTAATATTAGGTATTTTATTCTGAAAATTTGTTTAAATATTATCTGAAAATAATTCAAAATCAAGATATAATATCAATATATACAGTACTTGTTTTAACAGTATATTTGGAAGGAATGTCTATTTCTAATGAAATAGCATTATGATATGTTATTGGAGGTAAACATATAGGAGGTTTGAATAAAATATTAGATATTGGAGTAACTACCAAGTCAAGTGTATAACCAATATGTGTGTTGGGAATGTTATGTGTTGAATAAATGAATAAGACTCAATCAAATTAATGAATGAACATCAGTATCATAATGGAAATTCATATCAACAATAAGGACATAATGATTACTCTTATTACTTGTTATTATATATATATATATATATATATATATATATATATATAAAGTGAAGTTCGTTCATATACTTTATTACAGCAAAGACCTCATGAATATAAATAAATAACATAAATAACATAACAATAATAATAATAACGACAATGACAATATAGTATAGACAATATGTAGGGGACGTGAGGGGGTTTTATCAGTGCGGGGGTTTTGATCAATGCGAAATATTCGGAAAACGGTGATAGTTATAAACAAAATTTACATTGATGAAATATAACTTTCACAGTTGTTAACTTATTTATAATTATAAATATCAAACAAAAATATATATTAATTTCAAATTATCGATTGTTAGAAAAATCGCTAATTTTAGCTAATATTAGAGAAAAAAAAGTACCATAAAATGTCATAATACAACTTCAATATTTAAATGTCGACTACAATTTTAATACCATTATAATTCCCAATATGTTTTACATATACCTTACCTTGGTCCCTTAGCCTGTTGAGCCGTAGGGGCGTGTCACGTTGAAACAAAATGTTCTCCACTTCTTCCGGTCATATACAATTTCATTTAGTTCATTGAAGCCTTTTCCGGTCCATTCTTTTATATTATCTATCCATTGTTTTTTTGGACGTCCACGGGATCTTTTACCTTCGATATTACCCTGAAGGATTATCTTGGCAAGTCCATCGCCTCTGGTCACGTGTCCATACCATTTCAGTTTTCTCCTTTTAACTGTTGTGAGGATATCGGTGAAGGGACTTGTTAATGATGATGATATTCGGTCTATTATTTCTTGATTAGTAACTCTATCAAGGTATGTTATACCGAGTAATTTTCTGATGTTCTTCATTTCGAATGCTAGTATTCTTTTCTCGAGTTCAGCAGTTAGAGTCCATGTTTCACATGCATACAGGAATATCGAGTTGACAAGAGAGTCCATGAGTTTTAACTTGTACTTTAGACGTATGTCTTTATCATTCCATATTATCTTTAGATTGATATATGCTTGACTTGCTTGTAATAACACTTATATATCAGTAATAACTAATTATTATATATCATTTATTGATTAAACAGTGATTGTACATAAAGTAGGGTGGTTTTGGTCAATGATGTGCGACTGTTATGGTCAATGATTGACCAATCAGCGAATAGAAATGTTCATATTCATATTTCTTTAAATATATTTACATATGCGTGAGTATCATTGAATATGGTATATGTATATTATAAATATTATATACCTACTATCATTCTATTTATAAATTATGTATTAATTATTATCGATGATAAATCTATTCATATATATTAAGTATTATAAACTTATTAAATATAAATATATATTTATAAATTATATATATATATATATATATGATTTATATATGTATATATATAATTTATTACAAATTTAAATTAGTTAAATATCAATTAATTAATATAAAAATAATATAATATTAATTTGAGTGTATCAGTATATTATATATACATATTTTATATATATATATATATATATATATATATATATATATCATGTATTTAATAATTATCAACATCATCTAATGAATATGTAGAAATATTAATATGATATTGATTACACAATATTACATATATAAGTTATATATATGCAATTAATTTTATAAATTATCTAATAGTATATTATATATCTATATATATATAATTATGATAAATTATAAAATAATTGCAATGCAAAATACTAATACGAGCTACTTCTGGGATATAATTAATTTGTATATATTATATAGTATACGAAATATTAATGATAATTATATAGGGCACATAGTATATGACATATTGGGAATGTACTTATGTACCATATACAATAGCATGTATGCAGGGGAAAGTAACCTATGTATATTATAATATTAGGTTAATACGGACACTTTAACAATAAATGGTCTTAACATTTTATGATTCATTATTTGTATTCAAACATTACAATATATTAATATTATATTATTATAGATATTATTGTGATTTTGAAATTTTATTTAATCTTTTGATTCCATAGATAACGGGGTGTCCGTATTCAGTACCCATGTCCGAATACGGACACCCTATATACCATTAAATAAACTATATAGTGTTAATGAATCAATAAGAATAAATACAATATCATTACGGTAACTGTAAAATGTTTTAATTTCTTTAATTTTTAATTTCGTATTATTCTTTGTTTATTTCTATAACGTATATTATCGTTAGCAAATATTTATACTTTATACTTTCGATTATATTTTCGGCTATGTATTTGCTTAAATAAATTATCAATCAATAAGACAAATTACAATTACGTTATTTATAATTAATGTTATGAATAATTTATTCTAATTTAATTAGTTAATAATTAATTTATTTTTATTATTTTTAAATTAATAATACAACTTAAGTATATTATTAAAATAACACAAGTTTTAGATTTAGCTTTATTGGTGGTATTCATATGTTAACTCATGATACATAAGCATACATGTAGTATACATTCTTATATTATGTACCTACCAACAGAGTGAGACGCAGAACCAAAAGTATATCGATCTCACAGAGCGGCGTTCCTTTTATAGGAAACGAACGACACGAAATTGACAAACGATAACAAATATAAAATAAAAAACGAATAACAATTTATACAAATATTAAAATATTTAATTACAAAATAGATATATACACTTAGATATGCAATAAATCGAGCGTGAAGCCTACAAAATGTATGTATGCAGATATATCGATATTCCATAATGAGTCATATGACTTTGTAATATTACTAATGACCGAATTAAATTCAATTCAATTCTACATAAATGTATATTACATTAATCGATATATCTACAGATTTCACTTTATAACATATATATATATTATGAGTATTAAATATGACCTTATAAAAAGTAGCGTGTATTTATTGATAATATAAGTTAATTAAATAAGAAAATCTAATACCTTTTTACCAAATTTAATTAACTATATTATCAATTACAATTACAATTACATGCCACTTTTTATAAGTTCATATCTAATACTCATTATTTGTTACTACAGTACAGTATACGTTACTATATATATATATATATATATATAGATAATATATCAAATAAACTATTTACATGTTATTTATGGCATTCTTTAGCTGGAATATAGGCAGTCGAATATGTATATGTATCTAGCAATTTAAATATTTTAACTCGCAAGAACAACTTTTATTTAGTCGACGTAGATACAATTTGAGTGTAAATAAGAGGCGACCTCGGCGTGCCCATGTGTACTTCTATACTATATAGTTTATCTAGTGTGTATAGGGTATCCGTATTATAACACAATGTGTCCGTATTCGGACATGAGTAGCGAATACGGACACCCCCATTATCTATGGAATTAAAAGATTAAATAAAATTTTAAAATCTCAATAATATCTATAATCGTATACTATTAATATATTGTAATTTTTGAATACAAATAATTAGTCATAAAATGTTAAGACAATTTACCCTTATTAATGCAGAGTCGCGGCGATATAGAGCTACTAGATAAGCAGCGTCTCGCTACGTCTTGCTAATTATATATATATATATAAAATGTGTTTAAGTAAATGTCTTATAATATGCAATTTATTAAATATACATAAACATTTAAATATACATTAATTTCAAAATATTATAATATATTATATTATATCAAAATAACAATACTGTTATATGTTTATTTAATGATATATATTATATTATATTTATAAAATAATAATTAATAAAATAGTTTTAATTTTATGTAATATAATGTACAAATAAAGCTGTTTTAGGGATTTTATATCTTATTTTTAAAATTATAAAATTGACATTTGTTTACATAAATATCAATGGAAGTAAAAGTATACTTTTATGTACAATCTAATTATTATTTATTATTAAAAGTATGTGGAAAATATTTCATATTTAAGGTAGACTATAATAATAGAAAAAAAGTCATATAACCTTCTAAAACTAAAATTATAATTGTATGACATATATTTCATTATTCAAATAGGTTAAATCACTCATAAATAAATACATAGTAAATATAATTTTATTTTGAAACCAGTTTATTCTTTGATGAATTTCATGATTTTATCCATAAACTTCCTTCATCTTCATCCTATCTACCAATAGTTCTTGGTGACTTAAACTATCACTATAATTCTCCCATCTATCCCCATGGTGACTTTAAACTCCTAACTGAGTCTTTTTCCTTGTGCCAACATATATCATTTCCTACCCATTCTAGTGGCAATACACTTGATATGATATTTACATCCCTATCCAGTCCTCTTATTAGATGTATAAACCCTAACTCCTTTCACAAAATTGAACTACTAACTGATCATTTTATTATTGAATTCTCTATAAATCTAAAATTCTCAAATATTAAACGAAAACGTATTACATATAGAGATTTTAAGTCTATCGACCTACCAAGATTTGTAAACAATATCAAAACTGAGATCTCTTCTTCAACTTCCCTCTGTCCGGTACTCCTAAACTCCACTCTCCTAAATATTATCAATATACATGCACCTACAAAAACTACATTAATTACCGACCGCCCTTTTTCTCCCTGGTTCTCCCACGAACTTTTCATCTTCAAGAAGAGTGTTCGAAAATTTGAGAAGAAATTTCTTAAAAATCCTTCTACTGAAACTAAATTAGCACTATCACTAGCTAGAAAAAATTACAAATCTACTATATCTCGTTCAAAATCTATCTATTATAACAAAAAGATAGCATTGATATCCTCCAATCCTCGCAAATTATTTAAAATAGCAAATAAAATTCTCTCTCCTCCAGATGACAAAATCCTCCCCATTTTACCTAACACGTCAAATTTTCAACTGTGTTCTCTTTTTGAAAAATTCTTTAAACATAAAATTGCAATCATTAATAATATTATTTGCGCATCTACTCAACCCATACTCAATCCTACCATATATATTACCCATCATATTGACTCATTAAGTACATTCACTATTCCTTCACTGTATGAAGTAAATGACCTACTCATGAAATCTCACTGTACCTCCCCCACTGATCCCCACCTTTATCATTATATCACAAACTTTCACCCTTATTTTCTCCTATTTTCTTGGATATTATTGCGAACTCACTAAACTCTGGCCAAGTTTCACCCTGTCTCAAGACTGCCATAATATCCCCTATTCTAAAAAAACAAAACTTAGACCCAAACTCATTTAGCAATTATCGCCCGATCTCCCACCTACCCTTATTAAGTAAAATATTAGAAAGAATTGTTTCCAAACAACTCATAGCCCATGTAAGTAAAAATAATCTTTTTGACCCGTTTCAAAGCGCTTTTCGTAAGGGTCATTCAACCGAAACAGCTCTCCTCCGTATTACTGACACTATATTATCTACCTTAAATAGCAACACGTGTTGCCAGCTAATCCTACTTGATCTATCATCTGCTTTTGATACCCTGGACCATAACATATTAATCTCGCGACTTACTTTAATGGGTATATCTGGCTTAGCATTAAAATGGTTTACTTCATATCTCACTAACAGGAATATCTCTATTATGATTGACAAATCTTACTCGCCTCTTTCTCCTCTACACCACGGTATTCCTCAAGGATCTGTTCTAGGTCCATCCCTCTTTTCTATTTATATCCGCCCTATTGCTGATCTAATTAAGAAATTTCCAAATATCCACTACCATATTTTTGCTGATGATATCCAACTGTTTACCTTTTTCCCTATAAATTCTCATAATACCATTAACTCTGAATTAATCGAGTGTGCTAACTCCATAAGATTATGGCTCCTCTCCAATAAACTACTAATTAATTCCTCTAAGACTACTGTACTTAACATATCTACTTCTGAAACTTCCTTTCCAAACTTTACTCTAAATAACATGATTATTTCTCCTTCTCATTCCTCCAAAAACCTAGGATTAGTATTTGATGACAAATTATCATTTAAGAATCACATATCATCCATTACAAAATCATCCAACTTTCATCTCTTCAGAATTAAAAAAATACGGACATCACTTTCCAGAAACCTTACTAAAACTCTAATTAATGCTCTTGTACTTTCACGTATTGACTACTGTTCTTCCCTACTGAATTTACTTCCTGCTAAAGCTACTGCTCCACTTAATCGGATTAGCCGTTCCTCAATACGTACTACTTACTGTTTAACTCGACTGGATCACTCTACTACAACATCTCATCAATCATCTCGTATGTGGCTACCCTTCTCCCTCAGGTGTAAATTACGTATACTATCTATAATCCATAAATCAATATATTCTTTTACCCCTAGCTATATCTCTGATCTAATTAAAAAACTTACTATATTATCTTCTCTTCGTTACCAAAATGCTCCTCTACTTATCTCCCAGAACTCTAGTAAAACTTCCCTAAATTATAGAGCTTTTAAAAATTCCGGTCCAACCCTATGGAATTCCCTCCCTGCTACCATTCGTTCTATTAGATCCCACAAAAGATTTATAAATCTTACTTCTTCTTTTCTCTCTACCCATAATCATTAAATCATCCAACTTATTATTTGTATCCGTGTTATATTAAATTTATATCATTATTAAATTGTTATTGTATTATTATTATCTTATTATTATATAACACTATACTATATCAATGCAGTCTGTAGTATATACAACTACACCATATCAATGCAGACTGTAGTATATAATAGTCCTTTATATTGTTTATTATTGTTTTTCCGTTGTATATTGAATGTATATTATTATCAAATTATTATCGTATTACTATTATTTTATTATTATTTTCTTCCCGCACGAGCGAAGGGGTCTACATGACCCTATTTTAGTGCTAATAAACTCAATATCATCATCATCATCATAGTAAGTAATCTTAGTAATTTGAATTGTTAGTATTTTATTTGTGGAGTATTTGATGATGGCCGTATTTGAAAATATTTTTAAAAATTATATAAGAAAAAACTATAATATACATTCTGGTTTATTTATTATAACTTTTGATATATTTATTATTTTCTCAAAATTTAAAAACTAATCTAGAACTCTTGTTACTATCTACAACTTTCACGGTACATATAGTTTAAATTGATATTTCAATTAATAAAATAACAATATGTTTAAAATTATAGTACAACAAAATATATCAATATTTAAATATACATAACATATATATATATATATATAAGTTGAATTTTTAAAATTATAAATATAATCATTATATGCATTATTTAATTATATTTAATATGATATTGTCTTTTATATTCTTATTATTAATAGTTTAGAGTTAGAAGCAAATTAATAGGTCGCCTAAATAATTAAAAAAATGCGTGAAATTACGTGATATTTATAGCCAAGTCAGTAATAAATCATTGTATCAAAAAGGGTTTATTGTTAAAGTTTCCGTATTAGGTTCATTCTCCTAATACTCTATTTTTAGATATATATATATGCACATTAGATATATTAGTAGTATTATATATCGAATGAGTTAAATATATGTGTATACATAAATACATACAAATATATCGGATACACTTCGGCTCACACGAAATCAACCAAATAAAATAAATTCTTAATTACCCATTAACAACCTAAAATAAATAAATAGATCAGAAAATATATGTATATAAACTTACTGTATTCTAATAATTGATCTAATATTTATTATTATACCAATACATATATTATATTTTATCATTTACATATATATATATATATATATATATATATATATATATCTATATATATATTTATCTAAACATACTTTAATTAGGTGGTGCGCGACGGGCTCGTATCCCCACCTCGACGTTAAGGTATAGGAAAATAATTTTTTTAAATTGAGGTGTGATTTTTTTTCAAAATTTTTCAAAATCTCATTCCCATAAAAGTCTTTTTCCGTAAAAAATCTCAACAAAGTGTATACTTAAATTCAAATAATGCTCGATTTGAAATTTTTTTTTGCCAATGTATACATATGAGGTTAGCTACTCGAAATATATTTAGGAATACATTGTATGCGCACACTCATTTTCATCTACGGGCAATATTTCTGGTAGTATTTTTGGTTTTTATCGTTAAAATTTAATATTTAATATTTTATATAAATTAAAATAATTAAAATTCGCCGTAAGGAAAACGTAAGGAAAACGTCGGGAGATAAAGTGGGGCAGCGGGGGTAACATGAATGATTTACTTTTTTGAATATGTATTCACGCGATACCAATAATCGTTAAATAGTATCATTTTTTGATCGATTTACGTAATCGAAAAATGTAAATTCGACGCAAATTTTTAATAACAAACATTATCGTGGAGAATTTTATCGTAAATAATTTCGTAAAAATGAGTTTCTTTAATTTCGAATACATTAAGTAGATTTACGAAATGATACTTCCGGTTTGAATATCGAAATAAAAATTGGTAAATCGGAATTTATTTACCAGTATTATTGAGAAAAAGTTCACGAACGAGTAAATTCGAGTTAATATTTTTTACGTTACGAGTTTATATTAATTATTTCTTATCTACGCCATGTAAACATAAATTATTAAACATAGGTGATATAAAAAATCAAAATCTACAATAATTATTCTATTTCAATAATTTTAACTTTATTAAATAGTTAATTAAAATAGAATATACTTTGATAAATTGTGACTTCTTATGTTTAATATTCTTCGAGCTACGGCCGAAAAAGTGAAAAATACATGATTTTAGAATAGTCTATTTGACCGACTTACGGTAAATTTGTCGTATAAATTATGAATTCATATGATTAGGAGTACGAAAATACATGTAATGAAATCAGAAAAATCATGAAAATATGAATAATAGGGTTTACATCTCTGGTTTAATATTTCGCCAAATGTCATCATATATATGGTCAAAGAAAAAAATATAGATTTATAAAAAAATATTTTTTTAAATAAATATCTATATATATATATATATATATATATATATATATATGTGTGTATGTGGTAATTGATATTTTTAGTTATATTTATTGTCACTGTTGTGTTTAGGTTAGGTTAAGTTTTAATATTAGTAGATATTTTTTAGCTGCATTACTTCCCGTGTGAGCCATACAAGCATATTCATTTATATTGTTATTTTCACAGTTGTGGTTAGGTTGGATTAAGTTTTAATTTGTATAGGTTTTTTTAGATGCATTACTTCCCGAGTGAGTCTATACAAGGATATTTGCACAGTTGTGGTTAGGTTGGGTTAAGTTTTAATTTGTGTAAGTTTTTTTTAGCTGCATTAATTCACAAGTTAGCCTATACAAGTATATTTATTTATATTGTTATTTTAACAGTTGTGGTTAGGTTGGGTTAAGTTTAATATTGGTAGTTTTTTTAGCTGCATTACTTACCGAGTGGACCTATAAAAGTATAGTGATATGTGTGTGTGTGTTCAGTGATATTTTGAGTATTAGTTATTTTCACAGTTGTGGTTAGGTTGGGTTAAGTTTTATTTGTGTAGGTTTTTTAGCTGCACTACTTCCAGAGTGAGCCTATAAAATCATATTCATTTATATTGTTATTTTCACAGTTGTGGTTAGGTTGGGATAAGTTTTAATTTTTGTAGGTTTTTTTAGCTGCACTACTTCCAGAGTGAGCCTATAAAAGTATAGTGATATATGTGTGTGTTGTCATTGATATTTGGAGTATTAGTTATTTTCATTGTTGTTAATTGGATTAAGTTTTAATATTGGTGGTTTTTTTAGCTGCATTACTTCCCGAGTGAGCCTATAAAATAATATTTATTTATATTGTTATTTTCACAGTTGTGGTTATATTGGATTTTTTCATTAAAATAAAAAAAAGATAAATAACTGCCCACTGACTGCTAGAAAAAATTATATAAAAATCTAAAAAAGACCCAATGGTCTCAACTAACCCATTACACCCACACCTAAAATAGTCTCATTCACGGGCAACGCCGGCCACCCACCCTAGTATATATATATATATATTATATAATTAGGTAATATAATTTATAAGAATATAACATATTTTAGATGTTTTGTACAGACGACCAAATAGATACGCAAGGAATGTTACAAGCATATGCACTTCCCAGTAACGAAATAGATACGTTTATATGCAATATTAAATCTATTAAAACATTACACGAGTCTGCATTCTATAACAGAAATAATTACAAAATATCTAGTGAATTCAAATATTTATATTTAAATTATAATAACATCTCGAATATACATAATAATACATTTGTGAAATTGTATAATTTAAAAATAATACAGGTGAATCATAATCTGATAACTATTATAAATAGTACTATGTTTCACAATAATAAATTACTTACAGACATAGATCTATCTCACAATAGAATACACGATTTTAACTTGAATTTAAATATATTGACAGAATTAAACTCTTTGTATTTAAATAATAATCTCTTGAAGGTTCTAGATGAATTAATATTTAAAGTATACGTAATACAATCTTATGTATATTTAAACATAAAACATAATAAGTTCGCGTGTTATTGTAACATGTACTGGTTGGCACGTTTGCACGATGACATCAAATCGATAATAATGAAATCTAATAATATTTGCTCAAGTTCAAAGTTAAATGAAACAAGCTTAGAATGTTTTAGTAAGAACAAGACTGGATCACGAAAATGCAATGATATAATATTACCAACCTGCATTAAATGCTAGTAGTAAATATTATATATATATATATATATATATATATATATATATATACACATTGTTATCATATATAAATATGAAATCGTAAAAATATGATTTTTAATTATTTTAGTTATTTATTTAAATAATATCAATAATGTGTTAAATATATGTGTGTTGTTTTTATTATTAGTATTTAATAAATTATAAACAAATTCCATACAGATGAAGATACAACTGGTTATACTTTTATAGAATATATATATATATATATATATATATATATATATATATATTAGATCGTTTCATATAACCTCTTTATATAATTAACAAAACCAATATTATTTATCTTATAGAGTTATATTAACGGGTGGGACATGCATATTGTATTACATAATGTTTACCATAATTATAGAACTCAAACGTATGACATGCGCACACTACCGCTATCAGATCTGTATTATTTACTGCATATCATTGTGTGTAATGTTGTTATGCATATGCTATAGGTATGCTTCTTGTATGGATGTAGCAAGTAGTATATACTGTATTGTATTGTATTGTTGTATTCTTAATTTATGTAATCATATTTATTTATCTATATTGATAAAACTATCTTTTTCAATTCTTGTTCTTCTTCACGCCTCTCTAGATTCGTGCAATTTACACGAATTATATAATCAAAAATTCACAATATATTGTAAATTCGTGCATTATATATATTTAACTAATAACCATTTAATGTTCATAACTTAATTTACTAATGTATAATATAAAATATGTAGAGTATATATTATTGACTATAGAATATATATTACAGAGTATATATATGAATGAAAATGAACTGTATTAGTATATTTTATGAAAGAATCCATTTTTTAGTTTATTTACCGAAGATTATTATCTATAACAAATGTTAATTATTAAATTTATTTTATTTACTTAACATAATGTCGGTAAACTGGAATATCATTTTCTGGAAATAATTGTAATAAAATACAGACTATGTAATAATAATAGTCTGCGCAGAATATTGAACTTATATCGGTGTAATTCTAAAGTAATTACTGAAAAGAAGAGAATGTGTGAAATAATATTACAAAAAGAAAACTAAAAAAATTAAAATTATATGAATTTTCTTTTAGTACATATATTTATATTAACTATTTAAAATTATCTAATAATGAAAAATTGAAAGAACACAGTACTAACAATAATTTAAAGAGAGATATATTATTAAATTCGTGCATACACTAATTCTAGATATAAATATGCACGAATTATGTGTATTTCGTGCAAATTATAAATGTACGAATTTAGAGAGGCCTGGCTATATCCCACTGCCGTGTTGTGTTTCCCTATCTTGGATTTGTTAAATACGTGTTTTTATGTGATAACTTCCGTAAGAATGTTCATTCATCTCGACTTTAGTATATAATATACGTATACGTCTTCTACATTTTACTCTCATCGACCTCGGATATAGAAAATACGATATAAGTGCCAAATTATCTTTAGACTGAACTTTGATGGCTATAACGTTACATTAATGAAAGAGTTTAATATATATATATATATATATATATATATATATATATATATATGATGATATAAGCTTTATTAAGCACTAAAATAGCCCCCTCACTCTTGGGATTTAATAGATAGGATGGTAAGAGGGGGAATTACATAGAGTGGGACCTGAAGATTATAATCTCTAGAATTTGTTATATATATTTCTATGTTGTAGTACTTATTTTCACTTACATATAATATTGTAATGGGCATATATGTTTAGGGATGGGCAGTATACATATACATTATATAACTCAAGGAATATATATATATATATATTATAAAAAAAAATATTTTATAATTATAAAAAATATATAATTTTGAATTAAATTTTAATTAATTTTCAACTCTGAATTGATAATTAAACATCACATATATCAATACATAAATAATACTATTATTTATTTGTTGAAATACTAATATACTAGTAAAGTATAATATATGAATGCATATTTCATTATTTGCCTATAGGCACAGTGTATTATATATTTATTGAATATAGTATATAAATTATTATAGAATACATTATTTAAATTCCTAACCTTCATAAATTAATAATTAAATGTATTATAATAATAACTAATCAACACTAAAGTAATAAGTACAACTACTGCAACAACTACTGCAACTTATAAAGGTTATTATTTCATTTAACATTGAATACGCATATGTCTACACTATTTATTAATCAGTATACACATATAGTCAAATATATATATATATATATATATATATATATATATATATAACAACAAAATAATATTGTAATACATATAACTTTAAAATCTGTAAAAATAGTCAATTATTAATTTTATATATAGTAAAATTTAAAATATTTATTAAAAAAAAATATTCAATAAAATCGAAGAGATACTACAATAATAAAAATAAAAAATGAAATATAAATTAATAAAAAGTATTGTATTATATTTTAAACATAAAATAAAATATTCTATATATCCTTTTAGTTTAATAATATAGTATTTAATTAGCAGAATTATTGTCATCAGTGCTATGTATCGTGGTATACAGGTACATTAACTAGCGTTACATATTACTACTATATGTAGCTAATATTAACTACATTAATATCCCAAGGCATTGTATCTTTTAAATTCACATTCGTAACCATTAGGTGAAAGGTGAACAACCATTAGTAGCATTTGATGTTGTTTATCAATTATTAAAATGGATTTATTTATATTTATGATTATTTCGAATTAATAATAATGATGTATAATGTATTTTATTCTTGTTACTTATTTATTGTATTTACATTTTATTTTATTTGTTAAATTAGTATATTATTTACATTTTTTCAATATGTTTTCCTCATTATATTAAATGGGTGAAATACTTGATAATCTATGATTATATATAGATAGATAGATATATAGATAGATAGATAGATCAAAATTGTATTGTATTACTGGTTATTTATTTAATAAAATGAAAAAAACCATATAATTATATAAAATATATAAACATAATATATAAATGTAAGACAAATCGATACGATACAAACAAATAAAAAATAAACGTAGAAGTAAAATAAATATAAAACATTGGATTATACGAGCTGTTTAAACAATCTTAATTAATCTTCTAGTAAATAATCTTTGCACTCTTTCAATTTGGTCTATGAGACTACGAAATTTATTAACCTTTGAAAAAGGTGACCAAATTATGGATGCATATTCTAAAATTATTCTGAAATAAATTGTATATGCATTTAATAATGCTCTAGGGGATTTTGTAGTAATGCATCTAAAAATTGAATTCAAAGGAAATAAGCTATTTTACCAATAATATCAATATGTTTATAAAATAAAAAGTTATTTTCAAATATCATTCCTAAATCTTTATAAAAAGTAACGTTTTCGAATTGAATATTATTTATAAAATATTTTGGTGGAGTAACCTTCCCTAAAGTCATAACTGCACATTTTGATAATGAAATATTTAATTGCCATTTATTTACCCATTGTGAAAATAAATTTAAATTATTTTGTAAAAGAAATCTTTCACTCTCAGATGCGTAAGAATAATATATTTGTGTATCATCGGCAAATAAATCAATATGAATTTTTGAAGAGAATATACTAGGAAGATCATTAATATATAATAAAAATAAAATTGGACCTAAAACCGATCCTTGTGGTACTCCAGATTTTACAATAGAACTATTTGAAAAATTATTTTCAACGCGTGTATTTGAGATCTATTCGATAACAAATTATAAAACCATTTATTATTTTATTAGATATACCGTATGATTTTAATTTAAATAATAGTTTTTCATGAGAAACAACATCAAAAGCTTTTGCAAAATCAATATATATTATATCTACATATTTTTTATTATTCAATTCATTATACCAACATTTTAAACATTTTGTTAATTGTAATTCTGTGGATTTTCCACTTATAAAACCATATTGATATTTTGTTAATAAATTATTAGATTTTAAATAAAAAATTAATTGTTTAGAAATAATACGTTCTAATACTCTACACATTACACATGTTATTAAAATAGGCCTATAGTTATTTGAATTTGATGGTTCACCATTTTTAAAAAATGGTGTGATTATAGATTTTTTCCAAATTGTCGGTATATTACCCGATAATAAAGATGAATTAAAAATAATATATAAAGGCCTACATAATTCATTAGATAATAATTTTAATATAGAAGATGGTATCCCATCAGTTCCGAAAGTATGTGTAATTTGTAGTCTATTTAAAAATATTTTAATTATTTCAGGATTTAAATCAATATTATCAAATTTTTTTTTAGTTAAATTATAAAATTCGGGTAAATTTCCATTATCATTTTTTGAATTAAACTAAAATATGAATTTAATGTATTTGCTTTGTCAATATCTGAATATAAAATATTATTATTTGATATATCAATTAGAGGAGATACTCCAGATTTAAAATGTTGTATTTTTTTCATAAATTTATAAAACTTTAATTTATTTTGTGAATTAATTGCATTAATCTCTCTCTTAAAATTTAAAGATTCTAATTCTTTGGATACATTTTGTTTTGCTTCTTTCCAATTATATTTATATTACAAATTAGTTTTAGATTTTCGAAATACATTTTTTACTTGCTTCTTCAATTATAATATATTCTTAGGAAGTACCTGTTTTATTGTATTATTTATATTAGGAACATGTGATATAAATAATTTATTTAGAACATTATTAAAATATTCTACTTTTTGATCGATATTATAATCATTTTAATTTAGACATTCCCAATTAAATCTAGAAAGATGATATTTAATCAATTTTATATTAGCATTATTTAAATCAAAATTGTTTGATTTTAAAATCTGTTTAGGGGAAAGTAACCGAATACGGACAGTGCCCGAATACGGACACTCTCGGTATCTCAAAACCTATAATATCCTACAAAAAAATTGTTAATGAATAAAATATTCATAATTATATAAATAGTCTAAAAAGATATTTTTTATTTTTTAATAATTCAAAATATTACTGATATATCCAATAAACTGTATTACGTTTTAAATTGATGAAGAAAAAATGTCAACTTAAAACCTTCTCAATAATATACAAATGTATCGATCGATACATCGATGTAAAATATAAATATATTATTAAAATATAAAGTTTTCTAAAAATTATATATATAATTTCTATATTTGTTATTAAATATTCATTAAGTTATAAGCATATATCTATAGATCATATAAGTCTATATTACGGACACCCTATAACCAATCAGCGCGCAGCGTAATAACTATTCTGATTTTCATAAAAATCGCGTGCGTTATAATATTAATTCCATCAATAAAGCTAAATCTAAAATTATTATTATTTAAATACTTAAATTGTATTATTAATTAAAAGAATAATAAAAATAAATAAATTATTAACTAATTAAATTAGAATAAATTATAATAAAATTAATTATAAATAATGTAATTGTAATTTTTCTGATTGATTCATCAATAATATATAGTTTATATTGTGGTATATAGGGTGTCCGTATTCGGACATGTGTACCGAATACGGAAACCCCCATTTTCTATGGAATTAAATAAAATTGTAATATCTATAATCATATAATACTAATATATTGTAATTTTTTAATAAAAATAATGAGTCATAAAATGTTGAAATCATTTATTGTTAAAGTGTCCGTATTAGGTTACTTCCTCTACATGGGTATTTTTCAGTATATACATTAAATAAAACAGAATAGTGGTCACTTTTATTTTTTATAAAATCCGTAATAATCTCCAATAAATATATTAGATAATAATTATTTTTCTTTAGTAAAAAAGTAAATCAATTATATTATTATTACGAGTTGGCTTATTTATTAATTGTGAAAATGAATGTTTAATAACCGGATTATAAGTAATGCATAACTTTTTAGGTAACTAGGAAATGTATATACTTTCCAATTCAAATTTGGTAAATTAAAATCTCTTATAATTATAGAAGAATTATAATTTTGTTGGGTTATATCAAATAATATACATATATGTTCATGAGACACTTCATTACAATTTGGAGGTCTATAAACACATATAATATTAAATGGAATTTTTGAATTTATTTTTAAATGTATATATTGAACATCTATGTGTAAAATAAAATTGATTACAGGACATAAACTAGATTTACAAAATATCGCAACACCTCCTCTATGAATTAATGTATCGTATCTAAATAGTATATAATTTTGCCCACCGATTAAATATAGAGAATCTCTATCATCTAATGTTCAACATGTTTCAACTAAACATATAATGTCATATATAAATATATTTATTAGATGTAAGTAAAAATTCCAACAAATTCATTTTATTTCTAATACTACGAGTATTAACATAATATATATATATATATATTTAAATTGTTATTTATAATATTTTCATCTTTATCGTCTGTTAGTCATCAAGAACGTGTAGTTTAATTTTTATTTTTATTAATAATGGAATTTGTATAAGTAATATATGAAAATTTCGACACACTATAATTATCTGTACCAATTGATATATTTCAGTCAATTTTATTATTTATAATATATCTAAGCTCACAGGAATTACTTCTAGAATTATAAATACATTTGATAATTGTTTTTAACTTTTAATTAATTTATCTACATGGTATAAAATATGATGTCTTTCTAGTGATATTTCTTCTAGAGATGTTCTAATGATTGAATTTTGTAGATCTCGTAATCTACATAATCGGTTAATATTTGATAAAATAATTTTTTTTAGACCACATTATCTAAAATTAATTTAAATTTATTAAATGATAATTGAACTATTGTTAGGTAATACACACGATATATTAATATCTACTGTTTTACAAATAATATTTACTAATTATTTAAAGAAATTAGTTTTATCATTATTAGGAATATTTATATTGTGAATAATTATTTCATTATTTCTATCTATATTATTTTTAATAATATTTACTGATTTGACAAAATTGTCAGTACATGTATCATTATCAGAGGAGGTTAAGGTAGGGGTTACATTAGCGTATGTTTTTTTAACAATAATATGCTATTTAATATCACTTATTACAGATAGTGTTGATAATAACATTTAATTTAAATTTGTTTCTGTGTTATTTATTAAAGTATTAATATTACTATTATAAATAATAATATACGATGGTAATGAATTATTTAAACTAGGTAGATTTATTGGTGTATTATCATTATTATTATTTATACATGTATTACATTTAAATATAAAACTGTGTGATATAAATAACTGAATAGCATATTTTGATGGTGATTTATTAGACCAATTTGTTTTCATAATTTTTTGCTTTATATAAGCATTTATAATAGTATTTATTACCACATGAAAATATTATATAATTCTCGTTATTAATTCCTAAATTACATGTACTACAATCCATTTTCAATGTAATAAATATATACAATTATATAGTTTTAGAAATTATATATATTTTGACAAACTGTTACCCTGTGAATTTAAATTGAACAATTACCGAATTCGATTTTTCTTGTTTACTAAATAAATTAGCGTTGCGATGTTTCAATTTTCTTATTTTAGAAATCGATTTTAAAACCTTATCCTTTACTGTAATGACTACGTAAATATTGATAGTATTTATTTATAATAAAAAGAACTAGTTATCCGAATGTATACCGAAATTAATTAGATTTAAAGAAATTTAATTTGTTTTCATTTGTAGAAATAACGCCTTGAATTTAAGCGACTTTAAATTTGGTTGCTATGATTATTATTATTATTTTTATTATTATTTTATTATTATTATTATTATTATTATTATTATTATTATTATTATTATTATTATTATTATTATTATTATTATTATTATTATTATTATTATTATTATTATTATTATTATTATTATTATTATTATTATTATTATTATTATTATTATTATTATTATTATTATTATTATTACTATTATTATTATTATTATTATTATTATTATATATATTGTTATTGTTACTGCTATTTTATTTGGTGGAGATCTTTCATTCCATCCAGGAACTAGGATTTTCACTTTTTCAATTTTTTTAATTTTTACTTATATAATTTGTATCTGACACCAACTGAGCAACACAGTCAGTTTTATATATATATATATATATATATATATATATATATATATATATATATATATTGGTAAGTATTGTTGGCTATTTTGGATATAAATTTAATAATTTAATATCTCTTATTTTTTATAAATGTATTATTATAGTAGAAAACTAAATAATTAAATTTGTATTGATAATTTTATTCTTTTGTTCTTTTGTATATAACTTTTATTAACTTTAAATCTTAAAATGTTATTTTATTATATTTATTTTTATTTTACTTTTACTATACTTTTCTCCTCATAAATGTTCTGTAGGATGTAAGTGAAACGGGTAGATAAGCGTCGCGCTTCTTCGTTTACCATGTTCATGCCTAAATTATGATATTATATATAATAATAATATCAGATTCAGTTGATGACCGAGATCAAAAAACCCAGGTATGGTTTATAAGTTCTATTGGGCTTATCGAGATACCAACCTGCTCTTGCTAATGAGAGAATTAATATAAAAACGAATAAATGTAAAGATTATAAATATTTTGCAATTATATTTTGTTCATTCGTGTTCTATCTCATAAAAAAACCAATAAAATAATATCTATCTCTCAATACCAAGAAATCATAATGTAAACAAATTTAGAAAGTTACTAATTAATAAATAAGTTAATATATATATATATATATATATATATATATATATATATTTGTGTATATTGTTTACAAAGTATAACTAACTTTTATTAATTAAAAATAAAAGTATGACAATAATTAACATTTATACTATAGTAATATCACATATCACAACCTCTAGGGGTATCGGCTGATATTACAATTATAAAAGGTTATTTTATAATTAAATATAATATATATATGTTGATTACTCTTTTAAATATATGATAATATTAAATATTTCTATAAACCAGAATAATGTTCTCAGCTAAATTTACAATAATATATTATAATAATTATTATAGAATACATTATTTAAATTCCTAACCTACATACATAATTAAATGTATTATATTAATTAATAGGGAATACTAAAGTAATAAGATCAAACACTAAAACATCTACCACAACTTCTAAAGGTTATTATTTCATTCATGCATATATAGGGGCGTCGGAAGGAGGGGCGGGGGGTATCGGACGCCTCCATTCAAAAATATGGGGGGGGTCTAAGTATGTTTTGCCCCCCCCTCACCCGCATGAAATGTATATTAATAAATGTTATATATATTAAATCTATTATATTGTCTTTGATAATAAAAAAGTTTTCTAAAGAATGTTACCAACATTATTGGAGGGTGCTAAGTATTATTTATCCCCTCCCATCAATGAAATATGATAATATTTATGAGAGAATCTCTGAGAGATACTTGTTATCTGGCGATATTAAGAATACAATTATTCAACTATATAAATCTGAATTATTAAATATTGACAGATATTAATGGGACTTTCTCAATTCTTCAATGTGATGGAATTCAAGACATACACGGAAGTGAGCAGGATATATTGGTGATTCGTTATTTGACATAAAAACTATAAATTAAAGAAATATACATAGTAATAGGCAATGTGACTGAGGCTATAACTTAGATAATATAGAAAATTTAATTTTATCTGAACTTGAATATCTTAATTTGAGTATTTCTAAATTAGGAGGACAGTCATATTAAGGTGCAGCTAATATGTCTAGTAAAGTAATAGTGTAAAGACTATAATAATGAATAGACAGCCATTAACTTTTTATACACAATGTGAAGCTCATCGCACAAACTCAATGGCATAATCATTCTATAATAATACCAATATAAGAAAAGCCTTGAGAATGGTTCATGATTTGGGATTATTATATGAACAAACTATCAAATTCCGGAATGTAGGATAATATAATACAACCTATATAATACAAATGATAATAAAGCAAAGAAATTGAAACCATTATGCCTAGCAAGACGGACTGCGAAAATCATGTATTAAAACAACATTAGATCAATATATAGTGGTATAATCGATGCACTGAAATAATATAAATAATTAGATTATATTACCAATGACCAACAATATATTGCAAATTTATTAAAAAATATTAATAAGTCAAATATTGTTTCTATGAATATTTCAAGTTTGATATTTAAAAGGATATGAAGGTGAAAGATTTCATGATACCAACAAATACTATTGAAGTTAATATTTATAAAAATATATTTGAAAGCATATATGATTATAATTATATATAATCACAATAAAAATCAATAATACATAAACATAAAGGATCAGCTAATAGTAAAGATGATTCATATTAAATTGAATAATGATAGAAATAATGTGCAGTGAATATATAGCTACAAAAGTATTTTATATTTTGTATATACAAGTTTTTTATATTGATTCGAAGTTAATAACCTACTTTTATAAACATATTATATAAAACATTTTATAAAATACAAAATAACTTATAATAAATTTTTATAATAAAATATTATAATAATTTATTTTTATTTTAAATATATCTAATTTAATATTCTAAGTATATCTAATTCAGAGAATACTAATAATACATATAATATAAATTATTATAAATATGTATGAGATGAATAGTAATGAAATTTCAAAAGACTATATAAGGAACCTCATCTAGATACAATAATATAACATTATTAATGTTATGTTTATATAAGAATGTGATTAGATATGATCAGTTAATATGTTAAGTATACTTTATCATTAATATTTACAGAATAAATATACTTAGTTGTTTGATTCCATAATGATGAACATTAAAACCAAATTTGATACTAAGGAAACATCATTTATACATCATTATAAATTAAAGGAATTATTATTAAAAAATAATATAATTTATGAAAAAGAGGTTTCTTTTTTATATTAATCTTATTAATCCTATTAATTTTCTACATTAAACATATGTTAATAACACATTTATGAAGAATTAACGATTGAAAGATCGAATTTCCATATAATCAAATCAATCAATAAGTGCAATACCATCTGACGAGGATAAACATATACATGATGGAACAACCTCCTAGAATTCAAATAATGTTTCCCGGCATAATAGAATTAATCAAACTTTTATTTGTTTTCCCATCAAGTTCGGTGTCATGTTAGCGTGGATTTAGTAATCTATGACAAATTTAACAAATAAATAAATTGTTACGGTCTACTATGCTAGATATTAGATTAAATGCATTATAATTGGCAAATATGTATCAAACAATCAAAAAATAATTCACACAATTGAGATGGATATATTTAAAAATAAAAATCTATATGTATATAATAATACATTTTTTAATGTTTATTATTTATTTTCTAATATATTCCTACTTAAGTATTGTTATAAAAATCAAATATTATTAATTGCATATTAAAGGGTTAACAATGACTAAAGAGGTATCCGATAATAATAAGATATAAATTAGTAATTATTTTAATAAATAATAGGATATATAATATAAAATTGAAATAAATAGACCCCCCCATATACAATATCGTTCCGACGCCCCTATATATATATATATATATATATGTATATATACAGTGAATACGTTTCGTATATTCAAATTGTATTCAATTATAATTTAAAACAAGTTTTTACGAAAAATTCATAAAATGTTGTTAAACTTATGATTTGTGTACTATACTATATCAATATATATGTGAATATATAATATACTATTTATTAAATAAATATAACATATTATACATTAAATATGACTTTATATACAATCATATTTGAAATATTCATATCAATGTAATATCCGCCTATACGATATTTACACCCTGTAATATCACGTGACATTATCACCGCAGCATTGAAAGATGGCGAGTGTACACTACAATACGTGTTAATCATCTATTACATATTTCTATAAACCAGAATAATATTCTCAGCTCAATTTACAATAATATATTATTTAATATATTATAATAATAATTATTATAGAATAAATTAGTTAAATTCCTAACCTTCGTACATTAATAATTAAATGTATTATAATAATTAATAGGGAACACTAACGTAATGAGATCAAGTACTACAACATCTACCACAACTTCTAGAGGTTATTATTTCACATATATATATATATATATATATATATATATATATATATATATGTATACTCTATATACTACGTATATGTGTACAATATGTACTGTACACTGTACACTGTACAATGTACAATTACATATATAGTCAAAATATAAACAAACGCTTATATGTTGATTGAATTCATGTCCATACTAATAAAAGGTATTACAATAATATTTAGAAGTTCATTTATTTAGTTATATATATAAATAAATAAATTACCGGCTTACGTTAAAACGATGAATACCTTAATATGGTAGCGGTTTATAGGGGACATTAGAGTCATGTTCTTACAAATGAAATATTCATCTGAGTTACTAGATAGGATTAAATAAAATAATATTAATAATCATTAACAATGATGAATTAGAATATAAATGTTCACGGCCGCGACTTCCACTTGCCTTATCAATGTAGTTTGCAATTATTTTATATAATCATCAGAGATATTCGTCTGAAGAACATCCGCTTATATACTCCTAGATTAACTAAATATATTTAGTATATTTACGTATTCCCTAAAGGATAACTTCTTAATCTCTAATATGAAACTTTATAACTATTGCTTACATTTGTGGAACATATATATATTGATACATATACATGATACATGTAAACAAAATATAATATATATATATATATATATATATATAGTTTTTTATTGTCAATTATATCAGTACAAATTTTAATTTATGGATAATATTCTATTTTACAAACATATTATTGAAATGTAAAGTTCAACAAATTGGACTACTTATAAAAATTGTATAACCATATAAGCTTCTTTTTCTTATACTTATAAACACGATTACAAAAATATACTCCCACTTATATATATAGGTACTATGTATAAAGTATCTAATGTATAATATGTATCTAATGAATAAAGTATCTAAGTACTTTTAGAATTATAGATATGATTATAATCATATAGTGATCTATATTCAAGACATTTCTAATAAGACACATAATTCACTATACATTTATATAATGTTAATTACACAACATTATTTGTATTTTAAAACCTATAATTAAAAATAATATGAATAATAAAGTAAATAAGTTGTTTAAAAAAAGTTTAATTTAATGAAGTATATTAATTTATAAAATTCATAATTTAGATTATATTTTGATTGGTTTTTCCATTTGTATACATGATAGGGATGGAAATAATAGTTATTCTTTTAGTATATTATAACCTTGATAGCTATTACCCATATTAGTTAAACATTTTAATATATATATATATATATATATATATATATATATATGATGATGATGATTATGATGATGGCATGTGTTTATTTGGCACATTTACAAAGTGATGACACTCTTCGAAAGTGCACGTAACATAAATAATACATAATGAAACACAACAACAACAAAAACATAAAAAACTAAAGGAACAAAGTGGAAGTAATAAGAACGAAATATAAAAGATAGATATAAAGATAGATATAACTTAAAATGAGTATTTAATGTGGTATGGGATTGAATAGATCTTATAGATGAAGGGAATACATTCCATATATATGGGATAATGTATTATGATGACATTTTCTGTAATTTAAGCGAGGAAGACTATGGGAGAACGATATATACTTGAATATATGTACTCAAAGATGTTAACAATATATATATATATATATATATATATATATGTGTGTGTGTACAGGTATGTACCCGTATATAATATAACAATATTCAATACAAATATTCATAAACTGTAATAACAATATTAAAATAATAATGCATACAAACCTTGACTGTATGGTGTTCTTGATGAGTGACTTATAAGTGAACGATATATCGAACGAGACCTGACTACTTAAGTTCATAATAAAATAAATGTTGTATTTATTAATTTAAAATTATGTTTTATATACTTCATGAATATAGATATTTAAAATATGTTTGTTTTAGAAAGTTAACTATTTAATGTTTTAAAAATATATAAATTATCATTTTTTTAAAACATTAATCTTTTTTTTTTAAACATTCATATATATAGTATTAATAATAGCATATAAATTAAATTTATAATAATATAAATGTTATATGTTGATTTATTTAAAATTATGTTTTAAATACTTCATGCATATAAGATATTTAAAACATTTATGTTTCAAAAAATCATATATTTAATGTTTTGAAAACATGTAAATAATTTTTTTTTAAAAACAATAATAATGTTTTATATGTTTATTATATTATACTAAATTATATATTTAACGATTACTAATACATTCCCTAAATACAATATATAATAAGTACTCCAATTAAGTAATGCATTCATCTGTTATATGTAAATGTTTTATATATATAAATAAATGCATGTTTTTAAAACTATATTTTCGAAACAATTATTTACTGGGATTATGATGACATTTTCTGGAATTTAAGCGAGGAAGACTATGGGAGAACGATATATACTTGAATATATGTACTCGAAGATTAACATGTACGTATATGTACCCAAGCAACCAAAAACGCAAAATATACATGTCCAGAAATAGTTATTTTAATCCCTTACTGCAAACAGCTTTTTGTTAAGTTTTAGTAACAGCTACATGCATGTACAATTTAGTATTTTATACTAACTAACAGTAACAAAATATGCATTTTGTAACACTTTATGATTTAGTTTTAAACCATTTTGGTTGCTTGGTACCACCTATAGGTGGTGGAACAAATTAAGAGAAAATCAAATATATATATAAAGGAAGGGAGGCCATATAGGTGTAAGTGCACTACAAAGAAGTCGAATTAGTTATTATTTTATAGTTAAACAGTTGTTAGAAGTTGAAATTAGTCATTATACTGACTATATATGAATGATCAGATAGTCTAATATTGGAAATGGATCGTATGTATGATCTGATGATTCTGTTTATAAAGAAGAACAATAATCACTACGAGAAATTACAAGTGAATTAATAAGGACAGAACATAGGAGACGATTAATAAACATTCATTCGTTAAGTCATAATATGTTTACTGATTACATCTGACTCTGAATAAATATTAATTAGAACCTTAATAAATGTTAGCTTTATGGCAAGAAAAATACCATAGTCGAAAAAAATACTTGTTAGAGAGAAGCCAGTATTTAATAGAGAATGCAAACGAAATTGTTGAGAATTATCTGTAGTTGATAAAGGGAGGAATATGTAGAGTGGGAATTCGTCAGCATATATGTAATATAAAACACCAGGATATAGGTATGTATATACCTTATATATGCTATATATATGGAGAATAGAAGTGGGCCTAGGACGGAACCTTGTGGGATACCATAAAGTAAAGGGCGGGAGTCAGAAGATAAATCACATAATTTAACAAAGTATTATCTATTTAGAATGTATGATATAAGCCATTTTAGGGCACTGCCATTAATGCCAATTATCTCAAGTCTTTATATAAGAATATCATGTCGAATAGAGTAAAATGTAAGAGAGAATAAGGAGAACCATATGAAAACATTGTGTTGGAGAAACTTTGGCATGTATATTGTTCAATATTTGAAGGAGGGCTATCTCTTGTATTTTACGAATCAGTTTAAAGTGTTTCTCTTTATTGTTTTATAGTATAACTAATTATTTGTTGTATAACTTATATTTCTAATATTTTCTTTGCTTTAGGCAAGTATTGATTCATTTTCAACTCATCTAAGTGTAAGTTGATTAATGTGCTTTCATGAATATCTTAATTTATGTATGAAAGATAATATGACGAGATAATATTAACTTCCTATATATGCTTTATTTAAATTTATATTTCCTAAATATTAATACCAGATCTTGTTAAATGATTCTTGATTAGAATGTAGTGGATCATGACATGATTAGAATGTATGTTGCCATTTGGAGACTACCATGTAGATATTCTATATAGTTTATATTCTCCTAGCGTCATTTCTATAATCATATTATTGCAATAAGCATACTTTTTCCAAATAAATTCTTAGTCCTCAGTTGGTTAAGTTATTATATCATTTTCCACAAGAGTGTATTCAATTATTACTCGATTCTGTTCAGACTTTCAGTTTTTTTATTATTTTAGAATTCCTATTATCATTATTATATATCAACTTTATTTTAGATTCAGATGTAGAAATAACTGATTATACTTTGTAATATACTTGTATTTTACGGTTTCATATACTTTCTCTAAACAATTAACAAATCCAATCAAGGTCAATTTCATTCTTAATATTTGTAATACTGAATTTTAATATATAATTAAAATTACATACAACTTAGTATCCATTATCCCCGAATCTAATTCATTGAAATACATTTTCCTATTATTTAATGATAATTTAATTTTAATAGTCAATATATTTTACAATTTTATAAATTCATTTTTATTTTCCATATTATATAAATACAAATTTGCATTAATCGTGGATAATTATATTATAAATAACTATGATTACATAACTATGATTACATAACTATGTATTATACTATAGACAATTTTATATTATTTCAACACATCATAATAATAAAGTAAAAAGTTATTTCTTAAATAATGTATAAATAATGGATATGCATATAGTGAATAATTCTTATTCACTATATGCATTATAATAGTCGCATTATAATATATCGCATTATAATAGTGATTAAACGCATAATTCTTATATATATATATATATATATATATATATATAAGAGGAGTACCAATAGAAGATGATAGTGCAAGATTAGAAAGATGGACGGAATATTGCAGAGATTTATATAACTACCCAATTAAAACTGATCAATCTAAGTTACATAATACTCGAGAAGAAAATGAAGAACAACCATTACCCATATTAAAAGAAGAAGTAATCAATGCCATAAGAACCTTGAAAAATGGTAAGTCACCAGGTATTGATAATGTGCCAGGTGAACTTATCAAAGGAGGAGGTGAGGCACTATACGATATACTTACCAAGCTATGTCAGAAAATCTGGTCTACAAACCAATGGCCTGAAGCATGGACGACTTCTTTAATTATACCTATTCCAAAGAAAGGCGATCTCAAAAAATGTTCAAACTATCGTACTATAAGTCTGATCAGTCACACGAGCAAAATTTTATTACGGATCATACTGAATCGCTTAACACCACAAGCAGAAGATATTCTGGCTGATGAACAAGCAGGTTTTAGAAAGGATCGCAGTACAACAGAACAAATTTTGAATTGCAGAATATTAATGGAAAAACATATGGATCATCAACGACAAGTCTACCACAATTTCATCGATTTCAAGAAAGCCTTCGATAGAGTATGGCATGATGGTTTGTGGAATGTGATGTCTGAATTTGGGATAGGCAACGACTTGGTAAAAATCATAAAGTCACTCTACGAATCAGCAAAAAGCGCAGTACTATTGAACAACCAGATAGGAACTAAGTTCGATACGACAGTAGGAGTTAGACAAGGCTGCTTACTATCGCCAGTTCTATTCAATATATTTCTAGAAAAAATAATGCAAGACTCTCTAGTAGATCAATCGTCAAGTATAGCAATAGGAGGAAGAAAAATCAACAACTTAAGATTCGCTGATGATATAGATCTCATCGCTGGTTCAGAAAGTGAGTTGCAATCCCTCACAGATTCTCTAGAAAAAGCTTCGACATCATACGGTATGGAAATTAACCATGAAAAAAGTAAAATTCTTGTAAATGGAGATCATTCAACACCACCTGTGATCACTATGTACGGCAAACAACTTGAAAATGTTCAAAATTTCAAATATCTGGGAGCAATGCTAACCGACACCGGAAATTCAAAGAAAGAAATTCAAATAAGACTAGCGACAGCAGTTACAGCCCTTGTGAAATTGGAGAAGATCTGGCGTAGTGGAGAAATTGATTTCAAACTTAAATACAGACTCTACATCTCTCTAGTTATTTCAACATTGTTGTACGGATGCGAAAGCTGGACCTTACTAGAAGAATCTAAAAAGAAGATACGTAGTTTCGAATCAAAAGCACACAGACGACTTTTAAATATTAGCTATAAACAAAGAAAAACTAATATATTTGTAAGCAATGAAATTAATAAAAAAGTCGGCCCATATGTACCACTTCTGGATATTATCATGAGAAGAAAAATGACCAAATTCGGACATATAACTCGTCACGATTCGTTAGCTAATACTATTCTTCATGGATATGTCGAAGGTGAGAGGAAAAGAGGAAGACCTAAAAGAAATTGGATGAATGATATATTCGAATTTTCCCATCTTTCTCTTAGGCAACTTTTAGATATTGCAAAAGATCGTTCGAAATGGAGAAAGTTGTGCTATTCATTATCATGTGTTCCCCCTACGATGGCGACGTCACGGGACTAAGTAACTAAGTAAGTATATATATATTATCATTATCATGAATATTTAAAAAATTGTATTATTTTGTTTTTTAGATCCAGATAAAGATATATCTGGTTATTATTTATATATATATATATATATAAATATATATATATATATTGAATTGTTTATTATAACACCAATATAACAGATGCCCTCTGGTGAATAACAATAACTACAAATAATAAAAACAAACGAACAGAAGATACAAAATAACAAAAATTAAAATAAATTAAATTATATATAAAGATTAAATAAAGCGTATACAAAAATAAATTGAGAAGTGTTTAGATAATGTTTTAGTTTCTTCTTGAAAAAATATGGGGATTGGACCTTCCGTAAGTTATAAGGTAGGATATTCCATATGCGAGGAATAACGGAGAAGAATGCGCGATTACTAAATCCGTTAAATAAAGTATTGATCTCCAAAATAATTGTATCAGATGTTCGAATCTACTTCAGTATGCAACGACTTTTCAGTTGATTATGTAGATAGTCAGGCTTACCTAGGAATATAGATTTATGAGCTAATCAGAGTAAACGATGTTTGCATAGCTTTCTAAATAATAGCCATTTAAGATGATGTTGGTGTTCAAATGTTCACGATGATTGATATAATAAATAAGACGTATATAAGCGCGAATAATTCTATCAATCTTGTTGACCTCTATATTCTTTAAGTCACTGAATAACGATCAGAAATAATTAATTATGGATAATACTAGAATATTAATAAGTAGTTTAATAATACGCCTAGAACTATACTTTCTAATATGACCATTCCTACGTAGATAGAATGTATCAGATTTATATATATAATATATAATATTAAACTTATTAAAAATTTAAAAATAATAAAATATAATTTGAAGTAGAAAATAATATTAGATCAAAAAAAATATAAGGTTACAAAATAATTAAAAATAGTATTACTTAAAAGGGAAATAGATGCTAATTTTCTTTTATAAATATTAAATTCTCTCAAAATTCTTGGTCCATATGAAATTAAAGAATTATTTATATAGTTATATTTATTATAAGGTTGTATGAAATCAAAAGTACTTCTTGTATTCATTTTTTTATGTATACTTTTATAATGTTTATAAATACATGGACTACAAGTTTTATAATATATTCTATGAATACATATTAGTATTTTACACAAATAAAAGATATTGAATAAATTATGATCTATAAATAGTTTTTCTGAACTAAAATCAATAGGTTTGAAAAAACAAATGTCAATAATTTTGTTATATAACATTAATACAGTCTAAATTAAAATTATATATGCCCCCATATTTCTAAACAATACATTAAATGAGGATACAAATTGCATAATAAAGTTTAATCACAGTTGATTCATTAAGGCAGAATGATACATTTTTTATAACCCAATATATTTGTAATCATTTATTCTTTAGAAATTAAAATTGAGATTTCCAGTTCAATGAATTATCAATGATTAGCCCAATGAACTTTTTTTCAGACACATGCACTAAATGCTTATTTTCAATTACTATTTCAAATTATATATTATTTCTAAAGGACATGCAGTGATTTATATATATATATATATATATATATATATTAATATTATTTTATATAATAGATATATCTATTATATATATATGTCATTTTTATTATAAATATTTAATAAATATAAATATTATTTGTTTAGATAATGATAAAGAAATACCTGATTATACTTTTTATTATTATATAATAGGTTCGTATTATTGTATTTGTTAATATATAATACAATAATTATATAATAAACAAAACACATATATATATATATATATATATATATATTTCTTATAATTTTTAGGTTATTAGTAATTATATAATTGTATATAAATGAGTTTATTAAATATATAAGCACACCTTTAAACTCGTACATGGAATATGTTACCATACGATAGATATCGATATATGTATACGCAAGATCCAATAATCGTATTGTTTTAAAATTATATTAAAAAACCACTCTACCTACGTATCAATTCATGACATCGATATCAAGAAAGTAAGAAAGAAAGAAAGATAGAATCAACTTTGTTTATATCGTTGATTCATGAACGATTTATTTATATACTATTATTTATTTGTATTATCTACAATTCTTAAAATCAATTCGTTTATTTATATGTTGTTGTTATTAGGCCGGTTATATATAGTATGTATACAGGAATCTATCACTGGTTCACCGGTAGGGCTAGCTACTATAGCCACTGTTTTTAAAATAAACTAATTCATATATATATATATATATATATATATATACTATTTTATATAACAATATTGTTATACTATATTATTTGTAATGATTAATCAATATATAAACAATTGTTTATAGAAAAGTATGTAGTTATTAATACTAATTTAATAATCTTGCATAATTTAAGGAGCAATAGTATTATGTATATGTTGTATTTTAACTTGTAAAACATATAAAAGGTTATATATATATATACTCGTATATTATAATTAATATATTTTATATTTTCATTTAGCTTTTATAGAATAAAAACTATGAATGCACTAATAATAATAAGTAATGATAATATGTACTGATATATATATATTTATATATATATATATTCTATTTACTAAACAACCTGTTTAATTGTATCTATTGATACAATTAATCAGGTTGTTTAGTAAACAACCTGTTTAATTGTATCTATTGATACAATTAATCAGGTTGTTTAGTTTATTTAGCTCTAGCTAATTACATTATATTGTACATGGCTACCTACGATCTAGCTACTAGATTCTATCTATATCCTACTTATATCGCAATTAAGACTATGAAGAGATAGGGGAAAGTATCCGAATACAGATAGTGCCCGAATACTGGAGATATATATATATATATATATATATATATATATAAACATCAATATATAATATAATTGTAATTTAAACTATAGTTTATAGAATATTTATTATTGTTATAATTATTAATTATTATATTATCATATATTAATATTATTAATAAAACTGATTATTTAGAAATGAACAAAATATCATAAGTACGGCATTTGATTCAAACGCGTTAGTCAGATTAATTATATATTTAGTTATCTAAAATTAGATAATAACTATATATATATATATATTATAATTTATATAAATTTGTTTATAATATAAATTTGTACCTATTAATTATTTTTAGAACTGATGAAATATATGTAAATATAGTAAAACCGAAGCCATTAATAAGTGTATCTAATCCGTTAGTCAGAATATGTAGTTTATTTATATAATAATGTATCTAAAATTAGATAAATACTATTGTATTATAATTTATACATATATGTATATATTATTTGCATAATATAAATTTGTAAATATTAATTGTTTTAGAACTGATGAAATAGTAAAACCGAAGCCATTAATAAGTGTATCAAATCCGTTAGTCAGAATATGTAGTTTATTTATATAATAATGTATCTAAAATTAGATAAATACTATTGTATTATAATTTATACATATATATATATATATATATATATATATATATTTGCATAATATAAATTTGTAAATATTAATTGTTTTAGAACTGATGAAATAGTAAAACAGAAGCCATTAATAAGTGTATCAAATGCGTTAGTCAGAATATGTAGTTTAATTATATAATAATTTATCTCAAATTAGATAAATACTATATTATTATAATTGATACATATATATATATATATATATATATATATATATATATTTAGATAATATAAATTTGTAAATATTAAATGTTTTAGAACTGATGAAATAGATCAACCCTTAATAAATTCATGGTGGATTGAAACATTTCTGTAATTTCTGTTACAATGTGTTGATCTGTAATAATTGATTTATATTGAATTTATACTGAAATATATTAATTTTAATAAATAAACATTACATTATAAATGTACTTTTATATACTTATATTAGAAGTATTTTATCTTCGAAGATGGCCAGTTATTTATATACATATATAATTTTACCATATTTTTAATTATGAATTTTAAATATAAAAATTGTAAATAATAAAATTAATTTGTAAAAGATAGTATTTTTCAAAATAGATTTTATTGCCGGGTTTTTTAATTTTACACAAGTATACATATCTTAGAGATATTATATATTATATATGTATATAAGTATTTACACACATGCGTATATATATAGGGAAGGTTTGTAATATAAAAGAATCAACAACAAAATTCCCGAATTGTATGTCTTTATTGGTATACGATCAAGGGGTGCAGTTTTTGGGATGTATAGTAATATTACCCAAGGTAAGTGGGCCATTATGGTGTTTAATGTTAAACATAAACAGTTGATAATAATAATTAACAATAAACAACGCCAGATGTAATTATAATAGTAATAGTAGTTGTTATCAACAATTAATAACTAAATTAAATAATTCGAATAATAAAATCCGCACTGATACATAGTGAAATTAGAGCTGTATACTGCTGTATAATGATATAATTCACAATAGAAGTACTCACACTTTACGGTAGATAATGTTAATATAATATAGGTTAATACCTATAGGTTAGATTATTATATTTATCAATAGTAATAATTGTTATTCTCGATAATCAATAACTAACATTATAAATTGAACTTCGAAATAAACATACTCATTCCAACCGTCGAAATTAGGTGCGTTCGTTCCGTTTTCAGTAGTTAGCAGGGGGAATACCCGCGGCAAGTCCGAATATACGTTTGGAAACAGGTGGAAATGCCACCGCTAATTGAAACATCTTGTTATCTAGGTGTACATAAGAGGTATCAAGGTGAGATGTAGGCGAGGCTATATTGTAGGAGTTGTGGTAGAATAGTTGGGTAACAGGCGATTTGTTTAATATAATGGCAAGTGTTAATAATGACAATAGCGTAGAACTGGGGCTAATAACATGAGTCCGATATTTAGAAATAATTGTAGGTATTTGTAGGCATTCAAAGTTTTAGTTATTGGACCGGGTAGAAATTACATTAAAAGTAATTATTGGGCCGGGATGAACTACATGAATTACAAGTTAAGTAGTTACTGGGATAAATATAATAAGGACTCCAATACTACAACTAGTCACTAAGTTGTATACAACTATATTACTAAGTGACCTTAACCTCTTACTATATCAATCAGAACCTTCTACATACCGAACCCAACTTTTTATGTCATATCAGTATCGCAACTTAGAAAACAACTAAACTGGCCTAGATATACATCTCTTAGGTTATTGATTATAAAATCATCCGTCTATTATTTAAAATCCTCATGAATAATAGTCATGACAACTGGACCTTACTCTCTCCATGTTCCTTTTCCCCAAACTAATCGATAGATACCCGATGATTTAAAAAATAATAACCGAATTAACTACACGAAATACTAAATTAAACCTACGGTGTATATACGTTACTTTAATAAATAGTTTTATTAATAGTATTAATTAATACTAAACGTATAGTATTATATATGTATACTATAGTGTATACATATTTCATTGATTCAATAAGTATAATAAATTAAACATATTTAATTGTTATTAAAGGAATTAATTAACTGATTGTCAACTTCATCAATATCTTCATATCTTCACACGTTTCATATTATATAACAAAGGAATTGATATATATATATATATATATATATATATATATATATATATAAATATATTAAAGTATATTAATATACACATTAAACAAGAATATTCTACTGTTTACAGAATTAATAATCTATATATAATTATTTACAAAACATAATATATGATACTAATACTAAATTCACTCTATAATATATATATATATATATATATATATATATATATATATATATATATATACCAATCCTATTATTGTGAAATTAAATCAAATAAAGTCAGGATATTGTTTAAATTGTAATATAATCATTAATCTCTGCTATGCAGATGATACAACTTTATTTTCATGAAAATGGTGCACCAACACTAAAGGATCTTTGACTAAGTTTGAAGTAAAGATGTAATAAATATAAAAAATCCATCTACCTATCATTTTGAGTGTTAAATTTTCTTAACAAATATTACGACTACTCAGAATTACATATATATATTGTTATTTTATTTTGTTATTTTTATTAGGTTGAGTCCTTTCATCCCATACAGGAACTTAGATGAAGTTTTCACTTATAACCATATATGACCCTTCGAAGCCGCTCTCATTTTAAGGCATCCATGGTTTTAACGAGAGCCGATCATGTATACACAATTAGATCACTTCTAAATAATATATTAAGACCCATTTTATAAAATTATTAATGGTCCGGACGAGGGTCGAACCTGTGTCCTACTGCGTGTGTGTCTGACGCCTTAGCAAACTGAGCCACACAGGCAGTTAGTGTATATATATATATGTGTACGTGTATATGTATGTGTATATGTGTATGTATGTGTATATATATATATATGTATATGTGTATGTATGTGTGTATGTGTGTATGTGTTTATGTGTGTTTGTGTGTATGTGTGTATGTGTGTATGTGTGTGTGTATGTTTAACAATATTAGTTTAATGATTACATACAATTATAATATATATATATAATATTATTAATGTTTATTGTCTGTATCCGGTTTACCCCGATAAGTCATAGTTGAACTCCTTCATATATTTCTGAACTGCGGCCTTTGCCTTCACGTCGTCTTTCAGTAGTCGAATAGCTGTCCTCGTGTTGAACTCTAGAGTACTTAACTTTAAGTTACGTTTACCCATAACGAGGCTCTCCATAGACTCTATTCGCTGCAATGTACTCAATTCTTTAGGCGTCCCTTTTAAGTTCTTTAATTTCATATTCCTCACCATTCGATCGACCGTCGACAGCGTCGGCTGTTGTTTTAATGCCGCCATAGCCTTTTGATTCTTAGTTATATATTTACGAAGTTGTCCTATTTCGACGTCTAGATCAAGCGACATCTCGGCTACCTTCTGCGGACTGTACCCGTTTAACGTGGTCTTCATAGCCTGGTAATCCGCTCTATCGGCGCGTCTATTCTTATATTTGAGGTAAACTTTCCTCGCGAGGGGCGCCCCACTCGCCGCCATCAGTAATACACCGATACACAACACGGCCACGCTCACGTAGTACAGAATTTCTATTGTCCATACCTTCGATCCCATATCACCTATGATTAGTGCACTGTTCAATATGTATGTGTGTGTATATGTATAGTATTAATTATAAATAAAACTAAGTTAATATTTGTATTTTAAATTAAATATAACAAATATATATATATATATATATCGGATCGATAACCCTGTGGGTAACCCATGGTAACTGCAGTTAAATGTTATAGTGGTGGTAAGCGAGATATCCCTAATCAGACTCCGGTTAATTATTGATTTGTTAGCATGCGATTATTAAGAACTTGATAAATCATAATACAAGAAAACAGAATTTTACTAGTCGAATTATATTTATATTTGTTTTCCGGGGACCCGACATATATTTATAACAGGTACACCGTACACTGTACAGGTATATTTGCGACTTCTTGAGGGGTACATTTTTATCATATATTCTTATTTTATATATAATATTTTAATTAATACATATTATTATTATATTACTATATATATATATAATATATATTTACATATAACTATAGTTATATATATATAATATATCATATATATTATATATGTCTATATTGCAATAAACATGCATTGTATGTATATCATAGTCTAATATGTAGCGATGTAATATACCGTATAAATAGGCATATATAAGCACGATATAACTATACAATATAATTAATTCACTAGTATTATTCCCGTCTTCGGAAATTGCTAATCTGATGTCAGATACTATTCGACAACCCGGAGATGTTTCAGTGCCTGAATGGTCATTGGTTAGATCATCCACGCCATTGGTGTACCGTTATGCTTATAACCGCTGCAGATCTATACTCTTCTAAGTGCGTGAATTGAAGTTATTGTTGCGGATGGTGAAAGTGATTAATCTAAAGGCTTCAACTGTTGTGATAATTGTTATTATGCGGGCATTATTTTCCCAAACTGAGAAATATAAATACTTGTAGTCAGATTTCTAATGATATTAGTAACTATATTTCTAAACGATGGGCTGTTAGGCATATGGAAAGAATATATGGATCCTTAAACTAGATTTACTGTAACCGAGGAAATGTCAATATGACTTTATAGAGAATTCTGATCTTTGAAATGTATAGTTAGTTTATTTAAATATTTTTAAAATATTAATGTTAGTATTTTATTAATTACAATTATTTGTATTAGGTGTTATAACATAATAAGATATTCATAATACAATAATGAATGTCCTAACTAATCATTTACAATATTCAATATATTAGTTAGTTGCATATATGTATATACCCTTCTTAGTTATGTATATATATATATATATATATATATATATATATATATATATATATATATATACTATAATATATAGTATACTTAATATTTATTTTATTAACTAAAGGTACATAAATTATTATAATGCATTATGTTCTAGATTATTCCAGAGCTTAATCGCGTAGATTTATGTGGCTATATTTAGTGTTGACATATAAAGTATTATTATTCTTGAATGTTCTAGAACAACATTCTTAAATTGAAGGTTATTGAATAATAGCGCTATTATCCTCTAGAGGTCATGTTTATTACACCATGTAATTTAAATACAAATATAAATCGAATACAAGAAATTTGAGATGTTTTTCATAGCTTTATATTGTATGTTACAACAGGAAAAATACTGTGAATATCATTATTGTTATTAAAATATACAAGATACGTAGGCTTCATTTAAATAATGTTCACTAATGAATTTATTCTTAAATGCTTGAATAATGTATTATTATTATTATTATTATTATTATTATTATTATTGAAATAAATTTATTACGAATTATATTGATATCATTTTAATAATAAACACATATATAAACTATTTAAATTAAATCAATAAACACAGTTAAAAAAATCCGATTCCTACGACGATTTTATTATAGGAATCGGATTCAAATTGGAAAACAGATTCCTGTAAAGTTTGTTTAGAAAGCGGTTTATAAAAACGATTCCTACATTTTATTGTGCAGGAATCGATATTATCGATTCCAAAACTAATTATTGAGAACCGGTTTATAAAAAATATTCCTAAACTAATTATTGAGAATAGGTTTTTAAAAACGATTCCTAAACTCATTATTGAGAATCGGTGTTTAAAAACGATTCATAAACAAATGATTAAGAATCGGTTTAAGGTATTGATGTAAGAATTTCTTAAATTAGAGGAATATTATTTTTTAAATATAGAAAGAATAAAATATTATACCTTTTAATTATTTGAATATATTGATTTAATTGTTATCTATCCAAATTAATTATTAATTATTATTTTAATTTTATATTTAAGTTAATATACTGATTTTAATAAATAAAATGATATTTAAAAAACTAAAATTATGTAAGTAATCCTATGTTTTTTTCTAAGTCATCATAATCCCAATCAAGTGACACATTGAATTACAATTGTAATAATAATTATATTTATAAAAAAAATTTTAATCATGTTGAACTAATTGCTCAATATTGAATATAGGAGTTGAATATTGAATTCAAAATTATAATGTTATTATTATTGAATTTAAGTTTTATATCTAACTTAAATTAACTTATATAATACATTATAATATATGAAGTAATACTTTGCTACGATACTAATATTTATTTTAATATTATATTGTACATCTAAAATTACGTTCAAACTTACATAAACAACTTAAGTTAAACCGATTCCTGTAGTAATAGTTTAGGAATCGGTTTCAAATAAACCGATTCCTATAGCAATTTAAGAATCGGTTTTATATAAACCGATTCCTAAACTTGAATTTTAGGAATCGATTTAAAACCGATTCTCATTAAGACACTCAGGAAACGATAAAAACACAAATAGGAATCGGATTTTTTTAACTGTGAAGTTTATACATATTTCAAGTAATCGATTACACGTACACCAAGGATTTTAAGTAGACCGGAGTATCTCCTATGGTATATATACGTATCTGTATATATATATACATATATATATACGTTTAATGTTGGTAGATATAACAACGTAACGATGCCCCAATGTTCCTTAATGTAACCTAATTCATGCATTAGATGTAAATTCTAATGGTAATTTTTACATTTAAAATGGTATATTGGCACTCCATTTTTCACATACCGTCCCATAGTTCCAAAGTCCCATAATACCAACGTACCAGCGTACCATACAGTAACAATGTACCATCTGAAATTGAAATATAACTGAAATGCCATCGAAATGATATGCAAATAAGTCATATTTATCAAAGATCATAATATATTGACATGTAATTATTATTTAAATATAAGATATTAAATTTTAAAAGAACATTTATAACAAACATACAAAGATTACAAGGATTAAAAACATACATCAGTAATTACTCATGTTAACATTTGAAAATATATACCATGAATCATGGTCCATGATTCACGTTGGTTAATGTGGCGTTGGTTCATTAGGAAGTCGGGACGTTGGTATATTACAAAAACGCTTACTAACATGTGTTAATAAGCGTTAGTACCATATGGTACTATGGGTCATTGGTAAGAGGGTATGTTACAAACAATTCACCCTATATGTTATTGGAAAAATGGCTTATAGAATTATAAGGAGTTATAAGAATTAGTTAAATATATTTTAACTCTATCAAGTTTGCTTTTAAGGCCTATACAATCTATCACTTCTATATAGAATAGGTATATCATAAATGGTAGATGAGGATTCAAAAGTAGGTGGTAGATCTATTTTTAATATGCGATGGCATATTAAATATTGGATTTAATTAAAGCAGTGGTATCATTAGTTATACAACGACGAAATAAACAATTAAATACTTTATAAGTTTTGACTAACTTCTTAGATATCTGTATGAAATACAAGTTATTATATGACTATTCTTTACATAAACTCTTACATTTATATAAAATATATATCTTAAATATATATAGTATATAGTATCTAGTATAATATAGTTTTGATAATTACAACTAATGATATGTCATTATTATATATATTATATTTACTAATTATTACAATAATGTTAATTATAAATAACAATACTTACATATAATTATTATAATGACTTAATTGTTATGATTGTAATGTTATATGACAAGTAATAGTCATAGTTATATAGTTATAAGTGGTATACTTAATTACAATATCATATTTTTTAAATTAACAGTATATGTATATATATATATATAAATCCGTATCTAATAGAGTTGCCGTATTTTTACAATGGTGTCATAAGAGGGGACACGTATAACTAGATAATAAGTTACGGTTTAATCAGCACTGTAAACAGTTTACACGTATAAACATTATTGTCGAGGTACTAGCTGATAATCCAATGGTATAGATCAGTGGTTCCCAACCCATGACCCAAACTTGGGTCATTGGGTTGTTTGCTTGGGTCACGAACCAATTTCTAAAAACAAAAAAATAATTTAAAAAAAATTCTCGAGTTTTTGATACAGTCTAAATACATATCTATCATTTAACTGAATTTTAATAATAAAAAAATAAAAAAATAATATTTGTCATTGGGTATATTGGTATATTATTTAATTAAGAATTATCAAAAAAAAAGGTTGGGAACCACTGGTATAGATCGTCCACTTTTGCAAGCAGGCAGTCGTAGTATCATATACAAGTACGTATACGTATACCATGCCGCGTCGTATGATGTGACACTACGGTAAGACTGATGATATCCGGTCGTCAGTTACAACTAACGAGGGTAGAGTCAGGTGTAAGGGGGTGTAAGGGGGTGTAAGGGATGTAAAGTAATAACTTTTACACGGATGTACACGTAAGTTAGAAGCGACTAATCGGATGCTAAATAGCTTCTCCTGAAGGTAGTGGACAATAGGAAAGAACAGGCGTTTATTAATATGTTGGGGTGTTTTATAACGGAGAAACTTCGTACTAACCTAAACTATTGTACGTGTTCGCATGACAACACATAAGACGACGGGGTTCTCCATTATAGCTGATGTTTAACCATAGTTACAGGTAGATTATAAGTAGTTACAAATAGGTTAGGTACAAATAGGTTAGGTACTAATAGGTTAGGTACTAATAGGTTAGGTACAATGAGATTCGGTACTAATAGGTTAGGTACTAATAGGTTAGATACTAATAGGTTAGGTACTAATAGGTTAGGAACTAATAGGTTAGGTACTAATAGGTTAGGTACAATGATATTAGGTACTAATAGGTTAGGTACTAATAGGTTAGGTACACATAGGTTAGGTATTAATAGGTCAGGTATTAATAGGTTAGGTATTAATAGGTTAGGTACAATGAGATTCGGTAATAATAGGTTAGGTACAAATAGGTTAGATAATAATAGGTTATGTACTAATAGGTTAGGTACAAATAGGTTAGATAATAATAGGTTAGGTACTAATAGGTTAGGTACTAATAGGTTAGGTATTAATAGGTTAGGTACTAATAGGTTAGGTACTAAGAGGTTAGGTACTAATATGTTAGGTACTAATAGGTTAGGTACTAATAGGTTAGGTACTAATAGGTTAGGTACTAATAGGTTAGGTACTAATATGTTAGGTACTAATATGTTAGGTACTAATAGGTTAGGTACTAATAGGTTAGGTAATAATAGGTTAGGTACTAATAGGTTAGATACTAATAGGTTAGGTACTAATAGGTTAGGTACTAATAGGTTAGGAACTAATAGGTTAGGTACTAATAGGTTAGGTACTAATAGGTTAGGTACTAATATGTTAGGTACTAATAGGTTAGGTACTAATAGGTTAGGTACTAATAGGTTAGGTACTAATAGGTTAGGTACTAAGAGGTTAGGTACTAATAGGTTAGGTACTAATAGGTTAGGTACAAATAGGTTAGGTACTAATAGGTTAGGTACAAATAGGTTAGGTACTAATAGGTTAGGTACTAATAGGTTATGTACTAATAGGTTAGGAACTAATAGGTTAGGTACTAATAGGTTATGTACTAATAGGTTAGGAACTAATAGGTTAGGTACTAATAGGTTAGGTACTAATAGGTTAGGTACTAATAGGTTAGGAACTAATAGGTTATGTACTAATAGGTTAGGAACTAATAGGTTAGGTACTAATAGGTTAGGTACTAATAGGTTAGGTACTAATAGGTTAGGTACTAATAGGTTATGTACTAATAGGTTAGGAACTAATAGGTTAGGTACTAATAGGTTATGTACTAATAGGTTAGGAACTAATAGGTTAGGTACTAATAGGTTAGGTACTAATAGGTTAGGTACTAATAGGTTAGGAACTAATAGGTTATGTACTAATAGGTTAGGAACTAATAGGTTAGGTACTAATAGGTTAGGTACTAATAGGTTAGGTACTAATAGGTTAGGTACTAATAGGTTAGGTAATAATAGGTTAGGTACTAATAGGTTAGGTACTAATAGGTTAGGTACAATGAGATTAGGTACTAATAGGTTAGATACTAATAGGTTAGGTACACATAGGTTAGGTACTAATAGGTCAGGTACTAATAGGTTAGGTATTAATAGGTTAGGTACAATGAGATTCGGTACTAATAGGTTAGGTACAAATAGGTTAGATAATAATAGGTTATGTACTAATAGGTTAGGTACAAATAGGTTAGATAATAATAGGTTAGGTACTAATAGGTTAGGTACTAATAGGTTAGGTAATAATAGGTTAGGTACTAATAGGTTAGGTACTAAGAGGTTAGGTACTAATAGGTTAGGTACTAATAGGTTAGGTACTAATAGGTTAGGTACTAATAGGTTAGGTACTAATAGGTTAGGTACTAATAGGTTAGGTACTAATATGTTAGGTACTAATAGGTTAGGTACTAATAGGTTAGGTAATAATAGGTTAGGTACTAATAGGTTAGATACTAATAGGTTAGGTACTAATAGGTTAGGTACTAATAGGTTAGGTACTAATAGGTTAGGTACTAATAGGTTAGGTACTAATAGGTTAGGTACTAATATGTTAGGTACTAATAGGTTAGGTACTAATAGGTTAGGTACTAATAGGTTAGGTACTAAGAGGTTAGGTACTAATAGGTTAGGTACTAATAGGTTAGATACAAATAGGTTAGGTACTAATAGGTTAGGTACAAATAGGTTAGGTACTAATAGGTTAGGTACTAATAGGTTAGGTACTAATAGGTTAGGTACTAAGAGGTTAGGTACTAATAGGTTAGGTACTAATAGGTTAGATACAAATAGGTTAGGTACTAATAGGTTAGGTACAAATAGGTTAGGTACTAATAGGTTAGGTACTAATAGGTTAGGTACTAATAGGTTAGGTACTAATAGGTTAGGTACTAAGAGGTTAGGTACTAATAGGTTAGGTACTAATAGGTTAGATACAAATAGGTTAGGTACTAATAGGTTAGGTACAAATAGGTTAGGTACTAATAGGTTAGGTACTAATAGGTTAGGTACTAATAGGTTAGGTACTAATAGGTTATGTACTAATAGGTTAGGAACTAATAGGTTAGGTACTAATAGGTTAGGTACTAATAGGTTAGGTACTAATAGGTTAGGAACTAATAGGTTAGGTACTAATAGGTTAGGTACTAATAGGTTAGGTACTAATAGGTTAGGTACTAATAGGTTAGGTACTAATAGGTTAGGTACAAATAGGTTATAGAGACGAAACGTAATATCGCGTACGTAAATAGTAAATTATAGTGAAAACAAATGGAATATAGTTGATAACAGATACTCCCGGGAAGATAAGGAAGATAAGGGAATGGAGAACTCCTCGAGGAGTTTAGTAATTATAAAGATAAGCGTATTGGAAGGATCGTTATTAGCGAATATCTAGGGAGGTTAACGACTAGGAGTGGTGTGAGGGTTACGTATTCATATAACAATTACATATGACAGCTTAAAATATATTAGTATAATATGGGTGATAATATATTATCAAATGTATCCTATAGGATACCTTTGAGAGTAAGTAAGGATAAGTCGTAGGTTATTATTGTTAGTTTTTATCATGTTTTAACAACTAATAGTTACAAATGGTGTTGTTAATATTTAGTTTATGTTGTCGATACCGTACATAGATACATTGCTATAGTATAAAGTCTACATATTATATATATACGAATCGGGTTTATATCATATCATACATAAATATAATTTGTATTACCTTATAGTACGTATTTATATCGCTGCTTTGTTTATGGTATTGTTTAGATAGTTATTAATTTTTATATAAAAATATTAATGGTAAAATTATTTTATAATAAAATTTTAAATTAATATATTAATAATTTTTAATATAAAATAATTGATTATATAATATATATTTTTATAATATTAAATTATAAATTAATACGAATTAGGTTGTAATGATATACATATACATATAAGTTGTATAATAATTAATTTAATAAAATATTGGAAGTTTTTAGTATTCTTTGTATGATAGTATATTTAATTTATATATATATAAATTATTTGTATTGTTATTTTATTTTGGTGGATTCATTTCATCCCATCTAGAAACTTAGATGAAGTTTTCACTTATAACCACGTGTCTCTAATGTCCCTTCAAATCCGCTCATACGTTAAGCCATCCGTGGTTTTAACGAGAGTCGGTAATTATGTACACCCACTTCTAATGATCCAGGCGGGGCTGAACCCGCATCCTACTGCTTGTGTGTATAATGCATTAACCAACTGAGCCACATATGCAGTTATCCGCTATTTGTGTTGTATTCAATATATATATAAATATATATATATATTTATTAGTTCAAAAAATAAATATTATTATTATAAATATATATATATATATATATAATATATATATATATTATATATATATATATTGTAGCTTAATTACTTTTACTTTTAATCCTGTGTTTCGGAAATCATAGGGGATTCAACACACTTGATTTTGATACACATTTTCTCCATCCGTCTCGATCATTTACAACATTTACCAAATCATTAATATCCATCTTAGTCCAATCTGAAATATTATCTAGCCATTGCTTTTTCGGGCGTCCTCGTTTACGTACTCCTTCAACCACGCCTTGCGATATAGTTTTGCAGATGACGTCATGTGACATGACTCATGACTCATCAATCATATGTAGATACCATGTTTCCATACCATGTTAGCTCGCGTTGTTTAATCGTTCGAAGAAGATGGTCGTAGGTGCCGATTATGAAATAATCTTGTGATTTACATATAAGCACAAGATTATTTCATAATCGGCACCTAGTCTTACAGAAGTACATTATAATGATTAGTGTTTCTTTTCTGATACTGTATCCCTAGCAGTTTTCTGTAAGACTTGTTTTCGAATGCTTGGTTTGTTTATAGATAACTGAATTTATCATCCATGTCTCGCAACCACATGTTAGGATTGATAATACAAGTATATAATCGAATATATAAATAGCTAATTATTTAAATTTGATACTTGTGGATGAAATATACATGTTAATACTGATCAAGAATACAATATAATCGGTAATATATCACTATAAACTATAGTTTTAGAAGTACATATCATTGAAGCATATAGCTATAACTGTGAATGTCAATATATATATATATATATATATATATATATATATATATATATATATATATATATATATATATTTATTTACATCTCGAAAGGAATTGAAGTGTTTATTTTAATATATTTATAATATACAAATTATATTTTCTTATTATCAGTTATACCCGTGTATACACAATTATTTCTATTACAGTTTAAGTACTATTTTATATTTTAAAATAGTTCAGCTATATATTTAATGATACACTAAACCAACCTGTTAAGGGGGAAGACGCGCGTTCATCTAATCCAGGGATTCTTAGAATATGGGTCAAAACCCTCATGACCCAAAAAAGGGTCATTGGGTTTTTTTTATTAATAATATTAAATTTAACAAAAGAAGATTTCTCCGAAAATTCCGTGTAATAGTAAATCTCAATTATTATTATTTTTGGTGAAAAATTGCATTCTCAATATTTAAAAAATATTTGTAGGATCGAGTGGGTATTCGACAAGATGAAAACTTCCTACGAGCCAAATCAAGTAGCAATTATAAAGTTCTCTTTCAATTCAGTAATTTCCTATACGGCCATAAATTAGCCACGCCTATTATAAAATGAGTCACCAATGGTGACTCACTATACATATAATATTTGAATATATATATATATATATATATATATATATATATATATATATATATATATATTATATAATATATTCTTACCAGTACGTATATATATATATATATATATATATAAACATACATACAATGAAAATATCTTGGTCAAGATTAACTAGTGTATGTACATATTGAGCTCCAGCAATGCTAGGATCAAAATCAGGAATTGCTACTTTAAAAAAGAAATTAGTGGTAAAATATAATATAATATTTAAAATAATACAAAATATATTTTAAAATATTATAAAATATATTTTTTTTAAATATAAAAATATTTAAAAATAATGTCCAAAAATGTTATTAAAAATATCAAAAAATATTTCAAAAAAGCATCGTGAAATATTTTACATGACTAAAAGTAAATTTTGTCGACGTATTTGGTACGATATTCATAAATTTAGTCAGCCCAAAGACCATTCAGGTGTTAATAACAAAATAAGTTCCCAAATATTACTAAATATGATTGGGAACAGAAGCGCCCAAAAGCGTCGAAAAAGCTAAGAATATATCGATTCGGAATCAAAGCGTCCGAAAGCGACGAAAAAGCGCCCATAAATTCTCAAAAGCGCCTATAAGCGCCGATAAATTGTTTTCTGGGTATGTTGATTCTTCTAATTAAATTCCGAAACCTGAAATACAAGACAATATAACAACGAATTTAATTAATCTTTCAGATAAATTAAAAATGTAGGAAATATTCCAGAAATTAACAATCATCTTTATAATATAGCGCTTCATCCCTTTTATGCTGACATTAAAGATATCGATGAATATAACCTGGAACAGAGTTAACTCATAATGAACATGATATTTATATACCTATTAGTGCAAAGCACAAATTTGAAACTAAATAATTAGGACATTTTTTAATTTCGGTGAAATTTCCTATTCACATTTATTTAATTTAATAATTAAATATTTGTACCTTCTGCAATCACATATATATATGAAAGGGTCTTTTCAGATTTATTAAATTTGAAAAATAAATAAATTAGAAGTTGAACTAGACCTGAGGTGCTCTCTATCAGAAACACAGCCATATATTTATAAATTAGTATAAAGAATGCAAAAACACAATACATAATGTATTTAAAAAAATATATTACATATTTTATATATTTTTTATAAATTCTTTTAAAAAAGTTATCTTATTTTTTAAATTATTTTATTTTATAAAATTTATATTTAGGTATTGTTTTATATTAAAAAAACTTAAAAAGGGATCGCAGAAAAAAAAATGTTAGGAACAACTTGTAGGGTAAATATATATACGTGTGATACAATACAAGATTATCCATTATATTTGATTAGTTTATCAATAGATTTAAAAGTAGTTTATCAGGATTAAAAATGCATGTTTTACATCTAAATATGAAATATGGTGACAAAGTATTGATGTATCATGCTTGATTACAGGGTTGCTAGATATCCATGCATTAGGTGTACTACCATAATGGTTAAGACACTCCTAATGTACACTAGTATTGCATATACATGTGACATATTTATCATGTTTATTTAATGTATTACAGTGAACACATGATTTGTTGTCCATTGTTATGCAATTATATATTAATTAATATGTGTTAATTAATCAGTAAACTAATATGCATGTACTAAATAATACAAATATAAAGTGATATTATATACAGTGTAAAAGAAACAAAATGTATATGAATATACATGACGGTATGTGATAGTGATGTAAATGATGCCGAGCTTTTGATTCCGAGCCGAGACTTTCTTTTTCGAAAAAAAAACCGAACCGAGACTATAGCCAAATGAGCCCGAGCGAGGTGAAACTATAGTTAGCTGAGACGATACTATATCATGCTTTAGATATGAGCATCATTTACATTACTAGTATGTGACTAGTTTAATAATAGTATGAATATAGAGATTAAATATATGTATATATATATATATATAAATAGATATATAAATAGAAATAATAGAATTAAGATAAATGTAAACAACTCAATAATATGTAAACAAAATTATGCTTCAGTGATTTTAATAAATTTAGAAATATGAATGATAAGTAAATAAAAAAGTAGTTAGTGAATATAATAAATATTAAGTAGAGAATATGTGATATATGTTTATAGGTATGATTATTGTAATATATTCGTGGAAAATTTACCTGAATATCGGCTTGAACTAGATTAATTAATTTAAAATTAAATTGATGTTGAATACAAAATAAACAGAAGTAGTAGTAGTAGTAGTAGTAGTAGTAGTAGTAGTAGTAGTAGTAGTAGTAGTAGTAGTAGTAGTAGTAGTAGTAGTAGTAGTAGTAGTAGTAGTAGTAGTAGTAGTAGTAGTAGTAGTAGTAGTAGTAGTAGTAGTAGTAGTAGTAGTAGTAGTAGTAGTAGTAGTAGTAGTAGTAGTAGTAGTAGTAGTAGTAGTAGTAGTAGTAGTAGTAGTAGTAGTAGTAGTAGTAGTAGTAGTAGTAGTAGTAGTAGTAGTAGTAGTAGTAGTAGTAGTAGTAGTAGTAGTAGTAGTAGTAGTAGTAGTAGTAGTAGTAGTAGTAGTAGTAGTAGTAGTAGTAGTAGTAGTAGACCTACTGATGATGACAAAATATCGAAACAAATGGCGACGCTGTTGTGTGAAATATTCATATTCCCCCTAGAATTCAAGAGTCATGGGATAAAAGTAAGTTAATTAAAAATGTTAATTAAAAATATATTGTAAATAATTTAAAAAATTAAAATTAAACAATAAAACTTTATATTTATATATAAGTATAATAATAATTATTAACATAATATTACAAATAAAGCTATAATATAGAAGTTATATACTAAGGTAACTGATATGATATTAATGTGTGCTATATATTAGTTGCGGATGTTTATATGAGTCATATAAGTTGTGACTCATTATTAATGTATTCTATAAGTATTGTTATGAACTAAAGTATAAATACTGACCTTACGTGGTCGTATGGCGTACGAATATTCATTACAATCATATTTTAGGAACACACTAATACCCGATAACCTAAAACCTGATCGTTTATAACGTATAATCATCAACGCCTAATGCTCGTGTTATGTTTTACGAGTTTTGTTAAGTTGAGGTTTTAGAGTATTCTCTTATAACGTGTTTCGTCAGTAATAAATACACGGGTTTTGTTAAGTTGGGGTATTAGAGTATTCTCTTATAACGTGTTTCGTCAGTAATAAATACACGGGTTTTGTTAAGTTGAGGTATTAGAGTATACTCTTATAACGTGTTTCGTCAGTAATAAATACACGGGTTTTGTTAAGTTGGGGTATTAGAGTATTCTCTTATAACGTGTTTCGTCAGTAATAAATACACGGGTTTTGTTAAGTTGAGGTATTAGAGTATACTCTTATAACGTGTTTCGTCAGTAATAAATACACGGGTTTCGTTAATACGGGTTTACGATGTATTATTGATTTCTCTAAAAGTAGTATAGTTTCAAAAGTAGTCGATGAAAATGAAATTTCAATACATGTATCACATAATTTCAATATGTATTACATATATATATATATATATATATATATATATATATATATATTATATAATAATATTTATTCATTGAAATACATATTATAAATAACTGTGAGGGGCCCAGGACAATACATTACTAATAGTAAAAAAAAAAGCTTGTGTTTTGATTTATCGATTATTAATAAATACAAGAGAAAATATAAATATATATATAAAGGATAGGATGTATGATACCGTATATTTGGCGACAATTTTATTTTCTGATGTTATCATATTGCACCATAAACCAGGAGTATTAATTTACCGATTTATTTTATAAAAATGTTATACAAAAATCAATGTAAAAACTAGTTTCTAAATCAATGATTTCAATATAATTGTATACATACTATATTATTTTGAATGTCGAAATAAATAATATAAAATAGCATCGTTCAATTCGAACCTAATTTATAAAAAAATCGTATTTTAATCAAATAATTATATAGAAATAAAATATAAAATGTGAATACATTTTTATTTTACAGATAAATAAATATACTTGATACATTTGATTCAAATATTTAAATCATTTAAATATAATTAAATATATACTGAAAAGTATCTAGTATGAAATATAAACGTAGGAGTCCTAAACATTGCTGAGATAATGAGCGGAAGACATCGCCACAAGTCATCCGTCACGTCCTTGATATTGTATATATATATATATATATATATATACTGTATATATATATATATATATATATATATATATATATGTGTGTGTGTAAGGGAAATGACATTAAATGGCATAATGTCAACGATTACAATCGTTATATGTTAATATACTATATATAGTGTATATGAAGTTAGATATATATATATATATATATATATATATATATATATATATATATATATAGTTTATGTATTCTATAAACATATATAAATGTTGTATTCAGTATTTATATGATGCGAAATTATTCTACGATTATACATATCGATTTGGTAATGATAAATTGTAGGCGTGAATAACATTATTTAATATGAAATGCAATTATATAATATAATAATGATAATGTTTTCATTGATCGAGCTCATATTTATTTATTTATTTATTTAAATCAGACATGAAATACAGAGGTCCATAGAATATAAACGAAAATTAAAAAGAATAAACTAAAAAAAACAAACAATTAATCTAAGAAACGAAATTTAAAATACTATACAAACAATGAGTTATACCACATGGTAAACAGTGGCGATGGGAACACAATATTATATTCATATAATTGAACAATTAGTGAATTACACGATAATTGTATTCGTTTATATAGCGAATAATATGACCTGCGTAATTTAACAGTTAAATTATTAACATAATCGTTAAAAAACATTAAAGAGGCACTATTTCTACGTCTGTAGTTCATAACAATACGATAAGCATTATTATAAGCTATATTAAGTTTAGCCATGCAATATCTATTTGGTATCCATATGCTACTAAGGTATATATTAGAAACAAATGTTTTAAATAGAATAATTTTTATATCCTTAGAGCAATGATTAAAGTTATATGATATTGCATAGCTTTGTTTATATAACTGTTTAATATTACTATATATATATATATATATATCAATATCATCAGATAAGTCCTCTGAAATCCAATATCCAAGATATTTATATGATTTGACAACTTTTAGAAGTTTATTATCTATATATAATTTCACAGGTTTATGATATGATTTATCAAAATAAATTGGTAAAATAACCGATTTATCAATATTAAACGTTATGTGGTTATGGCCAGCAAACCCTTCACAACAACTTATCAACAACTGCAAACCCCCTAGTGATGGTGAAAATAATGCTATATCATCTGCATAACATAGATTATTGATGATATTTCCATTTAAGCAATAACCTGAATGTATTTCATTTAATTTCTTAATCATAGGATTAGTATACAAATTAAATAACAATGGTGAGAGAATGCCACCTTGACGAACACCCCTTGTAACAGTAAAGCTATCCGATTAATTGTTACACCAATTAATATATATTCTTTGGTTTCTATACCAGTAATTTAAAAAATTAATTATGTATAAAGGAATATTATTATCTTTTAATCTTTGAAATAAAATGTTATGATTAATTTTATCAAAAGCTTTGGAAGCATCTAAAAATGCTACGAACATATTAGTGTTATTATTATTATAATCTGTTAAATATTGCTTAAGCGCAAACACACACATTTCAGTACCAAGATTTTTTTAAAGCCAAATTGATTATCCATAGTAATTAATAATGAAGATATTCTATTATGTATCACCTTTTCAATTATCTTATAGATAATATTAGATATACATATAGGCCGATAATTAGTGGAATAATTCGACCTTTTATTTTTATTTTTAACTATAGGTAAAATATAAGATAACATTAGCTTCTTCGGGAAATACGAATGCCGCAACATATTATTAATTTGTAGCATTATTAATTCAATTACAAAACTATTCGCGTGAGAAATATGTTCTATAGATATTCCATCAGGGTCTATAGCTTTACCCCCTTTAATTGATTTAATTATAGATGAAATGTCAGCATAGTTAGTATATTCAATGTCATTAACATTAATAGTATTGTAAGGATAAGGTATATCAGTAGTACTGTTAAATAAATTATTAAAATAATTATACCAGAATTTAGTAATATTAACTATACCATATTCATTTTCAATGTTATTTGGTGCGGAAGAGTTTTTTTTCTTCAGATTGTTTGAAATCACCTTCCAAAAATTATTACGATTTTTAATTAATTTTAAGGCAATCTTATTAGATTCTGATTGATTAGATATCAATTTACTACATCGCAATTCGTATTTGAAATTTTTTCTCGAATTAACCATATTATCATAGCATATTCCAGCCAAGGGTTTGTTATTACATTTCCAAGTTAAATAGTAAGATCTGGCAATAACATGTTTCTCATGTACATTATTATTCCACTCCATTCGTGCATATTTACATTTATTAGCTACTGAATATATATCGTTAGAACAATATACAAGAATACTCAATAAAGAATTATATAAGTAATCCGAATAATTAATATTACTATCAAAAGAATATATATCATTAATTAATTTTCCTAAGTTAAACTTAGTATCAATATTATATTTCAAAATTTGTTTCTTATCAAGTCTATTCCATTGAATTTTTTTATGAATAATACTATTATTATAGCTAATTGAGCTAGGAATAGTATTCTGATTTATGATAAAAACTAATGGATGATGATCTGATAATATAAAGGAGTAATCAATTTTAATATCTAAAATGGATGAATGCATATCAAAAGTGGATAATAAGTGATCTAAGCATGAACATGTTTTCCACGCCGAACTAACACAAGTATAGCTATCAAAATCTAGTAATGATTTATCTGACATAATATTATTGTTATCCGCACAATATTTAATTAAAGTATTACTAAAGTATGAATCAGGATTAGAAATATTAGCATTAAAATCTCCTACTATACAATAATTAGATGAATTTAAGAATTCACAATATAATAACAGTTGAACGAGATGACCTTCAAATAAACTAATATTATTATGACTCTCATACGGTAGATATATATTAATAATGTAGAAATCGAATACTTTAATACATATAAGCCAATCATATTCAGATTGCATAATACTTATATATCTATCTATTCCCTTTTTCCACATAAAACCAACACCACCAAAAGGTCTGCCGGTTCTCAATTTTGTGTTATCAAAAGAAGCATTACCATAACCACTATAACTATTATTATTGGTATTGAACATATAACATTCCTCAGAGGAAAGCCAGTGTTCCTGAAAACAAAATAAATCAATATTAGGATAAGTATATAAAATAATATTAGCCTTGTTCTTGAAACCATTGCAGTTTAAGGACAATACATTTAATTTATTGTGTAAATCCATTATTATAGATTACTGTTAACATTAACATTATTGTCATGATTAGCTTTATTAAAAAAACGTTTAATTAAAATACCACTAGGCCATCTTTCACAGTTATATACATCTTGGACATTTTTAATCATCAGACTTACCTTAAATGAAGAGACAAAGTGGTGGGAAGTAATGATTTTCTCCACTGAACATTCTTTAGATGTAATATCAAATTATTGGATGATCACAAGAATCCAACAGCAACACTGCAATGCAAGGACATGAACTTTAAATATACTGCGCGCGCGCGAAAAATAGTTTGCTATAGGCTCGTTACATTCAGTGATGTGTTATGCATTTAAATGATTTGCAATATAATTTATATTCATACGCGATTATTCAGATATAATACGCATACGTGTATATAATATATATATATATATATATATATATATATATATATATATATATATATATATATAATATATATATATATATATGTATATATATATATATATATATATATATATATATATGTATTATATATATATTATATATATACACAGCATATATATATATATATATATATATATATATATATATATGCTGTGTATATATATAAATATAATATATAATATATATATATCATAAATAAATAATTTTTTTTAAACTAAATTTAAATTATTACTATCAGAAATTACTCAATTATAATTCGAATATGTTACGTACGAATGAGATCGATATAGTTTTAGAATGTCCATTTAATTTCAAGTAGAATCAATATATTATATATGTATAATACTATACGTCATAAATATGCTATCCGTTATAGTAACTGTACAATGAAGTATTAGTTAATAAATTTGATTTTTAATTAGATTTAAATTATTACTGTCAGAAATTACTCGATTATAATTCGAATATGTTACGTAGGAATGAGATCGATATAGTTTTAGAATGTCCATTTAATTTCAAGTAGAATAAATATATTATATATATATAATACTATACGTCATAAATATGCTATCCGTTATAGTAACTGTACAATGAAGTATTTGTTAATAAATTTGATTTTTAATTAAATTTAAATTATTACTATCAGAAATTACTCGATTATAATTCGAATATGTTACGTACGAATGAGATCGATATAGTTTTAGAATGTCCATTTAATTTCAAGTAGAATCAATATATTATATATGTATAATACTATACGTCATAAATATGCTATCCGTTATAGTAACTGTACAATGAAGTATTTGTTAATAAATTTGATTTTTAATTAAATTTAAATTATTACTATCAGAAATTACTCGATTATAATTCGAATATGTTACGTACTAATGAGATCGATATAGTTTTAGAATGTCCATTTAATTTCAAGTAGAATCAATATATTATATATGTATAATACTATACGTCATAAATATGCTATCCGTTATAGTAACTGTACAATGAAGTATTAGTTAATAAATTTGATTTTTAATTAAATTTAAATTATTAAATGGACATTCTAAAACTATATCGATCTCATTCGTACGTAACATATTCGAATTATAATCGAGTTATTTCTGATAGTAATAATTTAAATTTAATTAAAAATCAAATTTATTAACTAATACTTCATTGTACAGTTACTATAACGGATAGCATATTTATGAGGTATAGTATTATACATATATAATATATTGATTATACTTGAAATTAAATGGACATTCTAAAACTATATCGATCTCATTCGTACGTAACATATTCGAATTATAATCGAGTAATTTCTGATAGTAATAAATTAAATTTAGTTTAAAAAAAATTATTTATTTATAATATATATATATATAAATTTTTTTAAATAGGAAAATTAATAGCATAATATATAACATGGGTTGTGGCTCAGTGCTATAAAGGATGCATTCTAAGCAGAACTTTCGAAAGTCCCGAGTTCGAATCTAGCTGGAGCTAGATTTATTTTTATCACACACATACATACATATGTATATATGTATATATATATATATATAATTACTATATGCTAGGATCTACTTTCATTCGGATCTACTTTCACGCGTATGTATATTTATTTGAATATTTCAACTCCCGCAATATAAATATAACTCCCTCAAGTATGTGTTCATGTCCTTGCTGTCGAATTCTTGTTATGATCCAAATTATTTACATATATACGATGTAATATCTTCAGCGGTAACATCATTATTTAACCTAGAAAGGAATAAATGATATCGTCTTGGAGGAGTTTTCCCGAATGCCTCAGAAGAATTCTTTCCGATTATGACACCTTTACGCCATATGTTCACAGTTTCTTTATTAGGAATCAGCGATTCTTTAACTTGACTTTTCTTCAATTTCTTGGTTGAGGTTATTAGTGTAAACCCATCATCCAGTGTGGTATTTCTTACGATTGATGCATAAGAGATAGGATGGTTATTCTTGCTGTTTCCAGTTTTCAGTTGATTATCTATAGGAATATCAGCAGATATATGTTCACATATATTTGGTGAAATATCTTTATTAGTGGAATCTATAATATTATTAGTATTTTCAATTAATGGAATTAATTGACAATACTAATAAATACTAATAAATTAACTATATATATATATAGATAACAATGATTCGATGTATAACTATTAATACTATATTATATATATATAGTTTGCATTCATAAATACTTGATTACTTCATGTACGAACTATCTAAGTATATATATATTTATTTTGTATATATTTTTGTCTTTTTGGTGGAGTCCTTCATCCCATCCAGGAACTTAGATGAAGTTTTCCCTCATAACCATATATGGCTCTAGTGTCCTTTCGAAGCCTTATTTATATGTCTTTTTAACCCTAAACGAGATTGTATAATATACAAGTGAATAATTAAATAACGTAGGCATTATTGACTCGTGCTGGCGATATACACGTGTTACATCTAAAGTATAGTCGCTACTTTATTGCGTAGTTAACCTTTAACCTTTAACCTTATAATACATCCCTCACATAGTAAACATCTTTATACGCATATTCAATACGCAGTTACTCGCTACGGTGGTGATGGTATCGAGAAAATGGACTATAAACCTGGTGTGGTACGTGAGCGTAGCTATGCTAACCATGGGTTCGGTACTGATAGCGGTCAGCGCTGCGCCTATCCTGCGTACGTTGTTTAAGAAGAGTTATACTTACGATACCTACGACAGCGAGCAAGACGCTATTCTTACATTTAGTACCGATGACGAGGAATTGAAATATTTTGTAAATGTAATACATTATTACGATAAGGAAATACAAATGAATAAAGAAGAACTTAAAAAATCGATCGAAATAATACAAGAATATAAAATAGTATATGAACGTAATACGCCCGAACAAATAGAACTATATGACAGAGAAATCGTACCAGAATTAGAAATTCTTAATATGAATATCGAAACCGCTAAATCCAATATTAAAATATACAAAGAACGACTGGGCAACGTACGCAAGTTTGAAATGAATACGCGTCTGGAATGGTTGAGAAGGAAGTTTACTCGGACAACAATCAATGTAAACGAGGACAATATAGTGGATGAACACCTACATGATGGATGAACACCTAAATGATGGATGAAATAAAAATATAACAATACAACGTATCTATTTTACTTTAATATATATTCAAGAAAGAAATATTATATCTAAATATATATACGTATTAGAAAATATCCGAGTTTCATAGATTTTTTTGTTAGGGGTAGAATAAATCAAATACATATTAGTATATTTAATATATTTTATGTACATAAAAATCACATTTATAAGATAGATATCATCATTTATAAATAAAATAAAAATGTATATTTTAATATTTTATAAAAAGAGTTACAAAAATTATATTTTTCGTTGAATTTCCAAAAACTTCAAATATATGACAATACCTTATTTATTTAACCCGTCATTCCAAAATCTATTATATAATTAGTTAACATATAAAAATAATGTATTAAAAAGTACGAAATTATAAATATAATTAATTATTTATTATCAAGTTATCCATATTAAAATACAATGTAATGAATTACACCACTCTACAAAATACTCAATAATGGAAAAATTAATGATTATTGATTTATTACAATTAAATATATTTAATTCTCAATCATTTTCATATGTAAAGTTTATCTAAATTATTAATAGATATTTAGACATAACAACATACTAAATTCGTATAATTGTCCCTATATAAATATATAATATTTGTATATAACAAATATATTCGTATCAGCATTCTAAATCTATACATATAAAAGAAAGTCTATTTAATTATTTATTTCTTTATTTATTTATATATTTATATATTTTATATATATGCGTGCTATGTTTAAGAAAACGGCTCGACGAATTTACAAAATTTAAATTCCAATAATTCTCTAGGACAATAGTATTGTGGTTGTTCGGATGAATTATTTATTTCCACCTCTACACTGATCATAATTATGTAAAACTGTCATGTTAGAGCTATTTTTGACCTATCGGGAAATATTTTGATTTTCAAAGAAAATGTTTCACACATGAAATGTATGCGAATGTGAGGTGTTTCGTAAAAATGTAGTTATATTCACTTTACTGTAATTAATGCATTCGTAAATGGCAATAAAAGGTGATAACGTTACGTTTACGATAAACGTTTACGTTTTCGCTATTTTTAACGAAGCAATTTTAAATTTTTCAATAAACACTTAAATTGAAGTGCTTTGTTATAAATAAATAAATTGTTTTTTATAATTAAATCTTTGTTTACATCTACGTTACTGACGATCCCATGGGTACAACACGTATAATACCCGGGCAACGTATGGACGTAGTCAGCTAGTTAATAATATAATACAATATTAATGATTGATATATTAAATATATAAATATATTAACATATTTTTAATTACTATTTTAAACATCATATATTTCACACTTCCTGTTTATATTTTGATGATAACATTAATTTAATTTCATAAATCATTACCTACCTAATCATTCCGACATTATGGTACGTTATGCACAATTGAAACAGTACACGCCCTATGTATAAACATTCATTCTATATTATACACATATAGTTATGCATTTCATTCAGTGCTTCTCCGCATTCTAAAATCACATTTATATTTTCTATATTTAAATTTGTTTTAAAACCATTGAATTGTTTACACTATTATTTGTTACGTTCTATCCATCGATATAAAGAAAGTTAAATGTTACTTTCTTTATATCGATGGTTCTATCATGTTGTGTATACATATTCTCGATTACACATTTATATGTATAACTCTTTAGTAATAACTGAATTAAACATTCTTTAATTCATAGAAATAATAAATTAGTTACATCGTCAGTCATAAACTATATAATGGACAATACCAGTGCATAGTGTAATCTATGTGAATCTAGTTTAAATAATACAGAGACTGAATGTGTTAAATGGTATAGTTGACATACACACGTAAAGTGTACGACGTACAGTGTACGTGTAAAGTGTAAGTGTGTATGACTCTGTACGTCGAACACTTTACATACCTTAACATATAACAATTATGTAATATTTCAATGGAATAGTGGCAACAACCCTCCCATTATGCTATCCACCTCATAAGTTCTCCTTCATTATATATATATATATATTTGCCCCAAATGTATTACATTTAATAATACTCATTCACCACCAATACATATAGCAACGAAAACCTCGCGACATCCTAATAACGACAATAACATAGATGAACCAATCTCCCAAACCCATACTTTAACTCATATTATGGACAGTATTACGATATGAAAAATGAATAAATAAATAACATAAATATCCTAAACGAACTTATTAAATAGGGCAAAGTCTCCGATTACCGACCCCTACATTATTATATATAATAACTTATCCAATATTAAATATATTTATTTTTAATTTTGTAAATAGGGTAATATTATGGCAATGAATAATATGGTTATTTTAAATTTTTGATATAATTATATTTACAAGAATAAACAGGGGGTCGGTAATGGATACCTGTTCCTAATACCGACCCCCTTCCCCTATTACCTACCCCCTAAAATAATCGTGGTATACATAATTTTAGTATTATAATATCCAATCAACATAGTAGATATTCATAAATATAACTATGCACGCAAATTGCGTGACGCAATTATTTTTTATTTTATTTATATTTTAATAGTAATATTAAATTTAAATTTAAACTTTATAGTAATTATATTAAAATAGTGTATATTATATATACCTATATCAATGATACATAAACAACTTACGACATATTTTAAAGTAAAACAAATATGTATTTTAGATTGGATATTATAAATCACATGGGGTCGGTAATAGGAAAATAATATGGGTTGCCATAATTAAGATATATTATTTAATAGTTATTCAAATTAAATTATTTTTATAATAGTTATTTACAATAGTAGTATATTTTTACAATAGTTATTAAAGTTAACCGAAAAAGTTTGGGATAAAAAATTAATAAAGATAATTACATACTTTTTATTTTATTCAATAGATACTATCCAAATTCATCTATATAAATTAATTTCATAAATAAAATTAATTTAAAAGTATGAAATAAAACAGTTTAAAAACGATGAATATTTTGTATTATAAATATATTACATAATCATACATAATCATTATTTATTTAATTAATATAAAATATAATATAACATCAAGATTTATTTATATTGGTGTATATGTTATACATTTACAGTACAAATTTCAGATAAAAATAATATAAATTTAAAAAGTAGTAGACATTTACATGTGGTTACTAATTGAAAAAGTAAAATCTGGAGAAAATGACATTCAAAGTTTTTACATAAATAATCATAGATAATATGTACAAATATGCAACTATATAAAATATACAATATAAAAACAAATATATAACATATGATTTGTTTATTTATTAAATCTATTTAATCTATGATCTATGCTAAAATAAATCTAGAAATTTTTAAATTAAAGTATTATTCTAATAAATCGTAATATAAGATTACATATTACAAGTATTTACATAAATACAAAATATATTTATAAATGTATTACTCCTAAAACACTTTATATTGATAGAACTACTCAAAAATATTAAAAAATATTTTAGGATATTATAAAAAAAATACAGAACTTGGATAATACATAATAAAAAATATTGGTAAAATTAAATTATTTAACACATTTTAACTCCAGCGCCTACCCTTAACATTTCTTATTCTACAATATTATGCACAAAATCAAGTTTTCTTTTAATTAATAAAGTATTTACAATGATTTAAAAAAAGTTATTATTCAAATAGTTAAAAAGTAAAAAAAGAATATTACATTTTATCAAATAAATATTGTAGGATTGAATATTTTGTAAAACAATATAATTATTCATATTTATCATTAAATTACTAACATGTATATCCATATATATATAATTTTTTGATATCTCTTATAGTTACTGAGATACGAGAGGGGTCGGTATTAGGAGGGGGTCGGTAATCGGAGACTTTCACCTATAGAGAAGACAAATATATACTAATAGGCAAAATGCATATATATAAAGAACATTTTTTATATCGATGGCAAAAGGTAGTCTTTAAGGATTAAACAGAGTTACATCGTTAAATAAACACAATATGCTGTACAATGTAGAAAAAGTACAGTGTACATGTAGAAATATATTTAATATAAAAATAAATAAATATAAGTAATTAAATAAATAAATATAAAACTAGATATACTATTAATTTGATATGACTAATGTGATAATAATAATACGGGTGACATGACCAGGGTAAATGATTGAATCTATGTTACTATTGTATGATATCATATCATTGAAATAAAATGTAATATAAGTGCATGCGATATATCCGTGTATTCATATCATCGATATAAGGAAAGTTTCTTTATATCGATGATTCATACATTCGTTTATTGATAGATCTAACTATTATGAGAGTTGTTTTAATGAATGTGTACATTATTATCATATACATTACAATTAGGTAATGCTAATGTCTATGATTATTACACAAGGTGTATGCATATTCACGTATAATCATATGTATGTTAATATATACACTTATATATATACTGTATACGCATGAATGCGTATGAATATCTATATGTATTGATATATAAAGGCATATTATATGTTTAAATATATATGCATTTATAATATTGTACATATACATCGTAGAAGGAATACGTGTAAATACATTGTATTATATATGTGTATGCGTAGTTACAGAAAACATATAACACTCCCTATGCATGCAACGTAATTTAGTAATACACTCTTCCGCTGCTAGCAGTAGTATCGAAATCACTGAAATAGATTTAGGTTCTGCTCTGTTTGCATACAACAATGTTTTCATTGCTCAATTAAATTACATGCAATATAAATTAGCTTTTACTTACTAAATATATACTTATAGCATTTAAAACATACATATAATATTTGTTTTTTATATATTAGTAATGAACACTTAGTTTTCATCATATAAATATTAATTAAAAGCATATTATTTAACATTTTAAAAGTGTATAATTAAATACGAATTTACATTATAAACAACACATAGTTCCTAAAAGTAACCCACTATAGGTGGCACTGTTTATTTTGTATACAAATTCGAATTACACGATTTTGCGTAAGTGTTATATCTTTCCTTAGAAAAATCGTTGGTTACATACTCATATAGTATACTATATAATATATATATATATATATATATATATATATATACTAGCTGGCTACGGCCCGGCGTTTATCGGGTATTATACTTGTAGTGGGAAATGATAATGTCTGAAATATTGCCCTGCCTATTTACATGAATATATCCAAATTTGAATGACATTATAATTATTACGAATTTTATTTATATTTCTTTATTTATAAAACATATATGTTTTTCATATAAGATTTTCATATATATATGAAAATCTTTGGCTAGTATTTATAATTTACTTTCTTTGCGTGCTCTTGAACAGCCTACATATAATTTACCGTAGGCGAAGCATTCGGTTTCAAGATCTAAGCCCACGACTTTAAAAGATTGTCCTTGAGATTTGTTTATTGTCATGGAAAAACAAAGTTTCATTGGTGTCTTCTAAAATTAAAGGGATTATCAATTGATGTCAGTGGTATTTTGGGAAACATGAATTCTTCTCCCGTATATTAACCCGTTAGTATTTTGACTTCTATCAAATTATTTTGTAAATTAGTTATGATCAATCTGGATCCATTACATAATTTTGGGGGATTTAAATTTCTTAGTAGCATGATTGGCGCTCCTACTTTAAGTGCTAGTTTATGGTCTGGTAATCCGGAAAGTTTAATGTAATTCAAAAATTCTATGGGATAATCTACAACTTGTTTTCTTTTGTACTCTGTCTATGTACCTATATACTTTCATCTCTCCTGGAAATTTATTTAGTAAATGTTGACTTATTATATATAAATTGTTATTTTTAGGTGTTAATATACATCTTTCGCAAAGCCAATTTTCATCCAAATAATTATCTTCTACATTTTCATAAATTTTCGTGATGAGTTCATTCTTATTTTCCATTATATTTCCGAACGGGATAATATCCATACCATTATTTTTCTGCGTCATTCCATTACCTATATCTAAGAGATGATTTTCGAATGTGGCTGTATCTTGATTGTTTGATAAGGATACTCTCATGTTTTTAGTTAATTTCATTAATCTTTTATTTTTCTACATTACTGAAGTTTTCAAACACGAATTTATGTGGTCTGTCTTTGTACATCTTTTAACTACTGGAAGGATTTGTCTGAAATATCCGCTAAGTATTAATGTCTGTCCTCCCATCGGCTTATCTATGTTTACTATTCCTCTTACCATTCTATCGACGGCTTCTAATGCGTGCTTGTGAGTCAGTATGCATTCATCCCAAACAATATATGTATAGCTTCTAAATAGTTTCCCTGATTTTGATTTATTCTTTATACTGCAAATAGAATCTTCGTTTAACTGTATTGGAATATTAAAAATGGAATGGGCTGTTCTACAGTTCAATAATAGATTTGCTGCTATTCCTGATGATGCTACGGTAATATGTTCATTATTTGCTATCTTCATTTTAGCTAGCAATACATTAATCAAAAAGTTTTCCCAGTTCCTTCGTGGGCATCTAGGAAAAACAATTTTTCATCTTCGTTATTATTCGTTACACTTTGTAAGATTTTGTTATGAACTATTCTATTTTTATTCATCATTCAATTTAATTTTATTTGCATGAACATTTTCCGGGATACGTCCCGGCGTTGCTCGGGTATAATAGTAACTAATCGATATCAAAGTAGATGTAAACAAAGATTTATTTATAGAAAACAAAGCACTTAAATTTAAGTGTTTATTGAAAAATTTAAAATGTCTTCGTTAAATATATCGAAAACGTAATCGTTATCACCGTTTATTGCCATTTACGAATGCATTAATTATGGTAAAGTGAATATAACTACATTTTTACGAAACGCCTCACATTCGCATAGATTTTATGTGTAAAGCATTTTCTTCTAAAATCAAAAGATTTCCTGATATAGGGAAAATAGCTGTAAAAGGACAGTTTTATGTAATTATAATCTGTGTAAAGGCGGAAATCAAAAAATTCATCCGAACAACCACAAAACTATTGTCTTGGAGAATTAGTAGCAATTTAAATTTTGTAAATCCGTCGAGCCATTTTCTTAAACATCGAACGCATTTAAATAAATAAATAAATAAATATTTAAATAGACTTTCTTTTATATGTGTAGAAGAAGAAGATAGAAGAAGATTATATATATATACATATATTGAATCTCTATTTCATACTATTATTAAACTAGTCACATACTAGTGATGTAAATGATGCTCACATCTAAAGCATGATACAGTATCGTCTCAGCTAACTAAAGTTTCACCTCAGTTCGGGCTCGTTTGGCTATAGTATCGGTTCGGCTAGTGCTAGTTTGGCTAGAGTCTCGGCTCGGTTTTGTTTTCGAAAAAGAAAGTCTCGGCTCGGAATCAAAAGCTCGGCATCATTTACATCACTATCAAATACCGTCATGTGTATTCATATACATTTTGTTTTTTTTACACTGTATATAATATCACTTTATATTTGTATTATTTAGTACATGCATATCAGTATACTGATTAATTAACACATATTAATTAATATATAATTCCATAATAATGGACAACAAATCATGTGTTCACTGTAATATATTAAATAAACATGATAAATATGTCACATGTATATGCAATACTAGTGTACATTATGAGTGTCTTAACCATTATGGTAGTACACCTAATGCATGGATATCTAGCAACCCTGTAATCAAGCATGATACATCAATACTTTGTCACCATATTTCATATTTAGATGTAAAACATGCATTTTTAATCAATTTTCGGAGAAATCTTCTTTTGATAAATGTAATATTATTAATAAAAAAAAATCAATGACCCTTTTTTGGGTCATGGGGGTTTTGACCCATATTCTAAGAATCCTTGGATTAGATGAACGCGCTTCTTCCCCCTTAACAAGTTGGTTTAGTGTATCATTAAATATATAGCTAAACTATTTTAAAATATAAAATAGTACTTAAACTTCTATAGAAATAATTGTGTATACACTGGTATAACTAATAATAAGAAAATATAATTTGTATATTATAAATATATTAAAATGTAATACACTTCAATTCCTTTCGAGATGTAAATATATATATATATATATATATATATATATATATATATATATTGACATTCACAGTTATAGCTATATGCTTGAATGATATGTACTTCTAAAACTATAGTTTATAGTGATATATTACCGATTATATTGTATTCTTGATCAGTATTAACATGTATATTTCATCCACAAGTATCAAATTTAAATAATTAGCTATTTATATATTCGATTATATACTTGTATTATCAATCCTAAAATATGGTTGCGAGACATGGATGATAAATTCAGTTATCTATAAACAAACCAAGCATTCGAAAACAAGTCTCACAGAAAACTGCTAGGAATACAGTATCAGGAAAGAAACAATAATCATTATAATGTAATTCTGTAAGACTAGGTGCCGATTATTTCATAATCGGCACCTACTACCGTCTTCTTCGAACGATTAAACAACGCAAGCAAACATGGTATGGAAACATGGTATCTACATATGATTGATGAGTCATGAGTCATGTCACATGACGTCATCTGCAAAACTATATCGCAAGGCGTGGTTGAAGGAGTACGTACACGAGGACGCCCGAAAAAGCAATGGCTTGATAATATTAGGACTAAGATGGATATTAATGATTTGGTAAATGTTGTAAATGATCGAGACGGATGGAGAAAATGTGTATGAAAATCAAGTGTGTTAAATCCCCCTACGATTTCCGAAACACAGGATTAAAAGTAAAAGTAATTAAGCTACAATATATATATAATATATATATATATATTATATATATATATATATTTATAATAATAATATTTATTTTTTGAAATAATAAATATATATATATATTTATATAAATATTGAATACAACACAAATAGCGGATAACTGCATATGTGGCTCAGTTGGTTAATGCATTATACACACAAGCAGTAGGATGCGGGTTCAGCCCCGCCTGGATCATTAGAAGTGAGTGTACCTACATAATTACCGACTATCGTTAAAACCACGGATGGCTTAACGTATGAGCGGATTTGAAGGGACATTAGAGACACGTGGTTATAAGTGAAAACTTCATCTAAGTTCCTGGATGGGATGAAATTAATTCACTATAATAAAATAACAATACAAATAATTTATATATATATATAAATTAAATATACTATTATACAAAGAATAATAAAATCTTCCAATATTTTATTAAATTAATTATTATACAACTTATATGTATATGTATATCATTACAACCTAATTCGTATTAATTTATTATTTAATATTATAAAAATATATATTATATAATCAATTATTTTATATTAAAAATTATTAATATATTAATTTAAAATGTTATTTTAAATAATGTTACCATTAATTTTGTTATATAAAAATTAATAATTATCTAAACAATACCACAAACAAAGCAGCGATATAAAGAAGTATTATAAGGTAATACAAATTATATGTATGTATTATATTATATAAACCCGATTCGTATATATATAATATGTAGACTTTATACTATAGTAATGTATCTATGTACGGTATCGACAACATAAACTAAATATTAACAACACCATTTGTAACTATTAGTTGTTAAAACATGAGCAAAACTAACAATAATAACCTACGACTTATCCTTACTTACTCTCAAAGGTATCCTATAGGATACATTTGATAATATATTATCACCCATATTATACTAATATATTTTAAGCTGTCATATGTAATTGTTATATGAATACGTAACCCTCACACCACTCCTAGTCGTTAACCTCCCTAGATATTCGCTAATAACGATCCTTCCAATACGCTTATCTTCATAATTACTAAACTCCTCTCCATTCCCTTATCTTCCTTATCTTCCCGGAGTATCTGTTATCAACTATATTCCATTTGTTTTCACTATAATTAACTATTTACGTATTCGATATTACGTTTCGTCTCTATAACCTATTTGTACCTAACCTATTAGTACCTAACCTATTAGTACCTAACCTCTTAGTACCTAACCTATTAGTACCTAACCTATTAGTACCTAACCTATTAGTTCCTAACCTATTAGTACATAACCTATTTTTACATAACCTATTAGTACATAACCTATTAGTACCTAACCTATTAGTACCTAACCTATTTGTACCTAACCTATTAGTACCTAATCTCATTGTACCTAACCTATTAGTACCTAACCTATTAGTACCTAACCTATTAGTACATAACCTATTAGTACCTAACCTATTAATACCTAACCTATTAGTACATAACCTATTAGTACCTAACCTATTAGTACCTAACCTATTTGTACCTAAACTATTAGTACCTAACCTATTAGTACCTAACCTATTAGAACCTAACCTATTAGTACCTAACCTATTAGTACCTAACCTATTAGTATCTAACTTATTAGTATCTAACCTATTAGTACCTACCTATTAGTACCTAACCTATTAGTACCTAACCTATTAGTACCTAACCTATTAGTACCTAACATATTAGTACTTAACCTATTAGTACCTAACCTATTAGTACCTAACCTATTAATACCTAACCTATTAGTACCTGACCTATTAGTACCTAACCTATTAGTATCTAACTTATTAGTTCCTAACCTATTAGTACCTAACCTATTAGTACCTAACCTATTAGTACCTAACCTATTAGTATCTAACCTATTATTACCTAACCTATTAGTACCTAACCTATTAGTACCTAACCTATTAGTACCTAACCTATTAGTACCTAACCTATTAATACCTAACCTATTAGTACATAACCTATTAGTACCTAACTTATTAGTACCTAACCTATTAATACCTAACCTATTAGTACCTAACCTATTAGTACCTGACCTATTAGTACCTAACCTATTAGTACCTAACCTATTAGTATCTAACTTATTAGTACCTAACCTATTTATACCTAACCTATTAGTACCTAACCTATTAGTATCTGACCTATTAGTACCTAACCTATTAGTATCTAACTTATTAGTACCTAACTTATTAGTACCTAACATATTAATACCTAACCTATTAGTACCTGACCTATTAGTACCTAACCTATTAGTACCTAACCTATTAATACCTAACCTATTAGTACCTGACCTATTAGTACCTAACCTATTAGTATCTAACTTATTAGTACCTAACCTATTAATACCTAACATATTAGTACTTAACCTATTAGTACCTAACCTATTAGTACCTAACCTATTAATACCTAACCTATTAGTACCTAACCTATTAATACCTAATCTATTAGTACCTGACCTATTAGTACCTAACCTATTAGTATCTAACTTATTAGTACCTAACCTATTAATACCTAACATATTAGTACCTGACCTATTAGTACCTAACCTATTAGTACCTAACCTATTAGTACCTAACCTATTAATACCTAACCTATTAGTACCTGACCTATTAGTACCTAAACTATTAGTATCTAACTTATTAGTACCTAACCTATTAATACCTAACCTATTAGTACCTGACCTATTAGTACCTAACCTATTAGTATCTAACTTATTAGTACCTAACCTATTAATACCTAACCTATTATTACCTGACCTATTAGTACCTAACCTATTAGTACCTAACCTATTAATACCTAACCTATTAGTATCTAACTTATTAGTACCTAACCTATTAATAACTAACCTATTAGTACCTGACCTATTAGTACCTAACCTATTAGTACCTAACCTATTAATACCTAACCTATTAGTATCTGACCTATTAGTACCTAACCTATTAGTATCTAACCTATTAGTACTTAACCTATTAGTACCTAACCTATTAGTACCTAACCTATTAATACCTATCCTATTAGTACCTGACCTATTAGTACCTAACCTATTAGTATCTAACTTATTAGTACCTAACCTATTAATACCTAACCTATTAGTACCTGACCTATTAGTACCTAACCTATTAGTACCTAACCTATTAATACCTAACCTATTAGTACTTAACCTATAAGTACCTAACCTATTAGTACCTAACATATTAGTACCTAAACTATTAATACCTAACCTATTAGTACCTAACCTATTAGTACCTAACCTATTAGTACCTAACCTATTAATACCTAATCTATTAGTACATAACTTATTAGTACCTAACCTATTAGTACCTAACCTATTAGTACCTAACCTATTAGTACCTAACATATTAGTACCTAACCTATTAGTACCTAACTTATTAGTACCTAACCTATTAGTACATAACTCTTTAGTACCTAACCTATTAGTACCTAACCTATTAGTACCTAACCTATTAGTAACTAACCTATTAGTACCTAACCTATTAGTACCTAACCTATTAGTACCTAACCTATTAGTTCCTAACCTATTAGTACCTGACCTATTAGTACCTAACCTATTAGTACCTAACCTATTAGTACCTAACCTATTAGTATCTAACCTATTAGTAACTAACCTATTAGTACCTAACCTATTAGTACCTAACCTATTAGTACCTAACCTATTAGTTCCTAACCTATTAGTACCTAACCTATTAGTACCTAACCTATTAGTACCTAACCTATTAGTACCTAACCTATTAGTACCTAACCTATTAGTACCTAACCTATTAGTACCTAACCTATTAATACCTAATCTATTAGTACCTAACCTATTAGTACATAACTTATTAGTACCTAACCTATTAGTACCTAACCTATTAGTACCTAACCTATTAGTACCTAACATATTAGTACCTAACCTATTAGTACCTAACCTATTAGTACCTAACCTATTAATACCTAATCTATTAGTATCTGACCTATTAGTACCTAACCTATTAGTATCTAACTTATTAGTACCTAACCTATTAATACCTAACCTATTAGTACCTAACCTATTAGTACCTAACCTATTAGTATCTGACCTATTAGTACCTAACCTATTAGTATCTAACTTATTAGTACCTAACTTATTAGTACCTAACATATTAATACCTAACCTATTAGTACCTGACCTATTAGTACCTAACCTATTAGTACCTAACCTATTAATACCTAACCTATTAGTAACTGACCTATTAGTACCTAACCTATTAGTATCTAACTTATTAGTTCCTAACCTATTAATACCTAACATATTAGTACTTAACCTATTAGTACCTAACCTATTAGTACCTAACCTATTAATACCTAACCTATTAGTACCTAACCTATTAATACCTAATCTATTAGTACCTGACCTATTAGTACCTAACCTATTAGTATCTAACTTATTAGTACCTAACCTATTAATACCTAACCTATTAGTTCCTGACCTATTAGTACCTAACCTATTAGTACCTAACCTATTAATACCTAACCTATTAGTACCTGACCTATTAGTACCTAAACTATTAGTATCTAACTTATTAGTACCTAACCTATTAATACCTAACCTATTAGTACTTAACCTATTAGTACCTAACCTATTAGTACCTAACCTATTAATACCTAACCTATTAGTACCTGACCTATTAGTACCTAACCTATTAGTATCTAACTTATTAGTACCTAACCTATTAATACCTAACCTATTATTACCTGACCTATTAGTACCTAACCTATTAGTACCTAACCTATTAGTACCTAACCTATTAGTACCTAACCTATTAGTATCTAACTTATTATTACCTAACCTATTAGTACCTAACATATTAGTACCTAACCTATTAGTACCTAACCTATTAGTACCTAACCTATTAGTACCTAACCTATTAGTACCTAACCTCTTAGTACCTAACCTATTAGTACCTAACCTATTATTACCTAAACGAACTTATTATATAGGGGAAAGTCTCCGATTACCGACCCCTACATTATTATATATAATAACTTATCCAATATTAAATATATTTATTTGAAATTTTGTAAATAGGGTAATATTATGGCAATGAATAATATGGTTATTTTAAATTTTTGATATAACTATATTTACAAGAATAAACAGGGGGGTCGGTAATCGGATACATTTACCTAATACCGACCCCCTACTCCTATTACCGACCCCCTAAAATAATCGTGATATAAATAATTGTAGTATTATAATATCCAATAAAAATAGTAGATATACATAAATATAATTAATTATAACATACACACAATTTATTTCGTATTGAATTTATGTTTTAATAGTAATATTAAATTTAAATTTAAACTTTATAGTAATTATATTAAAATAGTGTATATTATTATTTAATATTTATTTATTAATCAGTATGTATATAATCAACTGGAATCATGAATCCTAATTTGATATAAATGATACATAAACAACTTACGGCATATGTTAAAGTAAAATACGGATCTATTTTTATGGGATATTATAAATCACATGGAGTCGGTATTAGGGTAATTTAGGGGGTCGGTAATAAGAAAATAATATGGGTTGCTATAATTAAGATATCTTGGTTAATAGTTATTTAAATTAAATTATTTTTATAATAGTTATAAACATTTTATTGATCTACAATATTATGCTCAGTATTAAGTTTTCTTTTAAATAATAAAGTATTTACAATGATTTAAAAAAAGTTATTATTCAAATATTTAAAAAGTAAAAACAGAATTTTACATTTTATCAAATAACAATTGTAGGATTAAATATTTTTTAAAACAAAATACTAATTCATATTTATCATTAAATTACTAAAAGTTCGTGTATATATTATTTTTTGATATCTCTTATAGTTACTGAGATACCACAGGGGGTCGGTATTAGGAGGGGGTCGGTAATCGGGGACTTTCCCCTAGATATAATATGAATGAATGAATGAAATCAGTTTATATACATACGACATACTATGTATATCATACGTCTATGGAGGATCAGTGAAAGCCTAGGCTTTATTTGGTCGATACCTCCAATATGTTCATGTAGTACAGATTACAATATTAGTAAAAGTAATAATATAATAATAATGATTCATGTGTCAGCATTCTTTGTAATATAATTATCAAATGAAACAATAAAATATAAGATACATATATAGGTATATACCTATATATATATATATATATATAAATAAATTATTAAAATAATAAAACACTGTTCATGAACATAAGTTATCATCATATTTAAATCCATTACTTTAAATTAAATAATAAAATAAGATAATAAAATAATTTTATAATATTAAAATGTATTAAAATATATATTAGTAAAATATGTAAATTTATAATATTGTAATATTGAGAACTTGTAAATAAAAATAGTAAATTATTATAAATATGTGTAAAATAAAAATATCTAAAACTATGTTATAAAATTAAAACTACTAAACAAAAACTAATCATCTTTCAATAAGACGTGCAATGGTGCCATATTCCTGTCAAATTACAGGTGACTAATAATACCAATAGGTATAATAATTTAAAAAAATATTTAAAACAATAAACGAAACAAGATTTAAAACAAAAACAAATATAAATATTAAATAAATTTATATATTAAAATATATAAAATATATAAAAAAAAAACTAATATTTACTTATAAATGAATATTTTAATGTTTTTTTTAGAATAAATACATTATTAATATTATTTTTTCGTAAAAGATTATTAAACATTAATTCATTATATAACTTTGGCCCTTTAAAAAATATTGTATTTTTTAATTTATTTGATTTCATAAGTGGTAGAATACATTTATTTTTTAGTTTATTTAACTTGAAATATGAGTTATAATCTAATTTATATTTATTATTTAAGAAATTATAGATTAATAATGTGTTTCTATATATAATTAGATCTTCAAATTTTAAAATATTATTTTTTTTTAAAAAAGGACCAGTAGGGTATGTCTCAGACGTATTAATGGTAATTTTGATTTATCTATTATTTGTTTATTAATAATTCTTATAACTTTTTTCTGTAACATAATTTTGTAATATTTGATTTATACGTATTTGACCATACTTCAATCCCATATGATAAATTAGATAAATAAACGAATTATATAACAAAATTAAATTTGTTGTATCTAAAAAAGATATTGTTTTTATAGTATATATAATTTTTGACAAATTATTCGATAAATAATTTATATGTTTTTTGTAGGTCATTTGGGATTCTAATTAGTTCTCAAGAAATTTATAATTATTAACTATATCGATTTTAATGGTATCTATTGTTATATCTTTTAATATAGCAGAATTTATATATGGCAATATTTTTATTTTTTCGATATTTAGCTTAAGCTTATTTATATCAAACCATTTTTTTAACTTATCCATGTAATATTGCAAATAATATGTTAATAATGTATCATTTTCAGCAAATATAGTTATAGATGTATCATCTGCATATAAATTGATATTAATATTATTTACTTTTTCATTATTAAAAATATTGGATATGTCATTTATAAAGATAATAAATAGTAGAGGTCCTAGAACAGATCCTTGTGGCACTCCATATCTAATAATCTTTCTAGATGATAGAGTATTATCAATTCGTGTTATAATATTTCTATTTTTAAGATAACTTTTAATAAATAAATTTGTATCACCTCTAAACCCTATACATTCTAATTTAGCAAGTAAAATATCATGATCAACTACATCAAATGCTTTCTTATGATCTAAGAATATTATTATAGTAGCTACTTTTTTTTTGTGATAGTTTATGTAAAATGAAATGCTGAATATTTAATAATGATAAGGTTGTATTTGATCTGGGAACAAAACCATATTGATTTTTGTTAATAATATTATGCTTAAATATATATTTTGATAATCTATTAAAAATAATTTTAGATATTTGTGGTAGTACCCAGAAAACAGTAAGAGCAGCATAATAGCAGCATAACAGCAAATGCTAGAGCCTCAAATGTTTACATTGTGCTATTAAATGTCTATTATGCTGCTATTAATTTGTAATGATATTATGCTGCTGTTATGCTGCTGTTATGCTGCTATTATGCTGATATTATGCTGCTATTAATTTTAAATGTCTATTATTCTTCTATTATGCTGCTATTATAATAATAACAGCATAATAGCAGCATAATAGACATTTAAAATTAATAGCAGAATAATATCAGCATAATAGCAGCATAACAGCAGCATAACAGCAGCATAATATCATTACAAATTAATAGCAGCATAATAGCAGCATAATAGACATTTAATAGCAGCATAATAGCACAATGTAAACATTTGAGGCTCTAGCATTTGCTGTTATGCTGCTATTATGCTGCTCTTACTGTTTTCTGGGTAATGAAATTGGCCTGTAATTGGATATCTGTTGTTTATCATTAGTTTTATATAAAGGTTTAATAATTACAATTTTCATATTGTCAGGAAATGTATTTGTTTGGATACTTAAATTAAATATCTTTTATAATGGTTCTAAAATATATTGAATAATATATTTTATTAAGGTCATGTCATGATTATTTATATCTAATGATCTTTTTGATTTAATATCCTTAGTCACTTTAATTATTTCATCATTGTCAATTGGTAAAAAGTAAAAACTATTAAAATTATTAGATACAAATTCTTTAAAATAATTTTTATTTATATTATTAATTTAATTATTTATTTTATTTCTAATGCTCGAAAAATACTCATTAAATGCATTACATTGTTTGTACCGTTCATTCATTTTAATAGTATTATCTATAAAAGTATTTGGATAATCCGAGTCTGTAGGTTTTATTATTTTATTAATGACTTTCAAATTTTTTTCTTGTTTTGTAGTAAAAAGATTTGTATAGTAATTATTTTTTTTAATTTTAATATTTTTATTAATTTAATTTTTTAATTTTTTATATTTACCAAATATACAAGGACAATTGTTAATTTTGTATTTTGTATATAATTTATTTTTCATTTTTATTGCATTTTTTAATTTATTATTTAGCCATGGATTAAAATTGTACATTATTGAATATTCCACATTATAATTGTGTAGACAATATTCAGAGATTCTACAAAATTGTTGATATAAATATTACATAGTGTATTTTATATTTTGTAAATTTGTATAATTATAATTAATAAATAAGGACATATACATTGTTTTAAAGATAATTAATTATATTTATATATTTATAAATAAAATAATATATATAAACTTTTTAATTTACATAGAAGAATACATTGTACACTTTTTATTTATATAAAATATATTATCTATGTCTTGAAAATATAATATTTAAATATTATAATTAAAATATTATTATATTTATAATTATTTATTTTCCAATTGACATGGATAGCAAAACGAGAAATAATATTAGTATATATTTATATATATATATATATATATATATATATATATATATAAATATATTCGTAAATATAAAATTTACTAATACTCAACAATTTATCATAAAAATAATGAATACATGAAATTAAAGATTATTTACAACATTGTAGAACTAATAGAATGGGGATCATGTATAAAGTTTACATAGTAATGGTGGGGGGGCGGCAGTGGTAGCTTTTACGCTTTTGTGACTGTAACATTAGATCTATATTATAATGAATGTATTGTAGCCTAAAAATGGGTTTGTATATGATACAAATTTCGGGTAATGACTTTGTAAATGGAAAAGTGTGTGCGATGACTCGCTGGATGATATCAATAAGTAATATTCAATAAGTAATATTCAATAATAATAATAATAATAATAATAAAAATAATACATATAATGATAATAAGTAATGTGGATAATACGTATTTGATTATAATATAATAATCAACATAACTGGAACATAATAACTGTCACAATAATATTTAATGGCAGACTCAATGCCTTGAATGTGCAATTGCTAAATGCATAAAGAATTGCTCTACTATTTAAAGTTGGCTATATAATTTCTGCTACGACATTTTTTATGTACAATTCAAATAGATAATCAATCGTTAATACTAATTATAATGTAATGATAATGAAAAAATAGTAAATTAATGTAGTATAAATTCATTTTCTTCGATAAGAATAAGATTATGAGTATTTTTGAAGAAGTTGTAGCCTTGTATTCAACTGACATTTTTAATTGGACGATTGCTTTCTACACGATCTTGATCTATCAGATGAATATAATATAATTATGTTAAGTATTAAACATAAAATAAAATGTAATGTATCTCATACATATAAGCTATTAAATACAAATACATCCTAGTAGTTATAAATTAGTGAATGACTGCTTAGATTAACAAACAACTAACCTAATTTGACCAGCAAGGAGTGGGTTAAGTGCGTACAGCCACTCGTTAAACTCAAGGTCAGTAAGTGTTTGTATCAAGAAACCTCTATGTTTAGTCAGTACAGAGAATGTGTTCTTTGCCTATACATACAATATTCATTAGATACATAATAAGAGAAATATGATTACGGTTTAATTATGATAAGGGTATACCAATGTTCAAGTTAGCTTTCAGATTTTTAGATATCAACTTATTTTTAATTTATTTCATAATTCTTGAGATATATTCTATTATTTATGTATTTTTGTGTGAATATTATATGTAAACAAATATGATTAATATAATAAAATAAATAATAATTAGCAATAACTCAATATATTGGTGATAATTATATGATAAAACATTAAGAAAGTTTTATTTTGTATGATTTTATTTAATATAATATTAACAATTTTTTAAATAATCACAATATGACTTATTAATAATTATCACTATTTATCTTAAATTAACAAACTAAACTATTTTGTGTACTATGGTAGTTGTTAGATATAGTTATATACATATATAAATCATGGGGATGGAAAAAGTAAACTTGTTAAAAACAGCACCCTAAGTTAAACAACTAGTGTTTGTTACAATGCAGCTTTGTAATTAACACAAAGGCTATAGTTTCATTATTAATAATATGAAAGTTCATAATGTAGAAAAAGCAAATTTTCTAAGTGATATTTTCTCATATTTATTATTGATAATCATAATTAAAAACAAAATAAATAAGATTATTAATGAAAATAATCTTTATATGAATGAATTGAATTTTGATCATTCTAATGCATTTATATTATTTTTTTACATATACATTTAATAAAAATATTGGTAGTTTTATATAAATTGGTTTATTATTAAACAAACAGCCTTAGTGATAATTAATTTAGCTAATGTGATTTCTAGTATAACTAAAACCAATCAATTAATATGAAAACATCAATTTTATATAAAGTAGTCTCATAAAAACTATAATTATTAATAGCTCAAAATCTTACAAATGCACAATTATTATGATTGGTAACTATTTGTAATACAAATTTATATACATTTTACCTGCAATTGAAACTGTTTATATTATTGATTATATCAAAATATATGATTAAAATCAACTAGGTAGTTAATAATATTAATAATATTTATTATATACATTTATACAAATATTTATATATACAATGCTAAATTGTATTCTAATTTAATATATATATATATATATATATATAATTAGTATTAATAGTATATTTAAATTTTATATATAAATTTTAGAACCTTCAGGAGTTCTTGAGATTCTAGACTAAATTCTACTTTTGAAGTTGCCAGATTTATGATGTTACGTTCAACAAGATCTCTTTCATTGTTATATAATAGGACATATGGCCTTCTTACAACCTATTTAATATATATTTATTAATTGTTTTAATATATATTTACTATATATTGATTAATTTAATATAATTGTTTATAAATCATTATATATTAGATAAAGCAATCATTTTTTTAATCAATATTTAACATATAAGATAAACCATTGACAATATGTAGTTTTTTACTAAATTTCTTATGGATTAAAACATAAGGATTAAAAGATTAAAGATTAAAATGATAGTAAAATATTTATAATTTTTTTATAAAACTAATATTATTGCTCTTTTATTTTATACTTAATTTTGAATATTTAAATTTGTATAACTTTAGATCTACTTGATAAATTTATATTTAACTTTCAGAAGTTATTCATAATAAATATATCTTCATATATATTAATTATGAACTAAAAGTAAAACTTAGTTACTGTAAATTAGTGGAAATATTTTTATTTTAAAATTAGTATTTTGTAGGTTTCATTCTCATCACCTTTTAATTATCATATACTTCTATAACTATTTTTAAGGGGAAGCAATACCTTCATAATTTTATATAGATATAATATATTAATATGACATCAAAAAATGTAGTGATTCTATTATTTATTTCAGAAATTTTATACTTTACAAAAATAAAAAATATATATGACATTATTTAGAATAATTATAAATTATTAGATATTATTCTAAATAATGTCATATATATATTTAATTTTTTTAAATTTATAAATGTCACGTTATGTTTTTAATCTATATATAAATATATTTCCAATGCAGAAGGTTTTATCAAAAAATATTCAGTAATAAAAAAGATATTAATGTTTTAGTAACATTACTTATCATAAAAGTTACTGAGTAAATTGATGTTGAAAAATAAAGTACTATTTTTTTAATATTTACAAGCTAAAATATATTAAAATTTATTTAAAAAAATTTTAAAATCGATCTTATATTCATAAAATGGAATGAATTTATAATACCTAATGTTTTATAATAATTATTATTTTATTTATTAACAAAGATTTAGAAAATGGCAGACTAGTAGATGTCATATAACATCGAATTTTGATAGTTATATTGCAAATTTCGCAAACAAAATTTGTGTAAATGAAAGATAATTAATTATATAATATAATTATTAAATTAAAAAAAATTGATTTATAAATTTGTTTAGAAAAAAATGAAAGACACACTTAAAGCTATTAATCTATTACAGCTATTCATCTATTATTTACCATTATTTTCTCCAACATTTTAATATGCAGAAATATGGAACTGGGTACTCATGCCATATATGTTTGTTCTAACTTGTATATAATGTTATTAATCCACAGTGTTCAGTTAAAATGATATATATCAAAAATGTTGTTAACTGCAGTTATTATTTGAAATATACACATATATATATATACATATACATATACATATACAGTAAAACCTCTCTATAAGAAACCTCTTTATAAGAAAAACCTCTTTATAAGAAAATTTTTCACACATTTGGTTGGAATTAAACCTTTTCCACATTAAAAAACCTCTTTATAAGAAAATCTTATAAGAAAAATATAAGAAAAACCTCTCTAAGAAACTTATTGTATAAAAAATATAAAAAATAATTATATATAAATAGAAGTATTGTATTTATATATAATTATAGAAATTAATTATTATATTAGATATTTATTTTTCTAAAAAATAGTTTATATTACATAAATAGCTCGAAATGAATTAAAATTAATTAATAATTTTTACTTTATATCAATAAATTTATTAACATTTATTAAAATTAATTAATAAATGTTATTATATCCTTAAATGTATTGATGATACAATTTATTATATTATAAAATTAATTATATTTATATAATACATTTTCAATTATAAATTATTTCATAAAATCATTGGAAAAGTAAAAACCTCATTATAAGAAAATCTCTCTATAAGAAAAAAAGTACTGATAAAAAATAGTTTCTTATAGAGAGGTTTTACTGTATATACATAATATATTCAATTTTATTATCAACATTTGACAGGTGTAATAGAATATATATATATATATATATATATATATATATATATATATATACAAGTATCTCAGGATTACCCATTACTGGTGCATTTAGTTGGTATGGGTTATATATAAAGTTACCGGGTTTTCAACATTTCAGATGTAATCTATATAATTAGTATATTACTTCATATTTATTAATATGATATTTATTTATATATTTATATAATATTTATTTATTTATATATGATATCTTGGTAGGATATATTTGTGTGATATTTATCTAATATTTTTTTGTATCTAAATTAAAAAAAATATATTGACTTTTTGTAAATTATCTATTTTAATTAATATTAATACGAATTCTATAAAGAAAGAATAATATTTTATACTATCTATAATTTTACAAATTACATTAATATAGAATTTTAAAAGTAATTACTTAAAAAAAATGATAATATTTAAGATAAACGTTATAATTATGTTAATTTCTTATATATTACATATTTTAAATATTATATTACATATATTATATTATATATTTCATAGTATATTAAAATAATGTCATCCTATTACCAATACTGATATATAGTTGATTGACTTACCACCCAGTTCTTTTTCCATGTGGTATTCTCTTTCTCGAGAAAATTCAAATATCCACGGTGTGAGACCACAGGATTTATTCGAATCTCGTCGATAATAGGCAGAAATTGGCTGAATATCACACCTACACTTTCATTGGATGGAGATTTCTTGATATCGGGAGATTGAGAACTGAAATGGGAAGATCATCTGTTATATTATTAATACTACACCAGAAGGTGGTATCGTATTATGACTATAATAGATGAAACAGGTAACACAAATACATATAAACAGTCAGATCGAAACGTAATTATTTTTTACCTATAGATGGAAAGATCCCATTCATTTTAAGTTGCTAGGTAAATTTGAGTCAAATGTGAATATGAGACAATTATAGGAACATGTACATAGATAAACATATATCTTATATTATATACATATATAATGTACTACAAATATACAATTTTATATATTATTTGTATACAATTTAAATAAATTTATTTCTTATAGTGAATATTTTTATAAACATTAACAAATAAATTGTTTTAAAATATATTATACTCATTAAATATGCGTTGATAACATTTATGAAAATAATATATTATAGAATATGTATTATATTTTTTAAAATGCTCTGCTTATTATTAAATATTCACATTTTAACATATCGATGAATTAAGCATGATTTTATAAGCTATTAATTAATATTTAATGATGTATGGATACATTTCATAAATATTAGATGCTATTAGAAAATTTTAAATTTATTGCATTAAAATTTATATTTTAAAATGATGACATAGTGATAGAAAATTTTTTAATTTGCGTATTTTGAATTATATATTTAATGTTTTTAACTGATATACATAATAATTAAGACCACTTTCCTAATACCTATTTAAATTATATGTATGCACCATATACTTACCGTTTCATTATAACAATAATAAGATAATATTCGCTAAAAGGGTGGCTATTAGCTACTTCTCAAGGAAAACATAGGCTAAACAAACATCAACTGTGCAATAATGAGAACTAGAAAACGAGCAACAGACAGACTGCATCTTACGACATCTTACATAGGTGGTCACGTCTCAGTCACCTGTTGAACTCTTCGCGGTGGCTGAAATGGCCGCATTTCGACTTTCTAACATCGGGCGCAGAATTTGACCGACACATTCCACCGGAAGCCAATGGTAACGCGAGAATATTCGATGTGGTTGAACGTTTCATAGCATTACTGAATAGCGCAATATTGCTGTTGCTGTGAGGAAATGGAGTGAGGAGGTGGTGGTGATGGTGGAAGAGGAGGAAGAGGAGAAGACGAGGAGTCAAGGGGTGTGAATCATTAGCGAATGTAACTAATGTATCATCAGTGATAGCATTCGATTTATACCATCCATTAGAACATGATTTCCTCCATTTCCAAGAATTAATATACTAATAAGAAATACTGTTACCTGTTTTACCAAAATTATTCCTGGTTTCCCAAGTGATTTTTCAGTAGATTTATTTTAAATAAAATGTTATCTTAATTAATATATATATATATATTATGTATAATATATTTTGAAAATAATTATATGATTTATAAAACTTTACATATGCAATTTTCTTAATAATAAATAATATTAAAATCTTAATACAAATATGAAAGTAAGTTACCCATCACATGTAATATGAACACTATTTAACACATAATATTATAAAAACAACATCAATTCAGGCATTTAATTAATCAAACTAAAAGCATGTTCAAAATGAAATATAAATACATACTAACAATCTTAATTAAATAAATTATGACGGCAATTCAAAATTATATACAGATGATAATACTAATATTTATATATATATATATATATTTATGTTAGTGAAATTAATCTAAATCAAAACATCAGGCATGCACAATTACTCTCATCTATGCTTTCCTATAGGAAGATTTCTAGTATATCATCACTGGTATCGATTATGAAAGCAAAGTAAGGATAAGTGGTCATATTTATCTAAAGTTTGCATACTGAACTCTCGGAAAGCATAGTGTACCGATAAAAAAGTATCAGTGTTATATCTCTTTAATGTAAAATAGGTCAAATAAATTTCCGATGACATATTTTATTAGTTTGGATATTAGTATACAGTTAAGACACAATTAAAACACTTTACATATATAATCACATATTTAGTTGAGATTTTCTAGATTTACCTGAAACCAGTATCTGTAGAAGTATAGAAGTCACTTTCGCATATAGATAGTTCACTTTCATCACTGTAAGTAGTTTCACAAACGCTGGTATTCATTTGCTGTCAATGTAGATGTTAATCAAGTACTTATATAAATATATATATATATATATATATATATATATATATATATAATTAGATAATAATTTTTATAAATTAATTATTAAAATACTATTAAATTATTAGGAATTTCATATTAAATATTTATAATAATTTAATATTTATATTCAAATTTAAAAAACCTTTGATTGCGAGAATAAAGATGTCGGAGCCCATTCTCTTTGTAGAAGTTCTAAGCACTTCTTAATCAAACCTTTTCTTTCATTTGCAGGTGTTATTGAAGAAGAAATAGGTCCATAACTTTCTCTCTCTAGAAGGTTATGTTTAGTTCTTTCTACCTGAGGTTTTGGAAGTTTATAATGAATAAAAATGATAGAAATGTATGTGATAAAATTTCAACTACTTTTTATAACGAGTTGTATCTAATTAATTTCTAAATTTTCTAATTTTATTAATTTCTAATTATATTGATATAAATATTTAACAACACAAATAACAGACATGACTAATATTACTATATTAACTATATATATATATATATTTACTAGTGCTGTAAATTTCAAACTTGTCTGTTCTCGAAATCTTAAAATCTTAAATTTATTGTATATTCTCGAGAACTTTAAATCTTTGAATAATATTTATAAATAATTTAACGAAGAAAAATATAAGATGTATTAAATTAATACTATTAATATATTAATAATTTAATATATAAATTATGTAATTAAATAATTAATAATAAATTATTATTAATCTACTAATAATAATAAATTAACTAATAAATAATTAATTATTATTAACTAATAATAATATTAATTAATAAATAAATAATTTATTATTAATTTATTTATAATTAATCAATAATTAATCAAAAATAATTAATTATAATTAATTAATATTTATTAAATAATTAATATATTACATATTTAAATTTTATATATGATAATTAATTATGTTTACTATTCTAATATATCTTAATGTTATTAAAACGAATATTTTTATTAATAATTTTATATTAAAATTAATTAATAATTATAATTTGGTCATGGTGTATTGTGTATTATATTTGTATGGTTATTTGTTATTGTTATTTTATTTTGGTGGTCTTTTCATCCCATCCAGGAACTTAGATGAAGTTTTCACTTATAATCATATGGCTATAATGTACCTTCAAAGCCGCTCTCAAAATTAAAAATTATGTCATTTTTAAAATAAAATGTTGTCATCTTTTTTACACATTTTTTTAATTTTTTTATAAATTTGTATAGTGATTATTATGTATTGTTATATACATTCTCTGAACAAATTATTGAAATCGGTAAATTATTTACCGAGTAGTAGTAATTTGAAAAAAAAATTAATTATTCTGAGATAATCAATTCTAAAGTTTTTTTTAATTTTTTTAAAATATTTGTAATTATTTGTAATTATTTATAAAATAATTGATATATAACTCTAATTTCAGAATAATTAGTTTATAAATATTTACTTATTAATACATTTAGAATTTCCCAGCATAATATGATGATTTGTCAATACCTGACATTTCCTATAGTTTTAAATTTGTGCTCGTACAGCAGATTTTCTTCGAGATATAATAATAAATAAAAATAAAATGCCTTCAACGAAATAATGCTATAAATTAATACCTGTCATTCTTACTCGACCAATGAAACGATTACAATTAAATAACCTTAGACGTATATGTATTTACAGAATATATTACTCAAAACGAATGCTAAAAACTGTTTAAAAATCGGTAAAATATAACCTTATATTGAAAAAGTTAATATTTTATTCTAATTACATATTTTTCTCTAGCTATTTTTCGTTGACATTTTTAAAATACATGTTTTAAAATGATTTTTTTTAACACTTATACCTAATATTAACATTCAAAAATTTAAAATCTAATAAATAATATATTAAATATTCGAATTCAATCATAAAAAAAAATGTATAAATTAATATATTTCTACATAGCGTTAAGTGGTTTTAGAATGAAACACTTTCTATATAGTACAGAGTTAATATACTTTAATTCTGACTCTGATCGAGAAATATTCTCATCTTCTTCTGGTGATATTCTATTAATATTGTTAATTAATGAATAGGAGACAAATAAGGACAAATTACCTTGGTAAAATGATGCTCGTTAAATATATATAGTTGGCACAACTATTAATAAAATTAAAGGTATATATATAAAAAATAATATAAATTTAAAATAGTTTAATGAAATTTACTACATTTACTACAATTGTATACCCGAAGTGATACCCGAACCAAAGCTAAATTAAAAATTACGATTTGAGAACATCAAATCTAAATAACTGAAAATTAAATATTTGAATCAAAATGAATAAAAAAGATTTGAGATTTAAAATTTTACAGCACAAATTTTATAATACTCATTTAAATATTTACTATTATTTTTTAATTAAGTCAAGTAATATATATTTTATATTATATATTTGTATCATATATATTATATACATTTTATAATTTTTTGAATAATTAATCAATGCATTATTAATTATTAATAAGTATTATGTAATATAAAATGATATTTATTTTTTAATTATATATATAATAAAATTCAATATAATATATAAATTAACAAAGTACAAATTAAAAATTAAATAATGCAATTAAAATATTAAAACATAGTTTAGTATATTTCATTATGACGTACTAAACAATTGTAATCTAACCAATTCTATGCGGTAGAATTTTTCTAGTTGAGATTGATGTTCTAGTATTAAAGAATCACATCTAGGTCTCCATCCCTAATTAATTATATATCATAAATATAACAGAATTGTATATTTAAATATAACTAAAATAAAATAAGTTATAAACTTGTAGATTTTCTTGCCCTCTTACATAAGTTGTTGAAGTATCTAGTACTTTTCTTTGTCGTCTTCTTTCTCCTACATTTTTGATAACAATTATTTAAATTTGATATGCCAATAAATATTATGAATATACTTTTTATAATATCAAGTGATATCTATGAAAAATGTATTAACAAATATATTAAATTAATGTATTAACAAATATATTTAATTAATATATTTAAGTTTCTATTAAAATTAAAAATCTATATTTTTTAATAATACAAACATGACTAGTTTATAAAGAATAACAGCTGTTATTCTTTATAAACTAGTCATTTTTTTATCTTAAGGATTTTTTACATTCATGAATATTTCAAAATAAAACATTTAAAATGTATATCATTATATTTATAGAAACAAATGATAGTAAATAATAATAAAATATAAAATATATATACAAATATATTTATATATTAAAAATTAAATCTAATTTTATTAAAATAATTATGACACATATTTTAATTTTGAGTTTTAGTGGTATTTTAAAATGCCTCTTTTATGAATTTTATTCCATATAAAAGCATAATTATATACATAATTTTAAAGATAATATTTCATTTCATTTTATTAATATATTATTAACAACAATTAGAAAATTATTTTAATTTCTGATTTTATTACTCATGCCTTTAATAAATAACTCTATAGAGATATTAATAAGAACTAAAATTGGAAACCTGGGCTTGAAGATTGGGTACTTTTCTTTAAAGATAATTCATATATACCAGTTAGCATATTCTCATTTGTTCTTTTATAGAATGCACCAAACCAGTTACGTAATGATCTATAGATAATTAATTAAATATTAATTACATTTATATAATAATAAATAATAATTTAAGTAATGTATAATCAATATAAATATTATTTTAAGTTATTTTATATATTGGGAATATCTTCTATTAATAAATATAACTTCAATATTTACCTCGGTATTGAAGCATCCCTTGCATAGAATATCATAGGTAAATCTTTAGTTATGCAGGCAGCTGGTACACAATTATCAATCTATGAAATTATTCCATATATTATTTTCAAGAATATTATATTTTTAGTAAAGTTATAGAGGTTTAGCTTGACAGGTAATTTAAACCAACTTTATAATAATAATTAATCGTAAGAACATATTCTATATTAACCTCTAAATATGCTGAAATTGTCATGTAAATATATTCTCCAGGTGGGGTTACTTTATTTAACAATATCGAATCATGAAGAGAACTATCCCAAGTTGCTACAAATTTGAAAAAAGTCCTGTTTGAAAATTAAATATTAATAAATTATTATAATAACTTAGTACTAATTCTTAATAAAATAAATTAGAAAATTCTATTATAATAAAGTAAATTATCTATGATAAATTCTCATCTCACCTAGAATGTACATCCGTATCAGATTCAGTGTGCAGAACATTTAAGGATAAAATAATATTATTTGAACTATTTTCACTTTTTTCCGTCCATTCTGGAGTAGATCTTACTCTTCCAATTACTATGTATTCATTATCGGTAATAAATAATTATTATAAATTCAGAGTAGTTTTTCTAATAAATATTTTAATAAAATTTAAGAAACCTAATTCGCGACATTTTCTCCATCTGCAGTCAGTTTCAGAAGATCGTTCGTGTATTAATGTGATTGCAATGCGACGCTGTATGCCCTGATGCAATAGAAATGTGCCGTTGCAAGGACTTGTGTGATCCACCGAAACAGATGTATATCTATACGAGTTATGAGGTCATATTTCAATTATACATTTACTTTTACTAAATAAATACATACTCTCCCGAAGATCCAAGTTCTTGAATCTCAAAAGATACTAGAAGGTCATAACTAGCGTGAATGTGACCATGTCTGTAGTGTAAATGCTTAATTATAGTATATATAATCACTATAATATAGTCATAATTAGAGTTATACTTTATTATTACCAGGATATACTTGGATAAATAATATATATTTAATAATTTGTTAACAAATTATCAAAAAAAAATTTATTTTTTATATAAAAAAATAATTAAAAATACATTTAAATAATTTATAAGATATGAAAAAATGAATATATTATATAAATAACACATTTCATATAAATAATTATTCACTAGAAAATGGGTCGACGATAATAATTTCAAATGCAAAAATGAACATAATAACATACATATAATGAATGGGGAAACTACTTACTGGTGTGATTCAAGATTCATATCCAGCAAGTTCCTAGAAAGATGTAACAATATCGAGCGGTAATATAAAACATCAATATATAAATAAGCAATGAAATAATTATATATAAAAATAATACCACTAGTCAATTTATTGTGTATTAATGTGAAATTAATAATTTAGAAATATATTAAATTATTATTTTTTTAGATTTTTTTTGAAATTTTATAAATAATTAAAATTTAAATTATATCAAATTGATATTAAATAGTATTTAAATTATTTAAATCGTTGTTTAATCGAATATTACATATTTCCAAATTATTCATGCAAATTATAATGAGTATCTTAACATAAATGCTTTAAAATAGATAAATCAATGATTTATTAATTTATAATTATTCAATTGAAAATAGAATAAATCTAATAACTACTAATAAGTAATATGACAATGACAATGACATGAGCGTGTAGTGAGTGTATATGTGTGTGTATGTGTATATGTATGTGTAATATATTTACAATGTGCATTACACAATGGAGACGATAATGTAGAGAACAAAAGGGGAGTAGCGGGGCTAACCTCGGGGGTTTACGGAAGTGAATGTTCTGTGATGGCACGGGTCTAGATATCGGCATATAAGGAGTACTAAACTTTGTAGGCTGTCTGCTATATTAATACAAGAATTAAAAGATAATATTCACAATTTAATATCTACATTTTCATATTATTTTATGATTTTTACATTATTCATATGATTATATAATATATATTAATAATCTATTATAATATATCATATTATTCATGGTTATATTAAACTTTTTTCATGGTATCGAATATATCAAATATATAATAAAGATTTATAAGTAGATTTCAGGTGAATTTAGATTTGACACATAATTTGTCATCAGAAAAACTAACTTATTGATCATGACACTTGGAGCAGTATTGTTCAATGCTTCATAGTGACCATATACTTCAAATAATAATGGCTTTGTATTGAAGTAATCAATTAATGATTCTGTTACCTCTACTGTAAACTATAATGTAAGTGTTTAATAATATTATAATATAATTTAATAACTATACTATAATTTTTCTATTCACGTATCAGAATTAATTATTAAAAATATTCATGTTCTATATATATATATATAAATATTAAATATTTGTGTACCAATTTATATCATACCAATAATTTATTAAACAAATTTATAATATAAAATATATAAATAAAAATAAAATAAATTAGCTATTAAGATAAAAACGTTTTGAATATGGTTGAAATATAAAACTTTCTCTGAATTCTTGAGTGGTTCAGTAGAGAAAGTTTCATCTGACTTGTGTAGAAAACTAAAGATGTAATGTGAGAAATAATTTAAATAAAATTTACTTATAAAAATTGTATATATTATTATTATATATATATATCTATCTACACTAAGATAATTTATTTATATTGTATATTTTACTGATACTTATAATAAATTTCAAATATTAAAAATATTCATGATATGGTGAAATAGATTAGAAAATTATCAAATTAAAATTACTTATATATATATTATAATTATAATTTAAGTATAATTTAATCTAAATATTATAGAAATAGTTTCATTTATAATTTTATATAAATAATTATTTCTTAATTAATAATTATTTCTTATTGTACTTATATTATTATTCTTATTATATACTTATTATAACAATTTATAGGTTCTATTATTATTATAAATGTAGTATGTACATAAATTATTATTTAATAATGAATATATAAGATGTAAACTTGAATTGGCAAAATAGATTTGTAAATTCTGAAGATATTTTCTCCAATGATTTAATATCCACAGAAAAGCGTAATATTGATCCAATCTCTAAGTCATTTTTATTGGGAAATCCTTTAATGAAAGATAAAATATTATATAGACATATATATATAATTATTTTAATAAAGTATACTTATAATATAAATCTATATTATATAACAATTGTTATAATTTAAATTATTTATTAAACTCATTATTATATTAGATTATACAATTAATATAATAATTAACATCATCATAAATATAAATATTACCTTGATTTTTTTTTGAATTGCAGATCATATTTTTCTGTATAATTTTAAGAATATTTAGTAAATTTATATACTTTCAGAAAAAATATTAAATATTTAATAACTATATTAATAATTATATGAAATACAAAATAAAAACCTTTTTCTTGTAGTCTTCATCATTAAAATGTATACGTGCATTACCACTTTGGCAATTTCCTTGTGCTGGATTTGAATCACCTATTTATATTTGTAGTTAAATTAAATTGTTATGAAATTATTATTTGATATTTAAAATAACAAATAAAGTAATTTTTTTACATTTAATTTATTAAAAAATCACATATAAATAATTAATATATATATATATATATATATATATATACTGGGTGAAACTTATATAAGAAGAATTAAGTGTGGGAGCCATTAACCTGAGATCTTCTGTAAAGATACTTGTAGTATTCCGACTACTTCTCCCTTTTCACTGACCACTGCCAGATGATGCATCAGTTCTTTACCGGTCAGAACATTCGAGAGTTGAGCATATGCTCGTCCCACCAATCGAAACCATGGAAAGCGATCGTAGAAAGGATCTTGTAGGGGCGTCGTTACTGGTGTATCATCAGTAGCGTAGAGTTTGCGCATCTCTAGCAGTCGTAAGCGTAACTATAAAATCATATTTATATGATTAGCTTTATGAATACATACTGAATTATGTAAAACTAACATTGTATAGAAACATTTATATTCATTTTAATTAAGATATATAAATATATGTATTTATAGAAATGTATTCATTAATTTAAAAACAAGCGATACAAAATTAATAAATATATAAATAATATTTTTCTATTTTATAAATACACAATATATTATATTATCTAATTGATATACAATTGATTAAATATAAGATCACAAGTTTTTATAAATTTATATTTATTAATTTTTAAATCAAAAATAAATATAAAAGTTAATAATGTTTTAATCAAGGTATATGTTAACTAATTAACAATATAATTATATTTCTAAGTTGCATTACTAATAAAATATTAAATTATTTAACTATATAAATTTAAAAAATAAATAATATAAAATGTATATTTTATATAAATAGATCATAACTTTAATCGGTATAATATATTTTACCTTCTCCAAACTCCAGTGATGTTTGGCGCCATTCTTCCTATCATCTATTTCGACTGCTACAACAGTGTTACCAGGCATTAGAGGTTCAGGAGTAGATGCAGATAGGGCCGGATCCTCTTGAAGGAGGTCTTCAGTCAATGGTGAGTAGCGAGTGTTGGAAATCAACACAAACTGGAAATCCACCTTAATGTTAACAGTAATATATCATTATCTATATATATATATATATATATATATATATATATATATATATATACATATATATAAAATTATATGTATATAATTATATTTATCAATCTACGTGAAATTATATATGACACAAGTTAATTATCTCAAATGATATAATATATTATTAGTAATCATTTGTAGAATTATTTGTAGAAAATGAATTTTATAATTTATTATAATCATTTTATTTAAATAATATACTAGTATTATTGGTTATTTTATTACGTACATAATAATCTATCATAAGTTATGAATAATAACTAAATAATAATATTACATTATTAATAAATATTATTTATTACAATATTTATAATAACCTATAATTTAAATTTAAACTGTACATATTGTAAAAACATATTAATTTTTTTTTTGTATTCTAAAATATATTTTATTTTTTTTTCAATCTAAAATATGTATGATTTTTTAATTGATTTATTTACATCATCATAGGTTAAAATCACCTAACACACATTTTGAAATAAAGTTTTATAGACAATGTTTTACAAAATATTATTAAAAATAAGTAAAATTAGTAGGAAATAGTACTTCTAATATAATTCTAATACATTATGAATACTTTATATATCTAAACAATTTAAAATCTATTATTACGTTGTACCTTTAACTAATGTATGAATATAAATATATGAGTTTCTTTAAAACATATAAATATATAATAAAATTTACGAATATGTGTACAAACATTTTTTTTTATATGATGCTATTTATATATAATAATATTATAATATTATAATAATTGGTACATATATATAATTATAATACATATTGACTTTTTATTAATATATATGTTTTATTTTCTATAGATCTATTATCATGTATACAATTATTCTATATGGTAAAGCTTGAATTATAAGTGTAAATATAAATATTTACTTTGAACTTTATTTACTCAGAACTTTATTTTTGTAATATATATAACATCAGTAATACTCTTACAATTTATTTTTATCATATAAGGATTTTAATATATTCAAATATTCAGTAGTATAAAAATAATTAAATTTAGAATTAATGAAAATTAAATATTAATATTTTTTTTTGATTACTAAATTTATTAGTTTTTCTATAAACTATAATACTATCAATTTTTATTTATAATAATCAATACAATTTTAATAATTATAAATTATTAAATTAAGAATGATAAGTAATATAAGAACTCTATAAAGAAATTATATTTTTAATGTACTTAAAACATATACAAATCTATTCTAGAATAGAAGTTTCTACCCTAATATAAATAAAAGTATAATATAATAAAGTAAAATATAAATATATCATGGGATTTTAATTGAAAAATATATTTACAATATATATAAAATTTAAGATAATATTAAAATTTGAGATATAACTTCATAATAAATACAATAGAATATATTCTATAACTAACCTCTTTATTAAGTTCAACGCTGATAGCATTCGCTTCCTTCAAGTAGACGGCGTTTCCCCAGAGATCATCCTATAAACATACATGGATAATGATTATATCGATAGTTTAATATAGATAGAGGGCACCTACTAATACTTCTATAACATACATAGCAATAAGCGTGCTAGCGATCAGGCAGCTATAGCTAGTCATGCGCAGTAACTAGTCTGCAAGCTTAGATATCGGATACTATATAATCACTACACATTTCCACTAAATAAGTATCCATTTATCACACTACCTACATTGATCTTTAAACCCTTCAAAATAACTTAGATATTTGACTAAGCAGATATACCACATCTATAATGTCTCATACTAATCACAATAATGAATTCATCTAAATTGACTAAGAATTAAATTATAATGCGCAGGTCATACACAGGTCATGCAAAGGTCATGCGAAGGTTATGCTCAAAAAGAGGATCTAATCAACATGCAGTGAAGAGTTTGACTAAACATTGATAACATAACTAGCATGCATTCGAAGATGTCATGCAGCAATCGAGTCCAATTGTACATGTGCAATAGGGGTGATGGAATGTGAAACATATGTGTATGTGTTAACTCTTTAAAGTATATAATTGAGAAGAGTATAAAATAAATAAGTTGATAGTTCTATAACTTGAATATACCTGCTGCATTCACAGAATAAATAGTGTATCTCTGCACATTCCATGTATTTACATTTTTTTATACCATACTTTTATTTAGTTTATAAGAGTATTAGAAAATTAATATATTCAATAGCATATATATATTAACTCAAATTAGATATGTATGAAATATAAGTGATGTAAAAAGCTGTTTATAAGGGTGGACTTATGATTAAAAATTGTGAACGAATAGGAAATGTACGTGGATACAGAGAAGGGAGAGAGATTGGTGGAAACAGAAGTATAGGAAGTGAGCATCAACACATCCAAGCATACCTTTAGGTGGTTCAAATTGCGTATACATTCTTCAGCTTCCTGACGTTGGCAAGGGGAGGCAACAGATTATTAGAACATGGAGCACATTAGATACAGTTGTATTATAAGGTTTAGTGTTAATGTGTATGTGTGTGTGTGTGTGTGTGCGTGTGCATGGAAAATTGTAATGTACGAGGATGGTTATCACCCGTGAAAATTCTAATAAACAAGTCTCTAAGTATAGTTAAATGCGGCGGTGAATGAGGTAGAAATTCAAACTATCATTTTTATGAAAGCCATAAATGGGTAAATAAAAGAAAGATTATAAATGTATAAAAGATAGAAATATAATAATAATGCTTGTATTGTACTAATTAGTTAGAGCTTTCAACAATCTTATTATATATTAAATAATATAAGTAGTTTAGTTTTAGATTATCATAGATTTTATGATTTATATTTTGTTACAGAGAAATTACCAAATAATAAAATAATTAAAGTATAAAAGGTAACATTTGAAATCAATTCAAAACATAAAATCATAGGGTTCATAGGAATCATATCATTGAAAACTCATATATTAGTGGTAGTAGAAACACTGAAAGCGGAGAGAGAGACGAAGAGAGCAGGCGGAATCACCTAGAAACATGTACCTAAGTACCAAATGTAATCCACTTAATACGCAGTAAGCCTCAAGCATACGCCCGGCCACTCATACACACATATACACGCGCGAACATGGATACACGTACAGAACAGAGAAACCCATTGGGTAAATATCATATGATACTAACGCGCAATGAGGTAAACTGATGATAACGCCATTTCAAGAATGCCCATGAAGCTACATGATAATCTCTCTCACTCCATTGGCATTCATCTGGGAAATGGAAATTTCATATCAACAGATATTCATATAAAATAAAGGATTTAGTAAACAAAATACAACTCAGGCAAATTAATAAAATAAAACCTTTATTATTTTTGATTATTTTCATTGTATATAATATATTTGATAGATTATATAAATTTATAGCTATTCATAATTATAATAAATGTATCTAATGCACTTTAGATATGTGGAATCTCTTGGAAATAATCACGTATGGTTATATACATAGTATGGTGTTATATGCATATTAGTGGATATCAGTTACAAGACAGAATTATAATTATGAATCATGTGTTATTATATTGGTATGCAGTATATCATATTTATATAGCATGCAGATCTAATAAATAATAATAATATCAGAGAGATAATTACTAACCGAATATATCATCATCTTCATTAGAGAGATCAGTTATCATACTGGACATCATACTGGCCTTGTCAACTTGCTCTTGTAGCGTTGCTATTCGGTTCTCATAATCCTAATGAATATAAGGTTAGCAAGTTCTATGTGTTTCAAGCAAGTGATATTATAAAAACTAATGTTTTGATGATATTAATGGCCGGCGAAACATATAATATTTACATGGTGAAGATATGACATTTTTTTTTACTAAAAGTATGATAACTTCTGAAATTGATAATAGAATGATTACATTTGTTGTCTTATTAATTAAATTTAGATATATATATATATATATATATATATATATATATATATATATATTATAAGTAAGTATATGATATTTATAATACAATGAGAATGAGACCTACAAAATACTAATTTTAAAATAAAAAAATTTCCAGTAATTTTAAATAATTCCAGTAGCAAATTTTACTTTTAGATCTAACTCAATATATATGAATATATATATATATATATAGAATAGAATAATTGATTATGATTACGTTCTGAAAATTTCATATAAATTTACCAAGTGATCAAGATTTATTGAGCTCTAAATATTCAAAATTAAGTTTAAAAATAAAGAGCAGTAATATCAGTTTTTTTTTAATAATACATATTTTACTATATGGCTATATTAATAAATGCTTATTTATGATACTTGTAGTTGTTTTTATTTGTTAATCAATATATCATAATATATTAAATTTGCTGATTTTTATATAATATAATTTATTTAATATAATAATTTGTTATAAAAAATATAATTATATAAAAATCATATGTTGCCTTAATTAAAGGTGAAATGTTCAACCTTTCTCTGCTGTTCAAACATAAGCTGCGACTCCTGCAGTTCACATTTATATTGTTCTTCAAGATCCTTTAGTCGCTTATCCATTTCAGTACGAAGATCTATTCCCTGTATTTCTAGAAGTTCGCATTGAGCAAATGTCCAATCTACTGATTCTGTCATCACTGTAGAATGTTAAATAAGATATATGATGGATTCATATATGATATTAATAATGCTTTATATATTTGTTATAAAATAGGTATTTTTTTGAAAGATTTTTTGAAAGATTTGAAAGTTTCGAGACCAGTCAACTATTTGAAATTTTACAGCACTACTCACAAGTAATATTTTTTTATAAATATTATATTGTATATATAAAATAATATATTTTTTTATTCAATTTATCAAATGTTTATAATTATATAATGTATTAAAAAATGTGTTTAATTTCATGATACTGAAATGATGCTTTGTTCCTTTATTGGTTTAATACAATATTGGTACTTAACATTGTCATACTGACATGATAGTGATTCTTAAGTGATATCACTGGTATATAAATATAATTCTTCATAATATATTTCATTACTACTTACCATCTTGGCTATCGTTATTTTTCCGAGCTGTACAATAAATAAATTATATTTATTAAGGTTTATATAGTTCATACGGATATTATATTATATAAAATAAATTATAATTAATAAAAAAATAATCATTATTAATTATATTTAATAATATATCAATTATAATCTTTAGATATATAATTTATAGTTATTTAAAAATAAACCTTTTTTTGTACAAATAATACACTCATTTGGTAATAAACTTTCAATAAAATATATAATATATATAAATCAAGATATTAAATGATGTATAATTTAAATACTATACATATGGAAATTTAATAAACAATTGATAATAATAGATTGTATCTATATTTATTGAACCTGCAGCAGGATTATTGAAACGAAACACGTGCGACTTTCCGAGTATAACACGACTACCTTGCCTCAGTTCAACTGGTTCCGTAACACGCCTTCCATTAACGTAGCAGAGAGCACCACTACTTTCTTCTACAGCTAGTACAACTAGGCTAGAATCACTTGTAGTAAAGGTACAATGTTCGGGTAAGATGTAGGCACCATCTAGACGAATATCTAAAGACGATGATCCACTTTTGCTACCCAATCTATATATAGGAAACATAATTTTATAATTTTATTTTATTATAATCTATGAAAATATTTTTAAGGGCTGGCGGCGGACCTTCGTTTTTATTTATTAGGGAAAATTTTTTTATATTGAAATATTAAAATTTAATTCATTATCTTTAATATGATGTATAATATATCATATCAAATTATACATAAGTACCTCAAATACGAAGTTTACTCATACACCTATTCATAATGATGGGATTTAATAATTAGAAAACATGCAAGTAAAACTTTAGATGCCAATATCTCGGGTGTTTTTTTTGTTGATTTTTGTTTTTTTAAATATCTATATCTTTTGAACTCTTATATGAATCTTTATAAAATTTTCTGAGTATATACCTAATATATGGTTATTATTATATAGGTGTAAGCTAACCTATATATAATCTATTAATATGATTATTTGAAAAATAATAAAAAAACATTGGTAATACATTTATTTTTAAATAATTTTAATATTATAATTAACTTTTCTTTAATTAATAATACATTTATTATTTTATGATGTAGAGATTCATAGATTTATTCATCTAGAGATGAATATTATCAAGATAATTAGAAAAAAATACTAAAAAATAGAAAAGATATAGCCTGTTAAAAATAGCTATTTTTCCCTATCTTTTACATGTAAACGCCGGCAAGGTTACGCCGGCCCTTAATAAATGTATAAATATAATATATATATGTATATATATATATATATATATATATATATATATATATATATATCTATATATATATATATATATATCATTAATATTTCTTGTCACATAATAAAATTACTATTTTTTATAAAATAATTGATATTATTTATAAAAATATATATTTATAAATTTAACATAAACTAAGAATCTATTAAATATGAATATTTAAAATATTTATTTAAATTAATATAACACATTAATTATGTATTATACAATTAAATTTATAAATGTAATTTATACATTTTAAATTTAATTTATAAATGCAACTAATTATATACATTATATTTATTAAATACTCAATTCAAATTATATGATCAGATGAAGTTGAATTTAAAATTGTAATTGTGCTTAAAAGAAAGAATATATTTTATTATACCATTATATTATACTATATATTGTTTATACTATATATAGTTTATACTATAGTATATATTTTCTATACAATATATTTGATCATTAAATATATAATTAATAATTATATTACCTAGTAGTTCCATCTTTCAAATAGTATAGCAGACATTCAGACATTAATGGATCTTCGTTTAAATTTAATAGATGTGGAGTCTAATAAAGTTAATATTAGTCTTTATTATAATATTTATATAAGTTAAAAATTGAAATATATATAAATAATATTTAATATGAAATTTTGTATAATTATATAATATATTTTATTTATTAAAATTTATATTATTTATATAATTAAAAATATTATAATAAATACTATTAATCAATTACCTCATCCTCTATATATATCTATACATACTTTAAATAATATACAAAATAAATAATCAGGAAAAGCTGTGTCATTTTCTCAATCTATATATGTTCAAAATCAATGAATCAAAAATATGGTGGAGTGTGAAGTAGGCATAATTTAAATATTTTAAAATACCTTCCGGAAAACATATTGCCCTGCTCCCATAGTATATATATATATATATATATATATATATATATATATATATATATATATATAATACAAATATATATTATAAAGAAAATATATTAATGAATACAAACATACTTTTTTTAATATAATATAATATTTTAATATATTGTATATATTCTATTAAGTGTTAATAAATAGAGCTGTTATTATTAGCTTGTTAGATTATTAGGATGGATAATTTGTACAGATACTAAAAAAAACATAAAATATATAAAGTAGTATTACGAAGTAAAAAAAACTATAATAATTTATTGTCAATTTTTAACTGTGCGAAATTACTCCTTAATAATAAATAATAAATTTAAAATAAAATACAAGTTATAAAACATTACTTCAATAATAACTCTTTTATAAAAAATAAATTTTAGTAATATATAATATATTTATCTAATTTTCTAAATTTCTAAATTAAATATATATGATATATATCATACTTAAACTTATTTTTAAATGTATTGAATGTATTTGTCTAATTATATATAATTTTTTTTATTTAATCCCATATTGATATAGTTAATAATTTTTGTAGTTTTTAAGTTAATCTTTATATAATTATATGGTATTTATATATAATAGGAATATCTATTTATGAATGAATCAACTAATGATTATATATATATTTGATTTAAAATAATATATTAACTATGTTTAATATTAATACATATTATTAATTAGATATGCTATTAATTAATGTTATAATTTCATAAACTAACTTGCTTCGGACTAAAAACTCCAACTGCACCAGAACCATCTTCCCTTAAAGCTAGTCCCATATCTGCTAATTCAAGATCACGTTGTTTACGAATCTCTTCTGTTTTTCTCATCTTCTCTTCCCAAGTTTCATTTAATTCTAACTAAAAAATTTTAAATATATATAAATTAAAAAAATTATTGATAATTATTTATTATATTACATAATTTAATATACCACCTGGTTTTTGATCTCGGTACCTTATGTTAGATATAAGGTATATTGAACTTGTTAAGGGGATTCACGGTCTTTAAAATAACAAAATTTATAAACAACATTTTATTTTAAAAATAAATTATTACATGTATAATGTATGATATGTCAAAATATCACATGTTAAAAATATATATAAAGCATAAAAAACATAATTTTATAACACTACCTATTTCTAATAAAATAATAATTAAAAAAATTGAGCACAAATTACGGTTTACATATATTATAACACTGTTTTTCAGCGCCATCTGTTATTACCAGCACCATCTGTTGGTTTCATTTTATAAATGCTAGTGATTGGCCGTTGGTTTTGTTCTATAATAATAAGATAGCGTCATTTCATTATTATTATTATTTGATATGGGTCGATTGACTAAACGACAACTTTCGAGGCGTAATCGAGATACAATCAAGGTTTATATTATATATAATATGTAACTATTATATAATAGTATCATATATTATTTATAAAACGTCAGATAAATGTGTTTATTTAGGAATATAATATCATAATATATTTACAATATTTCAATTTGATAATATTGAAACAAAGCAATTAGATTTTATTATATTTATGCTAATCTAATTTTATATTATATATAATATATAACTATTATATAACTATATAATAGTATCATATATTATTTATAAAACGTCAGATAAATGTGCTTATTTTGGAATATAATATCATAAAATATTTACAATATTTCAATTTTATAGATTTTACGGGTAGATTCGGCGGCTAGACATGCTACAAGAGTGAAAGCCTCTAAGAAGAAACAAGTGACAGACTCTAGGGAAGTGAGACGGGCAAGACAAAGAAGGCAAATTTCATCAAAGGATTATGGAATTGGATTACTTTTATAATATCTATTAAAAAAAAAATCAATCATAATTATAATAACATTTATTTTTTGTATATTTGTATTCTTTCATATGCAACTATAATATATAATAATAATAATTTATATAGATGCAATTTATTTCAAAAGCATGACAAATTATACAAGTTATATAAATATAATATAAAAATTGTAAGAATTAGCTAAACTAACTTTTACCATAATAATAAATGTCAAAAAGTAGATAAATAATATAGTCAATCTTTAAAATCAATTATCTCAGAATATAAGTTTTTTTTATGAACATTTCTATTTCTATTTCTCAATGAATAATTGACTAAACTTGTTCAAATTTTCAAAGTATGTTTAGTATTATATGTATATTGTAGCTATAGAAAATATTTGTGATTAGATGTAGAGTTTATAAATAATTGATAATTAAATTGTTTAAATAAATATTTTATTTTTAAAAAAATTTTATTTTTTAAAAATGTTGATATTTTCAAAACAATTATTCTAATCATTTACAATTCCTATAGAACAATTAACACAATATATTTTAATGTTATGCAATTTAAATTATGTGAAAATCTTAATTATTTCTTGAGTTTTTGAATTTTCAAAAAAAAAAACGTCCTATCTAATTACATTGAAATCTAAAGACCGTGAACCCCCTTAAGGGGTTACACTTGTTTTGATCATTTTTTGAAAATTCAATGTAAAAAGATTTTTATAAGGGATTTTTATATTTTTTAATTGTCAATAAGTTTAAAAATTCTTAAGATATTACAATTCTGTAAAATGCATATTGAAGGAAGGACTGCTCTGTATAGGTTGACATAGCATAATGAGAAAATATTATATATTTTTGGAAATAAAACTCATCTATAATGGTAACAATTTAGTTTACTTTTTATTTTTTTTTTAAATTATATTTTATATATGATATAATAAAATAATTGTATGATCATATATTCAGTCTATTCAGTATAGAGCTTATTTGAATACAAATAGTATAGTATATGTGTTTGTATGTTTATTATACAAATATTATATGTATATGATGTATGTATAATATACATTGTATATGTATATTATACATAGTTATGCTAATAATCCACAATATGATATATATATTATATATATTTTATAGTAATCAAAAAATTATATGTATATTATAGTAATCCACAATATGATATATATTTATATAAATATTATCTAATAGTAATCCAAAATATTATATTAGATAACAAAAATAATAATTCTGTAAAATAATTCTTTATATTTTAATAACCTATTTTTTAGTATTTTTAGAGATTATAATCTCTAAATAGAGAAATAATTATTTCTTATCATTATTTATTCTCAAAAATTGGTCGTGTTATAAAACCTTTATTTTTATATTTTATTAAACGTTTTGAGCTCTAATATTTTAATGTGAATATATTAACATCTCAAATATTACATATTTAAAATCATTTTTTTTTAATTTTTTTATTTACTGTTTTTTCCAAAACGTTCGTATCCCCTTTAAGGGGGGAGGCACGCGTTCATCTCATCGATATAAAGAAAGTGGATAAGCAATTGACGCACGCAATGCATGTAAAAGATAGACACGTGAATGACACTTTTATCGATAAATTAACAAAATGGTATCAGTGATTTTGATTGGATATTAGTCATATTATATATGTCAAATATTGAAACAGTAGTCTTTTCGTCGAAATAGATTAAAGTGACTTCTATCTATATCAATGGATTTAAATTATAAATATCAATAAAATCAATAAAATAGTATTATAACTTCAATTTAAATACACAAAATAACGAGGAATGTTGATATTATGTATTTTAAATATATAATTTTATTTTTAGTATCGATAGTATATTAAAATTGGTAGTGATTATCAATATATATATGATAAATACATATTATTATAAATAAAAAGTAGTGGGCCAGATAGTGGGTTTCGACTGCAGCGCTCGTAGCGGAAAGTGCCATACACTACATTCAATTGCTTATCCACTTTCTTTATATCGATGGTTCATCTAAACAATGCTATTTTAGATCTATCTAAAAACGCTAAGGATAAATAACTAATGGAAATAATTACATAATTTTGTTGTATTCAACAGATACTTTCCTCCATCATATAGGATCTGTCTTTATATAAATGTAGTTAATTTAAAAGGGTGTACAAAATTGTCTCAATTAGTTAAATATTTATTTTTTATTTTTGTTCATTAAAATGTAAGTTTATCATCATTTATTTAATTAATATAAAATATAATAATAAATCCAACAGGATTTATATGGATGTATATGTTATACATTGTAAAAATGTCAGATACAAATATTAAAAATCAAAAAAGTAGTATGCATTTTAGTAACCACATTTATATGTGGTTACTAAGTGAAAAAGTAGAAACTTGAGAAAATGACATTTTTTTTTAAACAAATAATCACAAAATATTATAATATATATATAGGATAGGATAGGATAGGATGGTTTATTTATACACCAAATATGGTAAAGAAAGATTACCCTCACTGGTGTTGTGTATATATATTAAATGACAAGTAAACATGACAAGTAAAATATAAACAACACTGAAACAATAATAATTAGTACTAATATATTATAATGAGATATACAAATAAATATATGTATAGAAGTTATAAAATAGAAAAATATAAATTATTTTTATAGTAATAGTTTAATAATTGTTATAAAGTATTATAAAAATGAAATAATATAAAATAAATACAAGAATATAACGTCTTGACTAGACAGAGCTAATTATAGAAAGAACATTTCTAAATTTTCTGTTTGGAAACTTCTCTTTTTAACCAATGATATCTTGTTATATACATACGTGATTTGTTTATTAATTATATGGAATGTATCTATAATTTATGCTTAATGTAAAAATATAAATTTTTGTAGTAAAATATTTGTATACGATATCTAAATATACAATTAAATGTGACAAGTATTTACAAAAAACCCTGTCAATTTCAAAAAGATTTAATAAGATAAATTTATAAATATTTATGGTAAAATATTAAATTATTTAAACAAATATTTAAATATTAAAATATAAAATAAATGTATAATACTTTATATTTGACAAACTATTAATTTTTCAGATAATTTTAGCCTTTCTAGAGCAGTTTCATCTTGATCTGCAGAAACTGATGATGTTCTCTGGATGATGGGCGAAGTCGAAGAATTGAAGGAGCCTTATGTAATAATTTCAGGTGTTATATTATTAATTATATATATAATTTATTAATTAAGATATATTGATATTATTTTAAATAGATCATAATAAAATAGCTTATATTTATAGATTCACATAGTTTATTAAAGTGAATATTGTAAATTTTAACTATATTATTCCATTAAGATATTACAAGTTCATTTTAAAGTAAACAGAATATTTACACTATGAATAAATAAAAAATGTTATAATATTTATTTAATATCAACTTTTATTATATTTTCATACAAAAGTATTAATTCAATAATACAAATTAATATAATATAAATATATATATTTATATTATTATAATTTATATATACATCTATCACATTAATAAATATATAGATAAACAAAATGATGTGTGAGGTTATAACAAACCACTAGTATCTAGTTGAATGCCTTCCCTGATAAGTAATTCTTTAAGTCTACATACTTCTGATTTCAGATCTCTGATCATCTTAGCATTTGGGTCCTCATTTATTCTGGCTTTACAGACGATTTGTTTAGCTCTATCAGCATATCTGATTACAATTCATAAACTTATTAAAGTAGTTGTAACTAGGTAAGATGATATATACATAGGAAAAGAGAGAAAGAAATATAAATACTTATAAAACTGGATATATAGACAAATTTATATATAGATAGTGGGAAAGGATTACAAATTATATATATGTAATTAGAAAAATAAGATTACATTTATATATCTAGTTTTTAGGAAATTATTGAGATTTTAATTATATATATATATATACATGTATAATTATTAATAAATTAAAGAGTGTGTGTATATTGACTTGTGTGTGAGTGAATTATCATATGAAAATAACCTTAACGTACTAAGAGTTTCATCATAATTAATATCTGCTGGACTAATTGCAGCAATCATTGTTGTCTTCGAATTTCCACCTATTCATTTTAAATACTTATTTAGAATAATAATATTTAATAAAATTAAAAAATACAATCTTGATCTAATACAAATATATTTAGATTTATTATATACATATACAGATAATGTAAACTAAAATATAATAATGCTAATGAATGTACATTATTATTGTTGATTATAATAATATATATAATTATATATATTATTATAATTATTAATATATGTATGTATCTAGTAAGCAAGATATATATATATATATATATATATATATATATATACCTAGATTTTCTCTCAATAGCCATGTCAGTACGGAATCTCTATAAGGAACAAAGTCTGCCTTCTTTTTCTTCTTTGCAGCCTAAAACATTACCAATATATTAATGATATTACCTCATAGATTAGATGTCTACTGGGAATATAGGTAATATAAGCAAATAATTGATGGTTTATACAAGTTTACTAGAACATATATGCATGCAATAAAATATACTCTACAACTACCACCATTGTCTACACGGTATTCTTGATGAGAAAATAATAGAAAATAAGCAAATAATAATATAAATACATAAAATAGTCAAAATAATATAATAATATCTATAAATTAACTAATTAAGATAAAGTGACAATACTGTTACATAATATGATTAATTACCTTACTCTGCAAAGGATCACTCTAATCAGAAAATATTAATATCAATCAGGTTATATATATATATAGAAATTCTCAAATGTAATAGTTACCATATTTAAACTAAAATATAATATTAAATTTTATACAAATATACAATATACATATGTATTACCAAAATTGTTATATAATTAAATCATGAAATATACAAATTTATTTAATAGATAAATAAATATAACTGAAAATAAATATATAAATAAGGTAATGAGTAAAATAAACTAGTTGTTTAAAAATATATTCTCATAAAGTCAATACTACATATTACTGATTTAAGGGAGCATGCAACATTAAATAAACCACTTAAAAGATATGATAAATAGGCATGGAGTAATATTATGTAATAAGGTTCAATTTATTATATATAGTAGCTAATGACCTTTTTTTTCTATATAAATATATACAAGTAGTTTATAATAATATATATCACAATAATATATATTGTTTTTAATCTATATATAAATATATTTCTATATATGGTTTTATCAAAACATATTCAATAATAAAAAAGATATTAATGTTTTTAGTAACATTACTTATCATAAAAAAAAGTTAATGAGTAAATTGATGTTGAAAAATAAAGTAATATTTTTTTTTATTAATTACAACCTAAATATATTTTTCAACAATTTTTAAAATCATTCTTATATTCATAAAATGGAATGAATTTATAATAACTAATATTTTACAATAATTATTATTTTATTTATTTACAAAGTACATTGTATTTAGAATATGACAGCCTAGTAGGTGTCATAAAACATCGAATGTTGATAGTTATATTGCAAATTTCTTAACGATTTTTTGTAAATGAAAGATAATTAATTATATAATATAATTATTCAATAAAATAAAATTTATTTTTAATTAAAAAAAAAAAACGAACTTCGCACGCCCCCTTAAGTTATATATATATATATATATATATATATATATATAAATATATTGATATATACAGTCAACTCCCACTAATTCAGACTCCCGCTAACTCAGATTTTTAAATAAATATGAATTTGGTTTTGTACCCAAGTAAATATATTTAGGATAATTTAATATCTCACACATTTTTTCTGTAGCTTAGAGTCTGAGTAGGAAGGAGTTTACTGTATGTATATATAAATAAGTTTTTTATATATATATATAAAATAATTTGTATATTTATATAAGTGTATTAGGATACATACCATATCTGCCAAAGCTGATATAACTTTACCAAGCGTTGTCAATGACTTGTTTATATTGGCCCCTTCTTTTAATCGGACACCTCTAGCTCCTGTACTATCAGCTCTCTCAGATCCAGCTAAATCTACTAGGCTTATCTTAGATACCTATCAATTATACATTTAGGATAGTATAAAATAATACAAAATAAATATTTATCTATCTATCTATCTATATATATATATATATATATAATATATGATACTAATACTAATAGTAATAATAATAATCATTTGTTGTATATTTGTTGTTTATAATGGGATAATAAAAATGATTAAATATCTGTTTACTTCTAAAGCTTCCCTTTAAAATGTATATCTTTTATTCTTTTATTTTTACCCATAGCACATCCAGAACAGACAACAATTTAATAGTTTATTTATTCTTGATATTATTTTTTTTATATTTTTCTTTTCGTAATTATTTTTTTAATTGTGAATAGTGCATATATATGAATATAATAATATATATATAGTGAAATACTGATAGGTAAACATTAACATGATTAAACACAAATATTAGCTACTTGAAATGTTAGCTTATATAGAATATGGTGTGAAATAGGGTCATAAACATTTAAGTTCTCAAGTCAAAATCTGAAGTACTAGTGATTAAATGATGAGTCTAAACTGAAATATCCGAATCCATTTTTAATTGATAAAATCAAATCCCTATAGTTTATTTTAGGATCGAGTATTTAAAATAAAACTCAAAATTGTTTTAAAACTATACATAATACATATAAGTAGAATTAATTAAATATATGGAATTATTTCATAGTTGATGTAAGCTTTATTTAAATAAATATTATATTTCATATATAGATTTATAGATTTATTTATTATTAATTTAAACATTGTCAAATATTTTTGACGATTAATCTAAATTCTGATTTATTATGTTATAAAGGCTTCGAGGCCTTATAAGTATTTGAAATTTAAAAACTTAGTGTGAATTGCATTTTATATTTACATATAAATTGCACTATGCAAGGCTGCTAAAGTAAAGTACTATACTATTATTATCGGTATATCACTCTAATTAGTGAGTTAATCTTATAATTTTAAATGTAACATTTATAATGAATGTCTAATTTCAGATCAAATGACAATATTTGATTGATCAAATTTAACTAATCCTGCGTAATTTAACATGTACAAATATTTGTGGACACGAAAATATATTAGATTATTGAATGCTAACTTATTTTTGTTAGATAAATCTGATATATTTAACATTAAAAAGATACAATTCCAACCTGAGAAGTTAGAAATATTATTTTATCGAGATTTGTAGTTAACTCTGTAGTTCTCTTATCAGGATTTCACTGTATATACATTGTTATTCCATATTTGTTGATAAAATTATTAGATTTTTTATGTGGATTTTATTTTACATTTTCAATTTTATTAGGTATATTATTCCATAGGTCCTGTTATTGTTATACATATAGCTTATAACATATAACTATATATTTAAATTAAAAGCTTGATATATAAATTTATTTTGCAGGAAGGTTTTATTCTTAATTTATATTTATGCTAGATATGGTTATATTAGGATATTGTTATTATAAAGATCGTATATTTATATTAAGGTATTATATTTTATAAATGATTTTAAAATATTGAATTTGTTGAATTTATCAGTATGTTCTTAACATATTTTGATTTTATTTATTATACTTGATTATTTTGAACGTTTGTTTTAGATTGATGTAATAATACTATTTATAATAACTCAATTTATTGCTCTTGTATAAATGTCACCATATAATATTTACATATTAAATATGGAAGAAATAAGCTATTATATATATCTATCAATTTTTTTAGATAATTTAATTATTGAATATAATATTTTAGATAATTTATTAATAATTATTTGTAATGTTAACATGTTTATGTATTACAATTCCAAGATATTTTAATTTGTCTATATTATTTATGTGTAATTTATTTATTAGTAGGTTAATATTTGTATATGTATTAGAGTTAAAATGTAGTATTTTAGTTTTATTAATATTTATTGTAATTTTATTGTATATTGACTATTATTGTGATTGTGTTGTCAATTGTTATTTAATTGCGAATTTTTAACATTAAAATTGTATAGCTGTATCATCAGCATATATTGTTAGTTTTATGTTTTAATTACTAATGAATATTAATAGTATAGAATTGTTATATATATTACGAATAGGAGATAAGCAAGGTTGATCTATTAGTACCCCAATATTATTTTCAAAGATATGTGAATTTTTGTATTCATTAAAATATGTTTTAAAGAGTGTTGCTTCCGATTCCATATTTATATAATTTATCTGTGAAAATATTATTATTTATTTAGATCAAAGAACATTGTATAAATTTAGTAATTTTGTTCTTTGTTTTTTGTTTAGTATTATTTGTTCTGTTGTTTTTGGCATATAATTGAGATTTGAATATAAATTGCAAGTTTAATATTGGATATTGTATGGGTTTAATTATTTAAATTTGTTTGTGGATATATACTTTGATTAATATATATATATATATATATGTGTATATAAATTATTTAAATATATATCAATATATTAGTTCTAAAAAAATGCTTATATTAAATGAACATAAATCATAAGTTGAAGTGAACCTTTTCACCTTCCAATTGCGTGGCTTCATCAAAATGTTTCTGAGTGAAGATAATTGTAAACACAGCATGCGAACGGCTCGATGTTTCATTCATATTCGTAGATGCTACTGTTCTGAAATAGTTGCAATTATATATAGAGGATGTATTCTTCATAATATATTTATTATATTATAATTTAAGGTAACAATAATGCACATGAACACACAAACACACATATATATATATATATATATATATATATATATATATGATGATGATGATGATTATATGCGGTTTATTAGGCATTAATAATATATATATATATATATATATATATATATATATATATATATATATATATCCACCCAAATATTAATACATATATTATACTATATATATATATACTATATATATACTATATATTATACTATATCCATTTTAATAATATATACTGGAACAGAAATAAATATAATATATTGATCTAAATTGATAACAAAAACTATAATAATTACATTACAATAATGCTTAAATTTCTATTGGCATAATAATCCTATTATATAAATTCTAAATACATCTTAAATAGATATATTAAAGCATTATATATTGTGTATATATATGAGATAAAATGTTATATAATTATAATTTATAATTTATGTAATAAAAGTTACACCATAATAAAGATTAAGCGTTATAACTCCATATAGTTCATAGGAAATAGCTGTTCTAGATGCTAGAACGGTCAGATGAACCTGGTTTTATTGCCTTGTTCGATGAGTTGATTAATATCATCAAAACTTGTTACGGCTAGTTTAGAAAGATCTTCAACGTAAGGACCCAGTACAGGATGTTCTCTGACGCGTAGATTTCCGTTACTAGTTCTACAATGATATTCTACTATTGAGTAACAGTACACCTTGTAATGCAAGATAACATATATTAATACAACGATGCATAGAATATTAGTACATTTGACATATATAATCAGTTATGATATTAATATATTAAAAATTAATAGTCATAATAAGTTAATAAATTTTACATAAATATAAATAAATGTTACCAATTATATATATATATATATATATATTATGATTATAAAATAATATATAAATATAATTTTCAATATTTAAATCAATATCAATAAATATATGAAATTGTAATATGATAAGATGGTACAAACTTTGGATTTAAAAGATCGCGTACTCTTTCACAGTAAATCTCCATGTAACTAACCTTTAGGTGATAAAATATAAAAATGTATTTATTTATTTGAGAACATACTTATAACTACTCAGTATTATACTAATATTATTAAATATACAAGATAATAATCTCACCTATATACATTTTATATGACTAATTTTATATATTTTATTTTATATATAATACATTTATTCAAAAAATTAATAGATGGTAAGATTTAAATTATTATGCAAGAGTGATTGTAATTAATACATTTCATCATTGTTACATAATATATTATCTACAAACTTCGACACTAAAAGAATCCCCTGTTTGTTGAAGTTCATCTATTCTTCGGAACAAATCTGCACACAACTGTGGAATTATTCCAGATTCTCCATTTTCAGGTGTGTGCTATAAATATGTGCATCGTTAATAAATGAAAATATATTATAAACTAACTTGTGACTATTCTGAAGTAAATAGTACAACATAGTAATATTTAATTAACAATTAACTACACTTATGTATTTATAAGAGGTTATTTAAGAGGTATTTATAAATTTTACATAATATTTATATGATTTGTAATAATATTTAATATATATATATATATGAAATACTAACAAATACTAACGATATTTTATAAAATAAGTGAATACAAACCCCATGTGATCCCATCATTGTATAGGATTTACCAGATCCAGTTTGTCCATATGCGAATACACATACATTATATCCTATATATTGATATTATAAATATCATATTTTTATAAATGAGGAATTAAAAGAAGTAAGAAGGTAACATTTAGTGCAGATTGAAGTTGGAAAGATATATTTAAATGTAGAAATATTTAAAGTTAAACCATCAAAAGAATGTTCCAGCATTTCCACTCCAATTTCATCATAAACCTTTCTTTGCGATGCGAAATTAGCATCCTATAGAGCGGTTCATACATATATTTATATAAGGCTTCACTTAGGATATATGATTACAACATTACTACACACAACCTAGCGCACTAGTTAATTTATATAATGACATAATACTGGCCAGAAAATAGGACAGAATATAATGTAATTAACTACATCATAAATATATATATGAATAAAATAATACTGGTTACAATGTATTCACTTATACATAATAAATAATTAAAATTAAATTACATTTATAATATATAATACATGTATTTATAAACTGTTACAAAGGAAGGTCTTAGTTACATGTATCTAATTGGTTATATGTCAATCATCTGTCATAATGACAATAAAGGTGGCTGTATCGTGATTGGCTTAGAAATTATTGATGCATAATATACCTGTATTTAAAGGTCATAGCAAATGAATATAACATCTGATAATAGAATTATCATATAAATGAGATATGCAATATTATATAGGAATTATATTATACACATTTATATATATATATATATATATATATATATAATCATATATATATATATATATGATTATAATAATATTATAAAATAAATGATTGCAATTAGATATATTAAATAAAAATATATATTTTATAGATTTATGAATTATATTAGAAATTTATTATTTATTTAATTATTATTATTTATATAAATCAATATATTTCGCTTTTTTAATAGTGTTATAGTTAAATAATTTAAATTAAATAATAATACTTAGAATAGAGAATAAATACTCTTTCACAGAAATATTATTATAAATATTATTTTAGAGAATCCATTATTTGGAAATGAAAGACTAAATAATAAAATATTTATTAAAGTCTTATTGATCTCGAATTATAATTTATATTAATTGTGATAATAAAATATTTTTTAAATATTGAAGATATAATCATAAATTTTATTTACTAATTATCTAAATTATATGTACACATATATATTATATAATATATACTATGGTTTTATATACAATATTTTTTAAATTAATCAAAACTATCAAGGTCCAATTTATTTGGTTTTTAATACTGAATTAAAAAATGTAATTAAAACTTTAAAAAATTTAGTATCCATCCGCAGCTAAAATATAAATACACGTTTTCCTAACATTCCATGTTAATTGTATTAGATTATATTTTCAAAGATGTTACAAATAAATTTAATATTTTTATTATAAAATTAAAAATTGTATAGTATTTTGTTAATATATATAGCTTCTATTTCATATAATCATACATACAATTATACAAGTATATGCCTACTTTTATCAATCATTACCCTTCATCTTATAATGATCTATATTGATTGACAGATTGAATTAAATAGCATTAAATATGAATAAAGTATATTCTATAATTTAGAATATTTTTAGATGATTGATTTTTAATTTACATGCTAGGTATAGAGATGAAAATAATAAATTTTACTAATTGGAGATCCGGATGTAGAAAATATATAAAAAATTTTTTTGATATACGTAATCAGCTCAACATTATCTATAATCAGAATTTTGATAGCTATGACATTGTAATTTTTAAACAGTATTATATATATATGGATATTTTAATATTTATTGAATAAGATAATAAATGAAAATTAATTTATATAAATATTAATATTCAATTCTTAAACTAACAATATCAATATTAGTTATAATTCCATAATCTATATATATATATATATATATATATATATATATATATTTATAGTTAGAAATTATAATTATTGATATATGATAATGAGTTATAAATAAAGAAACATGACCTTGATATGAGACCAATAACTATGGTCATAGTTGAAACTTTTTGTCTTTCCAAAATCATAGCCTGGTCTTGGATCTCTTATCACTGTGATAATATATATTATATTATTTATTTTATCAATTAATAATAATTTAACAATTAATTATTTAATAATTTATTTAAGTATATAATTAGTATTAAATAATATATAAATTATGTGATAATGATGGTTATTTCAATTATTATAAATATTGAGATAATGATGTTACATAATCAGTTAACTGATATGTTTAAAGGTTATTGAATATAAATATACAAATTTATTTATAAATAATATATATATATATATATATTTAATAAAATGCAATTGATATAATGTATTAACTAATATAACAGATAAAGTGTATATATATATAAATATATATATATATATATATATATATATGCAATTATCTTTGCATTTAAATCTAGATTTATTTCAATTAAGATATTAAAAATACCAAGGTTTATTAATATACATATATAATACATAATTATTCATATTTCAAAAATTTAGAAATAATGATATACATATTAATATTGATGAATTGATGTGACAAATATTAAATACATAACACAGATCCTGACAAGACATATTTTCGATTATTTATTAATTATAAATATAAATATCACATATACTAAAGTAGCAAGATGTTCTAATATTCTTGAGATAATATAGCTTGTATTTATTTATATATATATATATATATATGTATATGTGTGTGTATGTGTTTATATATGTATGTGTGTCGTTATTTGTGTATTTATGTGTGTGTTTATGTGTGTGTTTGTGTGTGTGTTTGTGTGTGTGTTTGTGTGTGTGTTTGTGTATGTGTATGTGTATGTGTATGTGTATGTTTGTATGCATTATTCAATATGGGATGGAATAAAAACTGTTAGCATTCTATTGATTATGTAATCAACTATAGTTATAGGAATAATGCATCACATGCAATAGATTATCAATAGATGACGCTTATAGTTCTATGAATCTGGGTATGAATAATGCATCTATATATCAGCTATATGGGGCTAGTTGCTAGTTGCCATGTTAGTACACTCTCGGGTACTATACAAGTGATGATGCTCTATCTATTTATACATATATACATATATATATATATATATATATATATATATATATATTGTTTTTATCAGTAGGATACATTGACAATCATTATGGATTTACCACCACAAAGAAAAATTATATAACTATGCAAAATAAATATAAAATATATTCTAATAATATGTATATTTAATAATAATATCTAATAACATATATGTTAAAAATCTAACATCTGCATAAATATTCAATTTCAAAAATATAATATTTAGTTAAAATATATTTCACATTTGAATACAAATTTAATGTATACTATTTTAAATAGTCTATTTAGCATACTTATTTATAATAATTTATCATATATACATTTTGTATACTTTGAAGTTGTATACAAACAAAATGCATTATGGTATACTATAACCTAATTAGTACACTTCCTAGTATTATTATAATTTATTATATAGAACCAGATTTATAGTTTACAGTTTATAGTGGTAAAATACAAATCTATGTATAGAACATATATTATATAGGAATATTATAATAATAGTATAATTATATTCATAGTAATATATGTTAGGTAGTAAATATAATAAAAAAACTACTACTTATTTTATTAATAAAACTTTTATTAATAGTAAGTTTATTTTTAAATAAAACTAATTGGAAAAAAAATCCTTATACTTTCAGCTCACATAAGTTAATAATATTACAAATACCAATACATAGAGTTAATGCATATAGGAGTTGGACAGGTCACATGACATAATCATACTGTATGTTTATGGTGGTCTGGCCATGTACATAGTAATTATTATCCATTAGAATTCACTATATACGATTTATATATATATATACACAAACACACACACATACATACATAAATACATATACATATACATATGTATATATATATATATATATATATATATATATATATATATATATATATATATATATATATATATATATAGTGAGAGAGTGAGAGAGTGAGAGATAAAGAGGGATTCAAAGAAAATAAAACTAAAACCAAATGGCAACCAATCTCAAGCTTATAACAATACTACGCGATAAACTGTTACAGGCAGGCGGGCGATTGGCACGCGAGAATATCAGTAATACGAGGTCACATGACAAATAATAACCAGTCTCCGTGAAATTAGAGAATTAATTAGATTGTGAATATTCCGCAGGGTATACCATATATGGTCCGTGGTATAAATTGTGTTGCAGCACTGCTGTATACTGCATATGTGCTACTTCTCTATATAGTGTCGCCACCTAGAAATGGTGTACTACTACTACTTAGATTTATATCTGCAGCTCTCCCTATGTAATTTCCTTGCAGGGACATGAGATTTAGAGTTTGTCAATACCACCATGCATATCTTCAACTATATATATATATATATATATATATATATATATATATGCAATATTCTAGAATTATAAAATATATACATTATACTTTAATATCAATATGTAATATTTTCACATATTATATATATATATATATTTATATGTATATTCTAATCGAGATCACAGATCATTGAATTAGATATATCATATTACGTAATCAGTAAACTAGTACATGCAGCATATATGGGCGTAAAGTAAGTGTATGTATTGCAGTACACTGTTTCATTTCATGTACTATGTATTTCTATGTACATGTGCTCGTGCTGCAATCAATAGTAACACCAGCCACCCATACACACGATTAGCTTGCAGGCATATATTAGCTATTTTCAATCTTACTCCTGCTCATCATCATCCCTCTTCTCCTCCTCCTCATCTATATTAGATATTATGAATATATACATATTTATATATATATATATATATATATATATATATGTGTATGTGTATCCATTTGTATCATCTATTTGTATTGTATTCAATATATATATATATATAAATATATATATATATATATATATATATATATATATATATATATATATGAGATTTCAATGAATAAACATTACTATTATAAAAATATATAATTTTACTTTATATATAGCATTACTATCAATTATATATCAAACTGTAGTTAGTAATATACTGATACATAGCATAGGATATATAGTTGTAATAATAGTTATTATTTTTACTATATACATGTATTGTACATATTAAATATCATAATAATATAAATAAAATAAAATATAATATATAAAATAAATGATATATAAAATATTATATATTATTTTATATATTCTGAGATATATATAGTTGGGATATCAAGAATTGACTATATATATATATATGTATATATGTATATATAGAGGAAAATCTCCTATTACTGATACCCTCCTAATATTGACACCCTCCTAATTTCGACCCCCTATCTCAGTAATTATAGTTATATATAAGAGATATCAATAAATTACTTTTCAAATATTTGAATAATAACTTTTTTTAAATAATTTGTAAATACTTTCTTAATTATAAGAAAACTTAATTCTATGCATAATATTGTAGATTAACTAAATGTTCATAAATTATATAAAAATAATTTAATTTGAATAAGTATTAACAAATATATCTTAAGTATGTCTACCCATATTATTTTCCTATTACCGACCCCTAAATTAAATTAATACCGACCCCATGTGATTTATAATATCCAATAAAAATAGATATTTTTTTTATTTATGAATTATTAGTAATTTGTAAAAATCATATTAATAGAACTATATATAGTGCATTGTATACAATGTGTATACATTGTATACAATGTGTCTTTAGTATATGTATTTATATTCAGTTAATTTAAAGTTCAATATAAAAATATAAATTTAAATATAAATTGACTTTAAATATTAAACTTACCTAGTTTCAATAATAAATAAATTGGTTCGTTTTGTAATACATTAATTCTATTTATGTCTGCTATTTTTATTAGATATTATAATACTAAAATTATTTCTACCATGAGTATTTTAGGGGGGCGGTAATAGGATAAAGGAGTCGGTATTAGGCACATTTATCAAATTACCAACCCCTGTTTATTCTTCTCAATATAATTATATCATAATATAACTCTAATTACAAATAAATATATTGAATATAAATAATCATTTATGGGTAGGTAATATGAGAGTTTTCCCTATATATTTATCAATATTTTAATATATATATATATATGAATATATTTATGTGATGGTATAATAATATATTACTCTTATTATGAATATATATATATATATATATATATATATATATATATTGTACTCTTGTTTAATACCAGCTTTAATTAAAATAATACATCAACTAACTGGAAATCAATAACATTGATATTTATACAAATCACATTATAGCATGTTATATTTTATAGTAACATCAAAGATTTTCCAAAGGAAAGATATTGCACTTGTGTATATTTGTGTAACCTAATAATTTTATATGGCCATCTAGCTGTATTAGTATGATTTATAAGAATTTTCTATATTTATTGTAATTTTGAACTGACAGTTTCATCAAATGTCAATATTTTAATAATATTCTTTTATATGAATAATATTGTATATGTATTTTAAATTAAAAAATTCGCATAGAAAATTATATCATTATATGTTAAAATATAAGTGTTTATTTGTAATATACTTTAAGAATATTATATTCAAAGTTTAAAAGTACACTATTAATTTTAAATGTTCTAAAACTATGAATTATTAACAGATTAAATTCAAATTGGAGCTGTGAATATTTCGTAATTATTAGTCATTTTTAATTATACATTATTATAATGATTATATAATATTGTTTATTTAATTAAACACTATATTATACCTATATATAGTAATGTAATATAATTATTATAATATTTTATATATAATATAATAGTATATTTAATATACTATATAATATAATATTATAAATGATGATATATATTATCAATTATATATATTTTATATAATATTATAGGTATAGCAATGAGATTTTTTTTTTGAAGCTAGAATAAAATTATTGATAACATTGGAAAGAGGATGAAAAAGTAATATAAGTTTCATATTTTACTTTTTTGATATAATTAATAATAAAAAAGTTGTTTCGATAATAACAATTTATTTATTAAAATATCACATGATTTAACATTTCATATACTATTTCGCCATCTAGTGTTATTTTGTTTTTTCATTTTAAATTTACATTTTGAGGTACTAGAGATAGATAGGGAGTGCAATATCTTTCCTTTGGAAAATCTTTGGTAACATATTGTAAATCATATATATACATATATATTATATTTAAAATGTATTATATATAATAATAAATATACATAATTTATACTCTATATAAATTATATTTATATATGTAATAAATAGTATATATATATATATATATATATATATATATATATATGATATTATATGATTTTAATCCTATTTTAATAATAGTGATGGTAATGATACTAGCTGATAGAAAATGATATTAGCAATGATATGTTTTATAAGTATACTAGCCTGCCAAGTTATCAATATGAAATGAATAATATATAAATAAAATCTACAATTACTATTAACATTTAATACATTCTAGAATTAACCATTGGAATAATCAAAATCAATATACTTTTATTATATGGAATACAAATAATTAAATCAATATATCATTTAACTAAATTATGTAAATTATATAATTTCTTTCAAAATAAATATAATACATTATAAAATCAATGAAATATAAATAAAAATTTGTTTTTCTATATATAATAACATTGATTTTATAATGTATTATATTTATTTTGAAAGAAATTAAATATTTTATTACATAATTTAGTTAAATAATATATTTATTTAATTATTTGTATTCATATGTATATATCTATATATATATATATATATATATATACTATAATCTATATATTTCAGTTTAGAAATCCAGTTAAAAAGAGGAAGGATTAATAAACATATTTCAGTTTAGAAATCTAGTTAAAAAGAGAAAGGATTAATAAACAGAATTTTTATTAAATTTAAATTTTTATAACTTAATAATCATTTATCATGTAAAATATTTGTTTATATTATATCTAAATATGCTATATAACAGTAAAAACGATATTTTTATAACACTTAGTAATCAATGCAAATATAACAAAATATATAGGTTTTATTTTTATATATTTTTGTTATTGTTATTGTTATTTTATTTGGTGGAGTCCTTTCATCCCTTCCAGAAACTTAAATGAAGTTTTCACTTATAACCATATGGCTCTAATATCCCTTCGAAGCCGTTCTCGTGTTAATTAACCACGGTTTTAACGAGAGCCAATCATTTATTTATACACAATTATATAAGATATATATATATATATATATATAATAATTATATATATATATATATATATATATATATATGTATATATATATAGATAATAACATACAATCCTATACTAATAACCATAAATAGTTGTAGAGGACATGCATGTATTGATAAGTAGGATAAATAGGACTGTAGTAATTAGATCACTGTTAAATCACAACTATCTATTTTCTATCTATATATAACACATAGACATTCTAATTAGGTAGACTGCTATTTGTATACTTCTGTAATGTAATTTATTTCAGCTTTTAACAAAATCGCGGATTTTTCTTTCAAATTGGTAAAAAAACTTTATCTCCTTTAGCAGTCTGCATAATTATAATGTCTATGATAGAAACTGGGGTGATAATATCGACAATGAACAAAGACTGGGGAGTTTTTATAGTACATGTGGTTATATTGTAGTTAAATCACATCGTTTAGCTATTGTGAAGTATACTAGCATACATATATAATGGTATGAGACAAGATTCCATCCTAGCAAGACATATGGTCAGATGAACAGTATACCTACATAATGTATTATATAACTGCTGAACTGTCCTTGCTTTTATTGTGGTCAGTCTAGTTATAGATGAGCTTTAGGTTACTCTGAATAACTACACACAGCTAATGATACACCTATGCAATGTAGTGCAACTGTTGTACTCAAAATGTTTCTTATATATGAAAGTATAGTGAACCATTAAAATCATTTCTTTGTCGGGCATTTGAAAAGGCACGTACATAGGAAAGTAAATAGTAAATAGTAAATTATTTCTTTTTTACAGTGTACTACAGTGGAGTGATCAGTTGGTCAACTTTCTCAGTTGGGAAAGTGTGTTTAAGTTAAGTATAGATGTTATAAGATATATACAAAACAATTATTCAATCTGAGTGAAACGAATCTATCGACGGTCAAAAATTAGTATAAAATTACATTTAAAAGTATTATGGAAAATAATTTATAACGAAATCATACGAAAATATATGAAAAAAGTTGCCACACCTTCAGTTTTTAATATTTTTTATGCATAGCTCTAATTAAATTATATATGATATTTGTTTTATAACAAATATATCAAAAAATGAAAACGAAATGCTTGCTCATTTTTTATAAATTTTTGAAAAATATTAAGTTTTTTGTAAAAGTGGTATAAATATTACATTTTTATAAATTAAATATATTTTTTTGTAACTTTACTAATCCTTAAATATAAAATAAATTGTAATAAAAAAAAATTCATATTTTTATTTGATTTTTAAAATAATCTTAAAAATGCCAATTCCATTGAATTTATAGGGGAAAAGTTAACAAATTATATATTTTTTTAATTTCCTATAATTATCTCATGTATTCTATATGCTATTAAAAACTCATAATAAAAAAGATTATTAGTTGGTTGAAAGTCACTTTTCAGTTATTTTTAAAATTCCCATGTTAAATTTCGTTTTCTCCAAATGTTAAACCTCTTATCGCTGCAACACCTAGGATGGTCAACAAATTAAAAAAAAATGTGACTCATTATTATACTGTTCATTAGGTGTTCTGAGTTTCTCAACCACGGCGGACCCATATTCAGCTGAATGATCACTCTAGTATACATCGAGCTACTATAGCGGAGGTCATAGCGGAGGTAGTATTAACACAACTAATACTACTATAGTATACCTGAACACAAGTACTACTAACACTATCGTTTATACTATACTAGCGTACGGCCACATCTAGGCAAGCTGCGACTATGATAACAACAATAAAATGGACAACCACGCGCACACAACAATGTATTCGAGGGGATTACTAGGGTGTTTATGGCTTACCGTAGTTAGGTAATCTGTGTATTATAATATAACTAGCCTATGTTGAACAAATCTAGGTACTCATCGAGTTATCCTTTCGTTATAAAAACTCACAAATAATAGAAAATCGTATTTACCATTAATAATAGAACTAGTAAATAAATGGTGTCCTAGTTAATTATTCATGCGTATATATATATATATAGGATATATGTGATACTATAGTATACATGCGGGTAGGGGCGTCGGAACGATATTTGTTATGGGGGGGGCTATTTATTTCTATTTTATATTATATATCCTATTATTTATTACTAATATAATTACTAACTATATCTTATTAATATCGTATACCTCTTTAGTCTATGTTAACCCTTTAATATATGCAATTAATAATATTTAATTTGTATAACAATAAGTAGGAATATATTAGAAAATAAATAATAAACATTACATAATTTATTATTATATAAATATAGATTTTTATTTATAAATATACCTATTTCAATTGTGTGAATTATTTTTTATTTGATATTTGCCAATACTAATGGGAAGTAGGGAAGTAGGGGAGAGTAGTGGTGAATCACATTCTTTGCCTACTGCTGCCTTCTATTCATAATAAGGGTTAGGTACAGAATGCACCATTTTCTCTTCCAACTATCTTTGTCGGCTCCTCGTGCCACTCCCTGGAAACCACTTCAGCAAGTGGGCTAAGACAAATGATGGGAGAATACCTGCACTGTATTCGAGCGGAAGAGTTACTAGTTAACCAACGGTTAAGAGCGGATGAAGATTTAATATCTCAACGGTCAAGTGCACATCGTATAGCCAATCTATCATAAACCATAGTTACGCTGATACGAATAGTCTGGAGAGGAGACAGGCACCGCTAGACTCTTAATGCCTGGAGTAAGAACACATGACAATTACAAATATAAAACATTCAATGCCGGATCGGCCGAGCCCCGGAATAACAACGCCCGCGCATCCCATCGGTAAATCCCAGGATGGATGTGATAAATCGACTACTGGATTGAATAATATATTAACAACACAACATAAAACAACACAACGAACGACAAAGACAATTAATAAACGAAGAATACAACTAGCAACGAATATTACAACGATAGGAACATGGAATGTTCGTACGCTTAACGGAGTAGGAAAAATCCAAGAACTAACGAGAGAACTTGATCGCTATAGATAGGATATTATTGGACTTGCTGAGACACGATGGAAAAACTCTGGTGAAGTAATAACAGACGAAGGTCATAAAATTGTCTATAGTGGACAAGAAAAATACCATCAACAAGGAGTAGCTTTTATCGTTAGAAAAGAGCTTACCACATCGATCCTCAATTACAGCACAGTTTCCAGCAGAATTATATCAATAAGATTAGCTTCACAGCCAGTAAATATGACTATCATTCAGATTTATGCTCCTACAAGCGATTATAATGACGAAGATATCGAAGTTTTTTATGAAGATATAGAACAAACAATGGCAGCGGTACATAAAAAAGACTTACTGATTATACAAGGTGATTGGAACGCAATAGTAGGTGATGCAAATAAAGATTGGAGTAATGCTGTAGGAAAATTTGCGCTCGGGAAAACAAACCCAAGAGGCATCAGACTTCTCGAATTTGCTACCAAACATAATTTTACACTTTCTAACACACTTCACCCGCAAAAAGATTCAAGAAAAGCTACGTGGCACTCGCCAAATGGTCGTACCCATAACCAAATTGATTATATTCTAGCACCATTGAGATTCAAATCAAGTATACACATGTCCTCAACTAGAACATACCCTGGAGCTGTAATAAACAGTGACCACGACCTTGTTCTCTGTAACATGAGACTGAAACTACGATCACAAAAAATGAAGAAAAGCAATAGAATACGATATGATCTAGAAAAATTGATTAATGCAACTATAAGCCTACAGTACAAAGAAGATTTGAAATCGAAGCTATCAGACATCAATATTAATGAAATATCAACTGACAATGCATATACGCAAATTTCACAGTCATTAACAAGTACAGCAGAAAATGTTCTAGGAAAATACAGAATAAAAAAGCAACCTTGGATAACTGATGAGATTTTAACGCTATGTGATAAAAGAAGAAGTCTAAAATCAACCAAACATCAGAGTACTGAACATGCAGAAGAATATAAACGAGTCCACAACCTTATTAGAAGAAGTATGAAAGAGAAAAAAGAAGATTGGCTTAAATCCCAATGTAATTCAATTGACCACGACCTAAAAAGAGGTGTTCATAGCAAGAGAGCGTATAACACGATAAAAGCAATCACTAACTCTATAGACAGGAAAATGTCAAATATTGAAGATGCTAACGGAGTACCAATAGAAGATGATAGTGCAAGATTAGAAAGATGGACGGAATATTGCAGAGATTTATATAACTACCCAATTAAAACTGATCAATCTAAGTTACATAATACTCGAGAAGAAAATGAAGAACAACCATTACCCATATTAAAAGAAGAAGTAATCAATGCCATAAGAACCTTGAAAAATGGTAAGTCACCAGGTATTGATAATGTGCCAGGTGAACTTATCAAAGGAGGAGGTGAGGCACTATACGATATACTTACCAAGCTATGTCAGAAAATCTGGTCTACAAACCAATGGCCTGAAGCATGGACGACTTCTTTAATTATACCTATTCCAAAGAAAGGCGATCTCAAAAAATGTTCAAACTATCGTACTATAAGTCTGATCAGTCACACGAGCAAAATTGTATTACGGATCATACTGAATCGCTTAACACCACAAGCAGAAGATATTCTGGCTGATGAACAAGCAGGTTTTAGAAAGGATCGCAGTACAACAGAACAAATTTTGAATTGCAGAATATTAATGGAAAAACATATGGATCATCAACGACAAGTCTACCACAATTTTATCGATTTCAAGAAAGCCTTCGATAGAGTATGGCATGATGGTTTGTGGAATGTGATGTCTGAATTTGGGATAGGCAACGACTTGGTAAAAATCATAAAGTCACTCTACGAATCAGCAAAAAGCGCAGTACTATTGAACAACCAGATAGGAACTAAGTTCGATACGACAGTAGGAGTTAGACAAGGCTGCTTACTATCGCCAGTTCTATTCAATATATTTCTAGAAAAAATAATGCAAGACTCTCTAGTAGATCAATCGTCAAGTATAGCAATAGGAGGAAGAAAAATCAACAACTTAAGATTCGCTGATGATATAGATCTCATCGCTGGTTCAGAAAGTGAGTTGCAATCCCTCACAGATTCTCTAGAAAAAGCTTCGACATCATAACGTATGGAAATTAACCATGAAAAAAGTAAAATTCTTGTAAATGGAGATCATTCAACACCACCTGTGATCACTATGTACGGCAAACAACTTGAAAATGTTCAAAATTTCAAATATCTGGGAGCAATGCTAACCGACACCGGAAATTCAAAGAAAGAAATCCAAATAAGACTAGCGACAGCAGTTACAGCCCTTGTGAAATTGGAGAAGATCTGGCGTAGTGGAGAAATTGATTTCAAACTTAAATACAGACTCTACATCTCTCTAGTTATTTCAACATTGTTGTACGGATGCGAAAGCTGGACCTTACTAGAAGAATCTAAAAAGAAGATACGTAGTTTCGAATCAAAAGCACACAGACGACTTTTAAATATTAGCTATAAACAAAGAAAAACTAATATATTTGTAAGCAATGAAATTAATAAAAAAGTCGGCCCATATGTACCACTTCTGGATATTATCATGAGAAGAAAAATGACCAAATTCGGACATATAACTCGTCACGATTCGTTAGCTAATACTATTCTTCATGGATATGTCGAAGGTGAGAGGAAAAGAGGAAGACCTAAAAGAAATTGGATGAATGATATATTCGAATTTTCCCATCTTTCTCTTAGGCAACTTTTAGATATTGCAAAAGATCGTTCGAAATGGAGAAAGTTGTGCTATTCATTATCATGTGTTCCCCCTACGATGGCGACGTCACGGGACTAAGTAACTAAGTAATACTAATGCATTGAATCTTCTATCTAGCATAGTAGATCGTAAAAAACGTATGTATTATTCGTAGCTTACTAAATCCACGATAACATGACACAGAACTTGAGGGAAAACCAATAAAATGTATCAAATCTATTATGCCGGAAAATATTTTTTGAATTTTAGGAGATTGTTCCGTCATGTATATGTTTATCCTCATCAGATGGTATTGAACTTATTGATTAATTTGAACATATGGAAATTCGATCTTTAATCGTTAATTCTTCATATATTTTTAAATAACATGTGCTTAGTGTAGACAATTAATAGGATTAATAAGATTAATCTAAAAAAACAAACCATTTTTTCATGAATTATATTATTTGTAATAATGATTACTTTAATTTATAAGAATGTATAAATAATGTTTTCTTAGTATAAAATTAGGTTTTAATTTTCATCATTATGGAATCAAACAACTCAATATATTTTATTCTGTAAATAGTATTGATAAAGTATATTAACATATTAACATATCATATCTAATCACATTATTATATTAACATAACATTAATAATGTTATATTATTTTATCTAGATGAGGTACCTTACATAGTCTTTTGAACTTTCATTACTATTCATTTCATACATATTTATAATAATTTATATGAATTTTATAAAATGTTTTATATAATATGTTTATAAAAGTATGTTATTAGCCTTGAATCAATATAAAACCGTGTATATATAAAATATAAAATACTTTTGTTTCTATATCTTCAATGAAAGTGTGCAAATTATTTCTATAATTATTCAATTTTATTAGAATAATCTTTATTATTATCTGATCCTTTATGTTTATTTATTATTGATTTTTATTATAATTATAATCATATATTCTTTCAAGTATATTTTTTATAAATGTTACCTTCAATAGTATTTTTTGGTATCATGAAAGCTTTCACCTTCATATCCAAGCTTTCAAATATCAAAATTTAAATATTCATAGAAAAAATATTTGACTTATTCATATTTTTTAATAATAAATTTGCAATATATTTGTGGTCATTGGTAATATAATCTAATTCTTTATATTATTTCAGTGCATCGATTATATCACTATATAGATCTAATGTTGTTTTAATACATGATTTTCCAGTCCATCTTATTGGGCATAATGGTTTCAATGTATTTGCTTTGTTATTATTAGTATTATATACAATCCGTAATTTGATAGTTTGTTCATATAATAATCCCAAATCATAAATCACTCTCAAGGCTTTTCTTATATTTATATTATTATCTAATGATTATGCTATTAAGTTTATGCGATGAGCTCTACATTGTGTATAAAAAGTTAATGGCTGTCAATTCATTATTATAGTCTTTACACTATTAGGACCACCTATATTGACCAGACATATTAGCTGCACCGTCATATGACTGTCCTCTTAATTTAGAAATAGGAAAGTTAAGATATTAAAGTTCAGATAACATTACATTTGCTATATTTAAGTTGTATCCTCAGTCATATTGCATATAGCCCCCCCATATGTTTGGTAACATTCTTTAGACAAAATTTGACCCTTAACAAAGACAATATACTAGATTTAATATATATAAAATTTATTAATACACATTTCATGGATGGGGCAAAACATACTTAGCCCCCCCCATATTTCTGAATGGGGGGGTCCGATACCCCCCGCCCCCCCCTGTTCCGACGCCCCTACATGCGGGTACACATAGCTGGTATAGTGTATGTTTTATATTAACGTATCATTAATGAAAACGAGAGCTGATAATTACCAGCTTGCATTTAATAAATATGTTATACAATAATCGTATACAAATATTGATGAACATATGTGTATACACTTTATTATTAAAACAGTCAACATATTTTTAATTTTCTATTCGCAGAAATTGTGTTATTTTATATTTACAGTATTTTATATTTAAGCCTCATAGTGTAAGCCATGGTTATTGTTTTCCATGATAGCCATAAACTATATTATTTATATTAATCTACTAATTTCATATATTATCTTTAAATTTAGTAGATATTCTAAATACAAGATAAATATGTAACGTACATGCATGATAATATTCAATATACATTGATAATATATAATGTTCATTATAATTATACATTTATTAAAATGAAAGAACCAGAAATATATTATAATATATAAAACATGTTATTATAAATATTTCTAAAACTATATTATTATTAAAAATTGTATTGCAAACGATTTTCGAGTTTTATTTAAATTTAGTAAATAATATTATCTAATATAATTATATTGACCAATCAGTAGATTTGATTTGATTAGTATGAAAATTAGCTAAATAAATGTTATACATATAGAAATATACATATACATATAGACATATACATATACATATATGTAAACATGAACCAAATATAAAAATATAAATTGTATGATTTGAATTTGAAATGAATTAAAAGTATTAAATATGGTAGCGAAATTAATTTGAAAAAATAAACCTACTGATAAATTTGAACAATCATAATGTACATTTTTGAAACGTACAAATATACATTAAAAATACTCATTATACACACTTCCTGAATGCATTGCTTATTAGAATACATCGTCTAAAAACGAAACAATATTACATAATAGACGATGATATTTATTGGGATATGGTTTCGTCGCATGCGTCGTGCATGCGCGCGCTGCTTCCGCTCTAAATATAGATATGCGCGCCAATATCTAAATATAGATAACGATTTCATTGGTGCAGATAAAGATGGATGTACGACGCGTTGAGGTGATACACTGTAGGCGTATGCGTGCTTCACTTACCACTAGTACTACCACTAGTACTACCACTAGTACTACCACTAGTACTACCACTAGTACTACCACTAGTAATACCACTAGTACTACCACTAGAACTAATGTATTATTAATATTCGCAGTAGTCTTTTTTATACTAGTTGGAGATCGTGTATATGTGTATACACACTGTGTGTGAATGCGCGTGTGTATGTGTTCATACGCGCGCGTGTGTGTGTTCATACGCGTATACGTAGGCGTGTATAGGCAGCGAAATGGTGCATCATTCGTAGTTTGTGTACAGTGTGTGAGTGTGTGTGTGTGTGTGTGTGTGTGTGTGTGTGTGTGTGAGAGAGTGTGTGTGAGAGTGAAACGTGGGTGAGAGAGTTATGTTATTATTATTATATGAAATTTACACGTTTATCATATCATAAATATTTATATATATATACACACACAAATATACATGTATATAATCGATAGACTATTGAATGGTGGCCGAGTAGGAGTATGAGAAGGAGGACGATGAGTAATGAGGGGCCCCGCGGATGACGTAACGCTCGCCGCCGTCGATGAGTCACGTTCCTACTGCCGCTGCTCACGTGACTATATCGATTCTATTCTCGTCGTGGCCGCCGCGTGTATGTGTGTAGGTGCATCAGTCGATGGGTGAATGGGTACATCAGTGGCGGTGGTGGTGGTGGTAGGTAATACTACCTACTAGGTATAGGTATTCTACTGTAGGAGGGCTTCGAGTGGCTGTTATAGTGCGTGCACACGTGTACACTGCGCGACCACGTGACCTGCGCTGCTGATGACCACGTGACTATCGCTAGTGTATAGTACCACGTGACTATCGCTAGTGTATAGCGGACCACGTGACTATCGCTAGTGTATAGCGGACCACGTGACTATTGCTAGTGTATCGTACCACGTGACTATCGCTAGTGTATAGCGGACCACGTGACTATCGCTAGTGTATAGCGGACCACGTGACTATCGCTAGTGTATAGCGGACCACGTGACTATCGCTAGTGTATAGCGGACCACGTGACTATCGCTAGTTTATAGGACCACGTGACTATCGCTAGTGTATAGGACCACGTGATTATCGCTAGTGTATCATACCACGTGATATATAGTTCCACTACCACCACCACCACCACGAGTCCTGTAGGATTAGGGGCTATGCAACAGGGGGCGGGGGGATATGTCCCCCCCTCCACTTTAAAATCTATAGATTTCAAACCTATAGGGGGACCTCCTATGTATTTGTCCCCCCCCCCCCCATTTTTACCACAACATTTATTTTGATTGGTTGGTCCGCCCTACATACACACCATGGTTCCAGCGCCCCTAGCAGTGATGTCGCATAATGTGGGTGTGTGTGTATAGTGATGACCGGCGCTGTCTTAATATGATAACCACTACTACTACTACTGATGATGATGATGACCACTGCTGTTATACCCAGTCTACTACTACTGACCGTTGATGTGCATTACTATTGACCACTGCCATAGACCACTACCTCCCTACATCACCTCCTACACCACCACCACCACCGCTAATCATGAGTGTAACTGTAATTGTAACTGATGTGCGGTGTGCGACTATAGCTGAATACGCGCACACACACACACGTGGTTGTACGGAATTATATGCTGCATACGCTCAATGCGTGCATGACGTATTTAGTGTTGTTATTAATATTTAATTAGTAACATATATATATGATATGTGTGTGTGTGTGTGTGTGTGTATGTGTGTGTATGTGTGTGTGTGTGTGTGTGTGTGTATGTGTGTGTGTGTGTGTAGTACACACTGTGTACATATTACACAAATATATGATATATATATATATATATATATATATATATATATATATCATACATTTTATGATATTATTTATTTTCTCACAATAAAGGTATTATAATATGTTATGATCATGACTATTTTTCAACAACTCCTATAAATTATAAAATAGCCACAATGAAATATTTTCAAAACAGTAATACACGCTTTTTTCTACTTATAAAATATTAGTCTAAAATTTAAATAATTACAAATGATTTTATTGTAAATGTTGTGATCACAAACAAAATTTATAATAATTATATATATATACCAAATATTTCGTGAAGCAAGGCGTAGGAGGAGCAGGAGTTAGTAACACTAACGACATAAATGTCCTTATTACGCGGCAATGGTACTGAAGTAGAAGCAGTGGTGGGCGTGGTGGTGGGCGTGGTGGTGGGCGTGGTGGTACATGTATGTATAGGTACACCGGTGGCTCGTATATGCGTAATGGACATTAATACGCGTGGTAAGGACACGTCCTTGTTAATAGCTGCAGCGCTAACGTTATGTTTCTGAGAGTTATCAATACATCAATATTTACATATTCACGTATATTGTATATATATAATTACTGTGTTCTAGAGATAGGTTATATATACATATATGCTATATGAGATATATATGATATATATAGTTATAATATATGGGTTATATGTAACCCCTGACATAAGAATGATAAGCTATCGAGGTCACCATACATATAGTGTACACTATAATAGCTAACAAACTATAGGCTATTTATAATATAGAATGCGTGTGTGCACAGCATACGTGATACGTACACTCGATGTGTACACAGTAGACTATCAATAGGTCACCACTACTACCACTACTACTACCACTACTACCACTGCTGCAATGCGGTGAACTCTACAGAGGGTGTCCTAAGCAGCTTAGCGAGGTATCTTCAAGCGACAAGTTAACGTAGCGAAGCTGTAGGTAAACACGAGCGGCGGTGGTGGCTTCCCTCTCTTTGATCTACACAGATTACGTAATAGCTGGTCAGAGTTAGCCACGCCCCCCCTGGCGCCATGTCTACTCACTGTAGGATAGTATCGCTAGTGGTGGTAGTAGTTGATGTGTACGTGAGCTAGAGGTCGGCTAATACGCGATGATGTTACCATATATATATATATATATATATATATTATTATTTATTATTATTATCAGATTTAAGCAATGCCAGGGTAATTATAGAAACAGTGTTGCTTATCGTGACAAGTACCCCAATATATATATATATATATATATATATATATATATATATTTCTTTCTCGAAAGCATATTGCTATTAAAGGGTTCCTTTTTTACTCCGAATATAACTATATTATATTGTATACATATGCCATGTGTATTAATGTATTAATTATTAATTTATATTATACATGTAAAATAAATATAATTCATTCATATATATATATATATATATATATATATATATATATATATATATATATACTCCTCGATTAGAACTGTTATAACTCTATAGAGTGCAAGAAGTATGTATGTTTGTGTTTCGTATATGTAGGTTTATTTCGGTATTTGTGTATATCTGTGGATGTGTGAGTTTATATACGACATACTATATATCCATTCCTCATATCTGATATAGATATAAGCGCATGCATGTATATCACCTCATCAAGGCGTGCTTTTTATTAGAATACAAACTTATACGGATGTCCTTCAAGACAAACTACTACCGCGGTTGTGTACTACCAAAGCCCTTTGGGCTTTGGTACTACTATCAACGCGATGTACTAACTGATCGACCACGTGACCAACGATCACACCTTCGTCACACTCGAGTGCACACGGTGTAAGAGATAGGTGCGTACACGTGGCTGTATGCGCATACTCACACACGACGTGTACGGATAACGCGCCGCGTAGATTAGCGCATCGTACCTATAGCTATACGTATATATATTGTTGTTGTTGTTGTTATTGTTGTTGTTGTTGTTATTGTTGTTGTTGTTGTTGTTGTTATTGTTGTTGTTATTGTTGTTATTGTTGTTGTTATTGTTGTTGTTGTTATTGTTGTTATTGTTGTTGTTATTGTTGTTGTTATTGTTGTTGTTATTGTTGTTATTGTTGTTGTTATTGTTGTTGTTGTTATTGTTGTTATTGTTGTTGTTATTGTTGTTGTTATTGTTGTTGTTATTGTTGTTGTTATTGTTGTTGTTGTTGTTATTGTTGTTATTGTTGTTGTTATTGTTGTTGTTGTTATTGTTGTTATTGTTGTTGTTATTGTTGTTGTTATTGTTGTTGTTATTGTTGTTATTGTTGTTGTTATTGTTGTTATTGTTGTTGTTATTGTTGTTGTTATTGTTGTTGTTATTGTTGTTGTTATTGTTGTTGTTATTGTTGTTGTTGTTGTTATTGTTGTTATTGTTGTTGTTATTGTTGTTGTTATGGTTATTTGGTGGAGTCCTTTCATCCCATCCAGGAACTTAGATGACGTTTTCACTTATAACCATATATGGCTCTAATTTCCCTTCGAATCCGTATATATATACACGTAGTTTAGCTTAGTGACTTAATTCTACTGCACGTAATACTCGATGACCTTTCAACGACGTAATACGGTAGGTCGATGACGTCATCGGGGGGCGGGGGAGGGGGGCGTGGCTATGACTAACTAGTGGTAAAGCCGGACATGTCGATGATACACTTGGAGTCGTAGCCCATCTCGCGTTTGTTGAACGGACGGACACGCATGGCTACCTTCACCGACGACATCTCTCACCGTATATCGAGCTTTCTCGTCTGATATCGATCCTTCTCGTCTGATCTCGAGCTTTCTCGCCTGCTCTCGAACCTTCTCGCCGCTAGTTCTCGGAACGTCTCGATGTATATCTGAGTGTATGTGTGTATGGGTTTAATAACTGTATATAATCATTTATATCAGTATATGCATATCTATAGTGATACAGTGGTTGTATATGCAGTAGCATTGGTAATAATAACTATGAAATAATTTTATATCTATAGGTACATGTTCCAAACAACAATAAATGTTATTATATATGTTATAAATCTCCATTGAAAATAAGTCGTAAAAAAATCGTAAAATGCTTACAATTATTATAACATAATTCTTAATTTTGTGTTTGCATTTAAATGTTTTATAATGTTCATATAATAACTCTGATGAAATTTATATATCAGGGTATACCTATAGGTGTTTTATGATTTATTTTGCACTAAAGGCTATTTTACTAAATTCTATAATTACTTAATTCTAGATATTTCCATAGAATTCCATGAACTTTCTAGAATAAATTTTTCTAGAATATTTTCACATAAATATATTGGTGAAATTTCATTTAAAAAAATCACAATCATTGATAATACTGATTTATGTTTATTTAATTTGAGCCTATTGAAGTTAATGGATATATAGAATACAACACTTTCATGACATATCGGATAACCTTATACTTAATTAAAAGTGCTGACATTTTGTAAGAGTGTTAATCATATATATGTTATGATAAGTATTCAGTGATTAATGTTAATCTGACGGTGAACACCCTTGAATAACTCGCACACTTGAATAACCCGCACACTTGAATAACCCGCACACTTGAATAACTCGCACACTTGAATAACCCGCACACTTGAATAACCCGCACACTTGAATAACTCGCACACTTAAATAACTCGCACACTTGAATAACCCGCACACTTGAATAACCCGCACACTTGAATAACCCGCATACTTGAATAACCCGCACACTTGAATAACCCGCACACTTGAATAACCCGCACACTTAAATAACCCGCACACTTGAATAACCCGCACACTTGAATAACCCGCACACTTGAATAACCCGCACACTTGAATAACCCGCACACTTGAATAACCCGCACACTTGAATAACCCGCACACTTGAATAACCCGCACACTTGAATAACCCGCACACTTAGTGTGTACGTTGCTTATAATACATATAACGTATACATATTTGATAGAGATCATTTTATTAATGTATTATGTTTATAATCTACTACATAATATACTTGAATAGGAGTTAAATGTTACAGATAAACCTATGCTTTATATATAGTATAATATTACATATGCACATAGGTATTAAACTAATTATGCTTATATAAACACATACACACACACATATATACATACATCTATAGGTCTATATTTAGTATTATGGAAACTTAATTTTGTCTAATAAAACACCACTAAAATATATTAATACATTAAGGATATGTGTATACTATAATACTATATACTATAACTATACATCTATATTTATTATATATATATATATAACTGGTAACAAACAGAGGAGATGTTATATGTTATTAGTATATAATAAATAATCACAATGAATCTGACTTGTCCTATACATTATACATAACTGTCAACTTCCTCATCACCTCTTCTTCCCTGTCACAGTATCACGTAATGGATACCTTAAGTAGGAATTCCTCTTCCTACGTATTAACTTCCTCTTTATTTAATCATGTAACATTGTTCTTCCTCCACCTCCACCACCCCACTTCCTCATCCACCTCGTTATAAAGTATTTCCCCTAAGAGATAGCATACTTGTACATCGTATAGTTGTTACTAGTGATGTAAATGATGCCGAGCCGAGACTTTTGGTTATTGATGCCGAGAAGAGACTTTCATTTTCGGAAAAAAAAGCGCGAGCCCGAGACGAGATGAGAATTTAGGTATACTGAGACTGAGACTGCATCATGCTTTAGATGTGAGCATCATTTATATCACTAGCACACACTCTCTCTCTCTCTCTCTCACACATACTCTCACACACACACACACACGCACACACACACGTGCGCACACACACACACGTGCGCACACACACGTATCTGTGTATGTGTATGAATACACAAAGCGTGATGACCGGATACATATTCCCTAGAGAAGGAGAAGGCGGCGGAGGAGGCTGTGGTGTCGGTGGTGTTAGTGTACTTGTGTTCGCGTGCGTCATAGTAACGGTGTTCGCGTGCGTCGCCGTAACTAGTCACTACGATGTGACCAATGCCCGCACACACACACGTGCGAGCGGCTAGTGAATTGTATGTGTGTGTATATGGACGTACAATGTACGACGTACATGTGGGTGTGGGCCCCACACTGTGGGGGGGCGTGCGTGTTTGTGTGGGGGCGTGCATGTGGGTGTGGGGGGCGTGTATGTGGGTGTGGGGGGCGTGTATGTGGGTGTGTGGGGGGCGTGCATGTGGGTGTGTGGGGGGCGTGTTGTGGGGGGGGGCGTGCATGTGTGTGTGGGGGGCGTGTTGTGGGGGGGGGCGTGCATGTGGGTGTGGGGGGGGCGTGCATGTTTGTGTGTGGGGGGCGTGCATGTTTGTGTGTGGGGGGCGTGCATGTGTGTGGGGGGGGCGTGTTGTGGGGGGGGCGTGCATGTGGGTGTGGGGGGGGCGTGTTGTGGGCGTGTTGTGGGGGGGGCGTGCATGTGTGTACAGCTGTAATTACCACTGCAGTAATTACGATATCGCTGTGACCGGATATTCGATATTATCATACGCACGTGTGTGTGTGTGTGTGCGCGCGCGTGCATATATAATGCATGTGATATTCACTAACACACACACATACACAGGCATATCTAACGAGACCCACGATAGTAACATTGCCGCAGTGTATAAGCGCACAGAGCACAGAGAGAGCGCAGTTTCTATTTTAATTAGAACTCAGTGAAGCGCGCATGTAAACACAGCATACTGAACCAGTGTGAGGGTACGCACGACATCATCGCTGTATCAAATGTGTATGTACATCGATGTTATACACGCATATCACACCGTCAACAAAGCCATGACTGATACTATAGTACACCACAACAACCCACAGTAAGAGATGAATGACTTTGGTTATGGGTTATCATTAACAGATTGACAATCGTTTATCTACACTGTTTTATGGTTAATAGTATTTAGTTAATTTAATTTATTTAATTATATGTTACATATAATATGTATATGGTTAGGTATAGTTGAATTTCCTGTATATGTGTTTTATATAATTCAGTATACTTATAAGCCATGGGTTTTTTACATACATATATGTAGATATATAATTACCATGTGATCTATATTTTCGAATCGAGTTGGAGATTTTTTAATTCATTTAGAGTCAAATAATAATGTTGATATTTCGAGTTTGACCTAGTCATATTGGATATTACAAATAAAATGATGCATCATATGCATATATATCATACACAGTTAAAAAATTGATTCCTACGAAGATTTTATTATAGGAATCGGATTCAATTTGGAAAACAGATTCCTGTAAAGTTTGTTTAGAAAACGATTCCTACTATTATCGTGCAGGAATCGCATTATTATCGATCCCAAAACTAATTAGTGAGAATCGATTTTTTAAAACGATGCTTTTTTAAAACTAATTTTTGAGAATCGGTTTGTAAAAACGATTCCTAAACGAATTATTGAGAATAGGTTTTGAAAAACTTTGATTATAAGTTATTGATGTAAGTATTACCGAAGTTATAGGTATATTATTTTGAAAGAATAAAATATTATATCTTTTAATTATTTTAATATATTGATTTAATTTTTAAAACTAAAATTATGTAAGTAATCCTATGTATTTTTCTAAATTATCATAATCTCATTCAAGTGACACATTGAACTACAATTTTAATCATAATTATATTGATAATACAATTGGAAATCATGTTGAAATAATAGCTCAATATTAAATATATAGAAATTGAATATTAATTAAATATTGTATTCAATATTATTGAATTTAAGTTATAGTAATAGTTTAGGAATCGATTTCAAATAAACTGATTCCTAAACTTGAATTTTAGGAATCAATTTAAAACCAATTCTCATTAAGACACTCAGGAAACGATAAAAATAGGAATCGGATTTTTTAACTGTGTAGGGGTGTATTAAATATTATATGTCTATTAAATTTGAAAGTTATCTTCTTTCATTATAGGATAATTATTAAATACATATTATTCTTAGTAATATTAATTTTATTTTATATTTTGCTTTTTTCCAATATTATTATTATTATTTTTTAAATTTGTAATCTTTAAGGGGACTTAACCCTTAATCCTATAAAAATGTAAATTTCGATTTTTAATCTTCAAATACATAATTTTAAAATTTTTCGAAGACTCTTTTTAAGATTTATAATATTTGAAAATATTTTTATTAATTTTAGATCACTAATCAAAACACAACCAAATGTATATATATATATATATATATATATATATATATATATATATATATATATATATATATATATATATATATAATATAGAAACACCCTCCCTCCCTCACTTCCTCACTCCCCGATCATACTATGCCTCCTACCCTCACGGCTTTCATATGTACATTAAATCCATATGTACACATATCTCTTCAATAATCAAACTTATATATATATATACTAAACATATACTACTAAATAGTATATTTAAGAAAATATAGTTTGTATTATTGTAGAGAAATGTATCCATATGGATTAGCCGGTAGGGAAGGAGGGATAGGACGATGGGGGAGTGAGAAAGGGAGGAAGGAAGGAAGGAAGGGTGTTTATATATCCCTTAGAGAATATCCGTCAATGTGGTGGCAGTGTTGTGTAGTAATATATTACTAGAGTGGGCGCCTGAGAGATAGTGACTCATACATATATTCATATATCATATATATATATATATATATATATATATATATATATCATATATACAGTAGTAGCGGTTATTCTGTGTAATATAATGTAGTACACTATGTAGTATACTGTAACGGCTATACCCGTATCCTAGTACAGTATATGTACTGGCGAGTAATACTTGAGAGAAATACTTAACAGGTGAGCTAGTGGGGATAGAGGAGGGTATAACGTATAATGTATATCGAGGTTAGTTATAGGTATAGGTGAGTCACGTGTTGCGCAGTGGCTTCACGTGATGTCGTTATTAGGTACACGGCTGATGATGATGTAATCGTCGATATGTGGGCGTGGTTTACGTATGTGTGCTCGTATACGATACATATATATATATATGTGTGTATATGTATACGTGTATAGCCCATCGATATAAAGAAAGTGGATAAGCAATTGACGCACGCAATGCATGTAAAAGATAGACACGTGAATGACACTTTTATCGATAAATTAACAAAATGGTATCAGTGATTTTGATTGGATATTAGTCATATTATATATGTCAAATATTGAAACAGTAGTCTTTTCGTCGAAATAGATTAAAGTGACTTCTATCTATATCAATGGATTTAAATTATAAATATCAATAAAATCAATAAAATAGTATTATAACTTCAATTTAAATACACAAAATTACGAGGAATGTTGATATTATGTATTTTAAATATATAATTTTATTTTTAGTATCGATAGTATATTAAAATTGGTAGTGATTATCAATATATATATATGATAAATACATATTATTATAAATAAAAAGTAGTGGGCCAGATAGTGGGTTTCGACTGCAGCGCCCGTAGCGAATAGTGCCATACACTACATTCAATTGCTTATCCACTTTCTTTATATCGATGGTATAGCCGAGCATATGAGGCGGTGGGTATGCGTGTGGGTATGCGTGTGGGTATGCGTGTGGGTATGCGTGTGGGTATGCGTGTGGGTATGCGTGTGGGTATGCCTGTGGCTGTACTAATATTCACGTATTGAGGACACGCGGCGCGCACTTTCTCTGCGACTGAGAATTATGTATTACATCACGTGACGTCTCTCTCTATCTATCTACCTCTAATGAACGATAACAACAGCACGTGACGTGACGTAAGGTATTGCGTAATACCACGTGACTACCACGTGCTGGTGAGGTCACCACCTCGTGTGTGTGTGTGTGTGAGAGTGCGCGCGCCTCACACACACCGCACTATTGTGTTGCCTGCAGCAGGCGTAGTGTTGACTACATTAGGAGGTAGGAGGTACACGTTGTTGTGGTGCTAATACGAGATGATGTGTTGGTACCGCGTATAATTAGCGAGTAGCGGTGATGCGGCTATCAATAGAGGGAGAGATAGAGAGGGGAGAGAGAAAGATGATGTAGGGATATATATATATATAGATAGAAGTGTAAGGAGAGAGATAGGGGTTAAGAGAGAGAAATAATGGTAGGGGTATGGAGAGAGAACTAAATATAGAGACCGAGATATAAAGAGGGTATATACATTTCTCCCTATAGGGAGAGTGGTAGAGATACTGGGTAACATATGATCACGTTACTACATAGCATGTGACTGGGCATCATCATCATAGTTACTACCGGGGGTTGAGGTCACGTGTTACTATCTATTACTGGTATACCACGTGATGGTTGTGTAGCGATCTATGTACCTCACAGGTGTAATGAACTTCCATACTATAGTACTATATAGTATATATAGTATATCTATATCATCAATATATATATAAAAGATAAAAATTAAAAATTACCCACTGTCCTTATAAGTATATATATATATATATATATATATATATATACTATTATTAAGACGTCTAATAAATATATGACTATTAAGGAATATGACTTTTTAATAACTAACTAGCTGAAGCCTAAACGTGTAAACTATATAACGCATACTTGCGGCGCATAGCGATACAGGCAAGCACCGAACAGCGCCAATATGCCGAGAATTCTATTAGGCGAAAAATATTCATTATTTAGAAAATCCGCAATTTCCGTTATTACAATTTATACACGTGTGACGAATATATATATATATATATATATATATATATATATATATATATGCGAGCTAATATGCGCTAGATATATGATAAATAAGATAACGAGTTACATCACTATACAAATATACAATTACGACTAATGGTTAACTAAACCTGATTGGTTAGCTGGTACGCCACATAAGTATATTCACACACACTCATACACATACGCATACACACATAGATATAGATTGTAGTCTATACGTTTGGTGACGGCGGCGGAGGCGCTATGGGCGTTTCCCGGTCGGTAGAAAGGGGCGGCGTGCGTCTAGCGGCGCGCGGTTTCCCGGCTGAGGCGTGCGTTCGTTACCGCGGCAGTGAGTCATCGAAGTTACGTAATGCTCGCAGCGCGCGCGCGACGCGCGTAACGGTGCGCGTTAACGAGTGCCGTTTATCAGCGGTTCGTTATAAACCGTCAGTCGATATATGCGATTCGTATACGTATACAGCAGCGACCGGTATACTACGATGTAGTCGAGTCTAATGAGATTGCTACACGTCGTTCGTGTGCTATAAGTTATATTAGGCACGTCGATGTCGCTCATGAAGTTGTCGCGACTATAAATCGATAGCCGTAATACCCGCCGCTGCCGCCGCCGCCCACAAAGACAGGAGGCCACGCCCATAATCGAACATATGATTCAGCGTTCGCGCTCGATGACTCACGATTGATTACCTAGCTAGAAAGCGGCTGTATAACGGTGGCGGAGGAGGAGGATAGCTATGAATGGTTTACAGCTGATAATAATTACGACAGCGTAGGAAGATGATCTGTCGATAGATGGCGATACAGCATGGTTTACAACGTGGTTTATCTCTAAATCTCTCGCGTTCTCTCGTTGGAAATCGGTTGTGAGTCATTACTTAGACAGTAGCGAGCGTGGTATATTATCAATAACAATTATTGGCAACATGCAAAGGGTAACGCGATGAAATCGATTACCAAATGTGATATAAATATATACACACACAGATATATATATATATATATATATATATAAGTGGATTAAACCACTCAATTGTACTAAATGTTTTCTATATATAGAATTAATAATTTTATTATTAAATATATACAATATATACATAAATATATATATATAATATATTATATATATATATATAAATATATTTATAAGGAAATATTATTTTTTATGTATATGAATAATTATTCATGATTATAATCAATGAACATCATATTAATAACAGATGTTCATTTCCTATACAGATAAAACATAGGAATAGGTCTATATTTATAAAGGTGATCTCTTTTTAATATTGATTTTATTTGTTAATTTAAAACAAATAGATATCAATAGTATTCATTAGTATTACATAATGCTATTCTTATTCTTCGCGATACCATCGTTTGGTTTACATGTAAAAGATAGGAAAAAATGCTATTTTTAGAAATCTATTAACTCAAAAAATATTCACTTTTTTTTTTTTTTTTTTTTTAATATATTAATAATATTCCATATTTTTATATTATATGTTGAAATTTATAGTGTTTTACACATCTTTATACGTTTCTAAAAAAAATAATTGAAATATCTGATAAAAAATTTTAATTTTCCAACTAAATTCTAATTAAAATTGTTTAAATAAATATTTTTTAATTTTGACAAATAACTTTAATCTTACAGGTTTTATCTGGTTATATTAAAAAATGAAGAACAAATATTCAATTGTACAAAAGTTAATACCAGTTATGTCAGCATGATTGGTCACAAATAATTATTCTGAGTAAATCAAGTTTCAAATATAATTTATGAATATAAACAATATGAATATACAGGTACAAATAATATAATATGAACAAAATTAATAATGTAATGAACATAATTTAAACACCATATAAAAGATAATATGTGAAGTATTTAAATTTTACATTAATACAAAATTTGAAATTCAATTTTTTTTTCTCGAAAAAATCAATGGGGCGTCCCCTTAAGTGTTGTTATTATATGAAATATTCATACAATTAAATTTGTCTACAACAAAACGTAATCCTACTATAAGCAAATTTACAATATATATATATATATATATATATATATATATATATAATTTAAAAAGGCCATCGTAAAAAGAATTTTTTCAAAAAGTATATGATATATATTTTTCTACATTAATTTGAAAGTTTGAAATAATAATTTACATTATAAAAATTAATAAACTATCAAGCCATCAATATATTATATAACTTATAATATATATATATTATATATCTAGTTTATCAATACCTGCCAGTAATACAAATTAGCATTTACACCAAATCAACACATTTGAAATCAAAGAATATATTACAATAATAATAGTAAACAAATTGTAAGTAAAGATATCACTTACGTGAAATCTTTTTCTTCGCTTTTTTACACAAAAATGAACAGTACCACCATAGAGCTAGAGAGAAATCTTTCACTCTAGTTCTGTGAGTACCACCAGTACAATGTAGGTCCTACATAGGTTACATTTTCGAATCTAAACGTTGTTTATATTATAAATTTGTATCAAACTAAAAACTACTGCCTTAAAATGTAAAATAATATGTTTAAAATTATTATTTATATAATGAAAACTAAGTGTTCATAGCTAATATATATATAACAATGCAATAGGATATGTGTTGCTTTTAAATACTATAAATATCTATATATGGCGAGTAAAATCTAATTTATATTTCATGTAATTTAATCATATGATGAAAACATTGTTGTATAGAAACTGCGCCAAACCTAATTCTATTTCAGTGATTACTACTGGGCTAGAACTGTGGGACATATTAATATGAATCATGGTGCGTAGATAGGGAGTGTTATATATCAACATGTTTGATAATAGTAAAAATAGGCATATGAATACACTGTCAATCATTGACAAGAAATGTCTACATTATTGCCTGATAAAATAGAAAATCGGCAACTATATAACAATTTCAATGATGAAATAACTCTATAGTTGTTGATGAAAATTTGGTGAAAAAGTTGCCGAATCAAAAACCCACTTTAATATAATTTCTACAAAGTATATATATATATATTTAATGTTATCAATTTCTATAGATAATATTAGAATATTTAATAGAAAATATACTAATTTAAAAAAAAAATTATAATCAACAAAAATTATAATGAATTTTAGAAGTTCGCGATATAAATAATAATATCATAATTGTAATATTCATAAATATTGTTACTTACTTTGCAAAATGTAATATTATTATGTTTTCTATTATTATTATAATTATTATTATTATTATGATTATTATTATTGTGTATCATAAATTAGTGTAAAGCGGTAGTTATAATAATAAATAGTTTATGTAATATTAAATTAGTTGAATTCAAATTTAATAATATAGATGTATATTTTGATCATTACATTTTTATATTATTTATATTTTCGCATTCAAATGTAATTATTGACATGGTATATATCTTAACAGCGTGGATATGCCAAAGCTATATCCCTGAAGACTGAGGTGTCAAAATTTCCAGTAGTGGGATTAAGTTATACCTTATAGTTATATACCCCGTTCATTAAAATAGGTCTTCACATGATATTTAGAATTCGTCTCATATAATTGAGTATAAAAATGATTGGCTCTCAGTTACAATTGAATGCCTAACATGAGTGGGATATTAAAGTTTGTGGTAAAACATATATCTAGGTTATTGGATGTGATGAGAGACCATAATAATAATCCATAAAAAAAAATAACAATAAATATATATATATATATATAAATTCTATCAATTCTAGGTCTATAAAATATATCATTAAATTCTAATTTTTAAGTTATTAAAATTACTAAATAAATCAATAAATATGGCTTTTATAAATTGATGTACATTTTTATATTGTTCACATTTAATATTATTTACTATTGTTCAATTATACATGGTACAGCTAATTTTTATATATATTAATATCTTCATTAAAACAATTTAATACATTGGAAAAAAATGTCATATATTTTAAAACAGATACTTTGACATATGACAATATTATGAAATCGTATTGAAGATTGTTATATATGTATTAAATGTTATATATGTAATGACATTATATGGAAACCTACTCATAATAGCATAACCACTGTAGTATGAGAAATAAAACTCCTATAATCATAACATCTAAACAATAATTAAAATAGTTAATTAAATATTAATTTATTATATTCAAAAAAATAGATTTATAGATATATTTTAAAAACGTGAAACAATATATGACACGTTAATTCACTCAGTAGAATTACATTGCGAATATAGCAGTGATCGTTCTCAAGCTACTAGAATACAGTTTCATGAGATATCTTTAATTAGATTGCATACTAAACCGAACTTAGGTAACACTAGTATTTATTTATGAACCATCTAAAAAATTACGAATTAATGTATTAAATTCCCTCAAACATTATACATTCCTTTATGAACCGTCTCGACCCAAACATGTTTTGTATACACCATGTTTACACAGTGTCAGTAATACTATAGACTCCATATTAACGTATCTAAAATGTACACTTTCGAACAAATCAGGTATTTTACAATATACGCTATATCGAATATAGCCGTTATATGAATAATAATTAAAATGAGTTAAAACAATAGCAGAATTATATTCATAAGAATAACGATACATAGAATAGATATACAGCCTAGATTATCACGTTATGAATCATACATAAGGAGATAACAACAGGGTATTCATTAGAATTAATAAAGATGTAATATTATATAATATAGACATAGAAACTAGAATATATTCGTTAATATCAGAATACAGCTAGTTAGAGATTGATGTGGATAGTTAGCTACATGGAAATAGCTACCACTGTGAATGAGACTAACCTAAATGCACACAATGATTAACATTAACCCTCGTGGGATTACTATATCATGCATGAAAATCTATAACGTCAGATACACAAGCAGTAGGACATGGGTTCGATCCTCGTCCGGACCATTAATTAATTTTATAAAATGGGTCTTAAAATATTATTTAGAAGTGATCTTATATAATTGTGTATAAATAAATGATCGGCTCTCGTTAAAACCATGGATGCCTTAACATGGGAGCGGCTTCGAAGGGACATTAGAGCCATATATGGTTATAAGTGAAAACTTCATTTAAGTTCCTGGATGGGATGAAAGGACTCCACCAAATAAAAATAACAATAACAACAATAACATAAGTTGTGTATGAGTAAGGTTTTCACTGAGTTCAGGCAACAGTTCAATGAATTCGCTTTTTAACGATTTATTATCGACGATGTACCTCCTTAAACATGTCCTTTTAATATTTATATATCTATTAATTTAGTGATTAGTTTTAAAATGATACGGATAAAAAACCTAATAATATAATATGTTGGTGGCATAGTAAGAGTGTGTTCCAAAAAACCTTTTCTAAAGATGTAATAAGATAATAATCATATTTAAACTACGATATAATTTAGTACCTCTTTCGTTTATGGTGTTAATGTACTGAATAACTTCACGATATGGGCGGTACTAGGTACATACAAGTTAGCACAGGCAGTACAGAAATGGCAACTTAATGTCTAACTGTGCGACAAGTATTATTGTGTAGGTATTGATGTTCTATAGTAGCCAATGAAATGAGGTCGTTAATATAGTATTTAATTAATATTGATATATGATGTATCGATGGTGTGAAAGTTTCATAGAATCTATTAGAAATGATCTACATAAAGAACTGAATAAAAAAAACATAATACTTAATCTAAACACAACAATTGATTATATAATTAATAGATGGTAATGCTATAAGGTATGACATAATATAATATGTTCTCTTAATATAGAACAAGTGACGTATACATTCTAATTACATGCAAAGTACATGATAAGTGATATAATAATGACTAACTCTACTGATAACTGCAAACTTGGCTAAACAATGGATAAGAACTATTGACTGAGAGTTAACTTTAATAGCATACAACTGAAACATCAACTATATATATATAAATTTTAATATTACATATATATATATATATATATATATATATATATATATATGTAATTTAAGAATACATTTAGTAAATTTTATTTACAATCTTTTTAATAATTTATTTTATAAAAATCGCATTATTAGGCTAATGGTTACATACATAAACACGACAATAGGATATACTGTATTTATAGTAGAGAATAACAAATATAATATTCTTCTATATTTTCATGATAAAATAATTGCAATTTAATTAATATTATTTAAACTAAGACTTTGGTTTAAATTGTTTTTATTGTAGACTATAATTGATGAACTATTCGTCTATCTATTATGGAGTGGGAGTCATAGTAAAGGGTTTATGATATAGAAGGATGGCAAGGTAAATCGATTTCATTGTATCGATAGATTTATATGAACTTAAGGAATATATTATATGTTATTATTTCTAAATAAACACTAATTTTGATGAATCGGAGATAATTAATATGGAGTAAACAGCAATTAAGATGAGGAGACTATATATGAGCAATGAACTAATACTATGGTTGGAGTTAATGCTATGGTTGGAGCAAAGGCTATGGTTGGATCTAATTCCATGGTTGGATATAATGCTATGAGTGGAGCTAATGATATGGGTGGAGCCAAAGCTATGGGTGGAGCCAAAGCTATGAGTTGAGCCAAAGCTATGAGTGGAGCTAATGCTATGAGTTGAGCCAATGCTATGAATGGAGCCAATTCTATAGGCAACCTCAATATTTATTTACTGAGAGTATAAATGAAAGTTGATGGTTTAATGAGGTGGGCTATAGCATTTGTGAAGGGAGAGCGTGGAATTAATTACTAATTGTGTAGTTTAACAAGAGAGGTTTGTGATATCAAATATCATATATAACGATTTGATTATAATGAATATACTTAATTAATACATATATATAAAGTATGTATTAAACATATTGTTCTTCTTTTGTAATATTTAATAAATAATATTACAATGTTAAACCATAGTATCACATTATACTTATACAATAGATGATTATAAAATTAAATAGATATTAAATGCTTATTGAAAAATTATTCATAACCTACTTCAATTATTAGCAAATATCGGAGAGAAAAAATGGGAAAAATAAGAGATATATATATGTATCATTATTAGTATTATTGTTATATATATATATATATATATATATAAACGTATATAAACATACGCGTATTAGTTTGATGGTGTTGACAAGTTGACGTTTTACCATTGATACACTATGTTGCATATCTGATGCTCGTGCAGGGGAAATATTATACTTTATTCCACGCTTCTCTCATGAACACCATTAGACGTAAAATAACATCTATTTAATCGATACCCCTTGCCTTTACATAGAATGTAGATAATGTATTGAAATGTATTCGTAAATGTATATTTAAAAACATAGTATTATATATAACAATTTATTTATTTATGATAATAATGGTTTACATGGATTACTTGAAACGTGAATTATTTTGTATACATATACCATCGAATCACTTTCACTATATTATCTTGTATTCTCTATGTAGATTTACTTACTACACAGCTCTCCTAGAGATACTAATTAGACATGCTTTTATTCAATACAACTATATAATGATATGCATTAATGCAAGTGCTATATTATCAATAATAATACTTTATTGCCAATAATATATTTTATTATATAAGGACATGAAATCCTTTAATAGTAATATGATAATAAATTCTTCAATTAATGACTATATATATAGTCATTAATTGAAGACATTATTATCATATTATATATTATATTATATATATATATGCATAATATATACATAATATGTGTATATGGCTGGCATATATGATATAAATTCTAAATATATATATATATATATATATATATAGAGTAATAACTATAATATATAGTGAATAGTAGATTATACATTGCTTGTTGTGAGTCACAATACTTCTACAATGATAAATAAAAATCTATCAGATCAACTAGATAATAAATGAATTAAGAGTGATTCTGATGCATTTCCTAGAAGAATATGGCACACATAAAGCTAAATAACTAATACTATAAATATAATATAATTATTCACTAGATTTATCACATTAATTTAATATATTACTGTGTGATAAAATTGGCATATACTCTCAATAAAATTCATAAGTCATAATATTATAACTAATAAACTATTATTCTACATTTCCTAAATTATGAGCAACGTAATATTGATTTCATATTTGATAAGCTTTATGTATTAATAATATTTATACTCCGGCTAAATTATATCAACTTTATATTCATATGATATAAATCTCTTTTATCCATTTTATATTATATATATATATTTATATATTTATAAATGTATGATACACTAATAAATATCACTGTGATATATACATATGGTTTAATAATTATACTCAGTGTTATTTAGCGTTCACCTTTATTAATAAATGAATAATAAAATATGTCCTTCAACGTAGTTAGTAAGTACATTACAGTAGATTATATGTCATCGTATGGCTGACCGATTACTTCACTCGCAGTGTGTACTACTAAAACTGATAAGTCTACAATATATATATATATATATATATATATCATAATAAAACTAAATATTCGCTTGTACCCTAGTCTAATATGTTCATGAATAGTGGAAAGATGCACTTTATACAACTTGCGTGAGAGAAATTGTATAGCATGCGCGATGCGCATATATATGTGAGAATTACATTTGTTAAATAATTAAAAGAATTTCAATTATTGATTATAATAAATTCTAAATGTACAATGATTCATATTAGGTAATTGTATGTGGTAGACATAATGTTTAATTATTGACTGTATAAAGTAATATAAGGCTATATAAATGTATGTAATTTTGAATGAGTATTCAAATGATCAAAAAAAACAAATAAATCCTAACAAATATATTTTTAAATGCCTATCACTTATTATATATATATATATATATATATATATATATATATATATACAATTCATACATACATTTACAATATAATCAATTCAAATAAATATTCTTAGAATGATTCTAGATTACCATAATGATAATGATACTGATTATGATAATTATTATGATAATTATTATGATTATCATAACGGTTATGGTAATAACTATTATAATCAATATATTAATGGCAGATGGTAAATCTGGCTGCTAAATTCATTGATAGATCAATTAGGCATGGCTTGTATAGTCACATGCTTTCTGAGAACTATACATGTACTTCATTATGTACCAGTAATAATTCATATTTATTGGTGAATTATATAATATAAGAACAAGAGAACGAGTGATCGATCGATCGACATTCTCATGAAATTACAGAATGATTTCGATTTTTAAATGGCCATCCTTCACAATAATTCTAGAGTTGATCTCCAATGGTGGTCCGCCTTCCTTAGTACTATTAACTATAAAGAATTGATAGAAACCAATATTAGGTTTATATTACAATATCTCAGTAATAATCAGGAGAATGGCAACGAAGGACACAACATATAATTTACATAACTTTTAACTAATATCTAATAATTATGTTATTATATCACATGATTTATATGTATTACATACTATATTTACTAATATATTTATATTTTGTTATATATTTATAACTATAATATTTCTACAAATAGTTACAAATGTTATTTCTTAAATTTATGCACATTTATACATATAAACTTTATACTTATACTTTACAATAAAGTAGAATACTTTTATTTACGTATTATTATAATAATTGTACTTAGTCTATGATATAATAAGCAAATAATGAATTATTAGTTACAAATTGTGTATAATTATTAGGGTGACAGACGTTTCATATACAAATATCAGATGAAATTATTATACGAAACGTCTGTATGAAACATCATTTATACGAAACGTCTGAAATTCTTATACGAAACGTCTGGCATTCTAATTATTATATTATAATAATATATTTTTTATTCTTCTGATTCATTACTGAAATATTTTAATATAAAACTATACTTAGTTTCTTAACATTAAAAATAATGATGTTGAATTCCAAATCTATATCATTAATATTCATAAGAAGTTTGTGGATTATAAGTTGACTTCCTTCCGAAATATCATGAGATATCGATCGACGACTTGTTCTCATGATAATCCAGTGGATTATTATAGTGATAATAATAATATAATATATTTAATATAATATTATATTAAGGTTTTAGTTTGTGGTTTTATATTTTATATAATAATAGTATTGTCTTAAAAATTAAATATTCAGATATTCAATTAATAATAATTATTGTAATTTAATAATTCCTGGAATATAATTATTATAATAATATTATGATTATCATTATGATTATATCATAATCATTATGATAATGATAATGATAATGAATATTAATCATAATTATTATGATAATTAGTAATTAAATTACTATGATTATCATAATCATTATCATGATTATAATATTATGATTATCATTATGATAATGATAATGAATCATAATCATAATTATTATGATAATTACTAATTAAATTAGTAATTAAACTACTATGATTATCATGATTATAATAATGTATGCGCATAAGTTTCGTCATACGTAGTAATAATTATCATTATTATTTTAATTAATATGTAAATATATTATATAATATTATAATTTTATAATTAAAGGTTTTACGTTATATTATATTGATTATTAAAAAAATCTGAAAAAAAAAATTCCTGGAATATAATTAAATTATTAATTAAATTAATAATATATTATTTATAGATATAATATATGTATCTTTAACAACTAACATTTAATAATATTAAATATTATAATTATATTCCTATATTTAAATATGTATATTTTGAATATTAACATGTCTGTTTAATTGCGTCGTAGTCACTTAAAATATCAAAATATATTTTCATAAATTTTCTCAAATTATAAATTATGTTTATTTACAAATTTGCGCATGATAAATATCAATAACGATCAAAGACATTAGAATAGAATTTTAGGATTGCATAGTTTATGAGTCATTAAATATGGATAATATATGTAAATCGTGGTATATAATATATAGACCTCCTATAATGGTTATAGGAGGTATTGGGTATATGATCATAGACATAGGAGCGAATATATTCGTTCCTATGTCTATGTATATGATTGACGTAAATTAGAATATTACATCCTATATTTGTATACATTATTTGTATGTTCTTTATATTTATAAATATTCATTTTATTATATAAACATACTATTATATTAATTTTAATATGGTCATCTATTTTCTATACTCATCTAATTATCTACTTACTTGAGCCCTATGATATAAAATTATATTTAAACGTAACCCATTATATGTTCACTAAGCTTAATTAAAGATATCTGCAGTCTATGATTACAAATACACCATGGATTATTATATTGTATATAGTTAATATATTGTTAGATGGAAATAGAAAATAATGATTTAAGTTAAGGAATTATATAAATATAAACCAGTAACAATATTTAAGAATAATTTCCTAGAATGTTAATGTATGGCAATTATCAAGACCTCCTATAGGAGGTCTATGTAATAACTTATATTTAAGTTATTACATGTATTACTATGATATACCATAGCCTCATTTAGCTTCAATCGAAGCTAAAGGAGGCCATGGATATACACCTATATATTACCTTAATATATGTACTTTAATTATTATATTAATTGTAAATTATTTAATCATTATTGCAATACCTCTTATAACCTTGAGGTTATATATAACCTCAAAATAAAGTAAAATAAAAATAAAGTATAAAATAAAGTAAAATAAAAATATACGATTAAATAATTTACAATTAATATAATAATTAAAGTACATATATTAAGGTAATATATAGGTGTATATCATAGTAATACATGTAATAACTTAAATATAAGTTATTACATATAGTATACTATCTAATAATAGTCAGCGTAAATGAGAATTTACTTATGTTTTTCAATCCCAGCGGTAAATTTTATAAATTTACAAGTACAATTTTACAAATATTATTACCTTGTTGGAAAGTATATAAGTAATACGAAGCTCAAAAAGCCTACAGAAAAATATTAATATGAAGTAAAAAAACATGCAGGATTCCTGATCGGGCAAAATGATCGCGTATATAATTGGTATACTCTAAATTGGTATACTCCTACTCCATGATAAATGTTAAATGTTTGATAATAGATCAATAACTACAGTAAAAACAACAATAATTAACCGTAGCATCTAAATAAATGAAATTACTTTAAATATAATATAATCTACGCGTAGTTATTGGAATGCTAATCTAAATATAGAGATAGCAAGATAATATCGCTGAGTAGCTCTTTTTATAGAGACCTGGTGTATTAACTCAGGTGAATTATTAACTGAAGATGTACATAATATTGTTATGAGTAGGCTGTAGTAATATTGAATACGCCTACTATACATATATAGCGTGACTAAGCCACGCCCATTACAAATGACTTACGAGACTCACTTACTACTTAATGCACAACTAATAAACACCTATACCTAATTATATATATATTATCTATCATAATACAAGATACGAGATACGGCACTTCCAGATAAGGTTAGTCACGTATATATGTATAGTAGGCTATATTAACTCATATTCAATATCATAAATACTACATGGTGACAGCGGTCAAGTTATACTAATTAATATATTATTGTTGTATATAATATTTTACTATTTAGTTAACCGTACCTAAAATCGTTATACATATAAAAAGTACATATTATACTTTATTACACGTTGAAAATATATATATTAGTTATATAAATATATATAGTGCATGTACAAATATTATTTATTATATATCGCGTACATATTATAATCATATGGAAAATTACCAAATTAGAGAAAATTAAAAAAAAAAAAAAAAAAAAATCCAATTAAAAAAAAAAAATAAAATAAAATTTCGATAAATTTAATTCGTTAATTTTCAAACAAAAGAATTATAAATTCTATAGAAAACGAATGATTTATTTTAATTGCTGATTTTAATTGCTGATTTATATATATTCTAGAAACATTGAAGTTATATTAGATTTATATTGGATTTATTTATATCAATATTTATATAAAATTATATAAATCTTTAAAATTATATAAAATTATATAAATCTATAAAATTATATAAAATTATATATATAGATTTAATACAATGTTAGATAGAATACCTAATGCTTTAGACGTAAGCAAAGGACCCACAGAATGGAAAAGGTGGAAACAAAATTATGAGATTTATGCATGTGCAAATGAATTAGAGAAAAAGTCAAGTAAAGTCCAAATAGCTAACTTCCTATATGCGATAGGAGAAGATGCAGTAGACATCTATAATTCATTTGATATTGAACAAAAATATGACAAAGACAATAAAGAAAGTGAACTAAAAATAGAAACTATAATGGAAAAATTCGATAGCCATTTCATACCTAAAGTGAATACTACTTATGAAAGGTATTGCTTTTTTAAAAGACAACAACTAATAGATGAAAATATTGAAAGTTATTACAGTTGTATAAAGATATTAGCAAAATCATGTGCCTTTAAAGACATGAAGGAGTCCCTTATTAGAGACAAAATAATAATCGGTATGAATGACGAAACACTCAGACAGAAGTTTTTACAAGAATCTTGCAGCAAAGAATTAACGGCAGAACAAATAGTCGAATCATGCAAGATGAAACAGATATCACGACAGCAGAATGAAGAAATTACTAGAAAACCGACTATAGAATACGTGAAGACTGATTACAAGAAGAAAGAATACAAGAAAGAATTCAAGAATAAAGATTACGAATACAAGAAACCAGCAGAGCGAAAGACTTGTGGTAAATGCGGAAGGACGCATGAATTTAGAAACTGTCCAGCATATAAGTCGAAATGCCATAAATGCAACAAAGAGGGACATTGGACAAAGCTATGCAGAAAACCAAGTGAACGAGCACATACAAAAACTTATGAGAATTACGAAGTTAAAACAAGTATAGATACTAAGAAGCCGACAGGAAATTATAAGTTCCTAGGAGAAATAAAGGTTCCAGATATTAAATCGTGGACAAAATTAATAAAAGTCAAAGCGCCAGGATTTAACCAAACATGTGAGTTTAAAATAGACACAGGAGCAAGCGCAACTATTCTCCCTTATAATAGAAAGTTACCCGAACTTATAAAAAGTAACATAGAACTGAGAGGACCAGGAATGGTGTCATTAGAGATAGTTGGAATGTTTACGGCCGAAATGACGTACAAAGAAAGTACAATAAGAGAAGATATCTACGTATTAAAAAACCAACACATTGGTTTATTATCGAGAAACATGTCTATTAAATTAGGACTGGTAAAACTAATAGGAGAAATTCACCCACATAAAGAATTATTTGAAGGACTAGGGGAATTAAAGAGAAAATATAAAATCCAAATCAAGAAGGAAGCGAAACCATATTCCATTTACGTACCAAGACCCGTACCAATACATTTACAAACGCGAGTTAAAAAAGAACTTGATAAAATGATAAAGTTAGGAGTGATAGAAGAAGCTATGTACCCAACTGAATGGTGTTGCCCTATGGTAGTGGCTATGAAGTCACATGGAAAGATCAGAATATGCAGTGATATGACAAAGTTAAATGAGGCAGTAAAGCGTGAGTTGTACCCAATGGCCACCGTAGAAGTAAGCCTGGCAAAGATACAGGGACAAATATTCAGCAAACTCGATGCTAATGCAGGATTTTGGCAAATTCCACTAGAGGAAGAATCCAAACCATTAACTGCGTTCCTAACACCGTGGGGACGATATGTATACAATAAGTTACCATTCGGGCTAACATCTGCACCAGAAATATTCTGTAGAGAAATGGACAAGATATTGCACAATTGTAAAGGAGTCGTGATACATATGGACGACGTACTAATAATGGGTAAAGACCTAGAAGAACATGACGAGAACTTAAATGAAGTACTCAACCGCATAGAAGAGGCAGGAATGACACTAAATAAAGATAAATGTAAATTTAGAAAAGATGAAGTAGAATTCTTAGGATATAAGATAGGAAAACATGGTATCAAAGCAGGAGAGAAAATACAAGGTTTAAGAGATTTTCCGAGGCCAACTAATGTAAAAGGCGTGCGAAGCTTTCTAGGCCTGATAAATCAATATGCTAGATTCAGCGCAGAAATAGCAGAAACAAGCCATCCTATTAGAGAACTACTGAAGAAGAATATAGTATGGATATGGGAAGAAGCACAAGAAAACAGTTTTAGAAAAATGAAAGAACTTTTTGAGAAACCAACGATATTAGCATTCTTCGATATAAATAAAAAGAGTATAATCACAACGGACGCATCAAACCAAGGTATAGGAGCTATTCTCTCACAGATAGATGAGAAAGGAAATAGACGAATGATAGCAGCGGCGAGCCGATCTCTTACGGAAACCGAGAAAAACTATGCAGTAATAGAAAAGGAAGCATTAGGAGTCGTTTGGGGACTAGAAAAATTTAACTATTACGTAAACGGAGCAAATATAACCATAGAAACAGATCATAAACCATTGATAACTTTATTTGGAAAGAAGGAAGTCGAGAAAATACCAATAAGAATACAGAGGTATAGATTAAGACTCATGAGATATGTCATAGATATGAAATACATACAAGGGAAATTAAACATCGGAGCGGATGCACTTTCAAGATATCCAGGACAACGAGAAATTTCAAATATATTAGAAATAGAAGTTAATGAATTAATAAAGAACACATTCAAACCAGGGAGTTCAATTAAATTACAAGAATTGAGACGCTTACAAGAAGCAGACCCAGTATTACAGTCAGTAAAAAAGAAGACAGAAGATGGATGGGAAAAGAGAGATTCTAAAGACGAAAAACTAAAAAGATATTATGAACATCAAGAAAGTATATCAATAATGAAAGATTGTTTAACGTACGAAAATAGACTTATTATACCTAAGAATCATATACAAGAGGTTATGAAGGAGATACACAGAGGACACCAAGGTATTAACAAATGCCAGGCAAGAGCTAGAAATAGCGTATGGTGGATAGGAATTAATAAGGACATCGAAAAAATGGTTAGAAATTGCTCGACATGTCAAATATATGGGCCAATAATCCGAGAACCTTTAGAGATTATACATACACCTAAACATGCATGGGAAATAGTGGGAACAGACTTATATACCTACGAACGTAGAAAATATATAATCGTAGTCGACTACTATTCCAGATATTTTGAAACGATGCTTCTAAGAAGCGAAAAATCAATAGACACAATAAATGCTTTAAAATCTATTTTCGCTAGACATGGTATCCCTGAGACCTTAGTATCAGATAATGGTAGTCAATATATTAGTCAAGAATTTAAAGAATTCCAAGAGAAATATGGATTCCAAGCGATTAAATCATCTCCTAAACATCCACAAGGTAATTCAGTAGCAGAAAGAGCTATAAAAACGATAAAGGGTATTCTAGAAAAAGAAGAAGATCCCTACCTAGGACTACTCTCATACAGAAGTACACCACTCAGCTTTGGAAGATCACCAGCAGAACTTCTGATGAACAGAAAATTACGAACTACAGTAGTTGATCTTAAATTAGATAATTACATGAATAAAGAAGACCACTGTATATTTAGGGACAAGAACGAAAATAAGAAATTAGAAATCAAAAGAAACAGAGACAATAAGTATACTAAAAACTTACGAAAGATAGAAGACGGGGAAGATGTATACATTAGGGACCTAGATAGAATGGCAACCGTTATCAACACAACACCCGAGAGTACAAGATCATATAATCTCAGAACGGAGAAACAAGATGTGAGAAGGAATAGATGCCAGCTCATACCCACGAATGGATCTACATACACCACTAGATCAGGAAGGCATGTAAAACCTCCAGATCGCCTTATAGAGGCTTAGTTTAAAACTAAGCACACAAATGGGTGGTAGAAATATTATTTTATACGTAATGTTATTTATTATATTGTTATACTTATATTGTCAATTTATTATTATTATTATATATTATAATGCTTATATTATATACTTAGTAGAGGGATGTAGTAATATTGAATACGCCTACTATACATATATAGCGTGACTAAGCCACGCCCATTACAAATGACTTACGAGACTCACTTACTACTTAATGCACAACTAATAAACACCTATACCTAATTATATATATATTATCTATCATAATACAAGATACGAGATACGGCACTTCCAGATAAGGTTAGTCACGTATATATGTATAGTAGGCTATATTAACTCATATTCAATATCATAAATACTACATAGGCTAAAGAAGTACCAACATAAAGTAGCATGCATATCGAGGAATGAAAATATATTTTCCAGAGATATATCTCTTCTATCCTAACTAGTGATGTAAATGATACGAGTCAAATCTAAAGCATCGATGCAGTCTCATTCTCAGTTATCAAAAGTATCACCTCAGCTCGGGTTCATTTTGTTAGAGTCTCGGTTCGGCTCGGGTTCGTTTGCCTAGAGTCTCATCTCGGCTCGGGCTCGTTTTTTCCGAAAATGAAAGTATCTGCTCTGCATCATTTACGTCATCACTAATCCTAACTACTTAGTTTTTGTAGTATGGTTATATCAATTTGAATCGCGATGGTGTATCCGGTGAATATTGACAACTGATATGAATATATACACTTACAAATTACTATAGTGACAAAGAAGTGGAATACTACAATAAAACTATAATATATTATAGTTACTATAGTAAAACATGCCTAAATTTACTTTAAAATATCTCTTAAACGCTCAAGGTCATCATAGTTCAATAATACGAAAATATAGTTCCGCCTGATTAAATAATGTAAGAATATACAAACAGCTGTTATCTCTAGAGATGAAACATACTACCATAATTTTCCAACAATATAAAACGTATTATATAATACTTATTAGTATTATAGTTATATAGCACCCTACTTGAATTACAGAAAAGCGATTTTCTTAATAAATTAAATAATATAATCGACTTTATCCCTCAAAGTTTTAAGTTTATTATAAATAAATAAATATACATTATTACTATGTATATATTAATATATCATAATAATATACCCATGAACTAATATAGGCAGCTACCACGAACTAATACTGTAGAACATTAAGCTAAAATGTCTATTACAGAAAGCTAAAAAAAGCATAATAGTAATATTTAAAGTAGAATAACAAAAATATATTGAGATAACTAGGTTAAACATGGAATAATCCATATGACATAACATCAATGTAAATATATGCTATAGTAATATATCCTTAATATTAACGAGTACTACTCGAAATATACTAGGAAAATATCGTAGCAAGAAATAACTGTATTGTTGATACTATATTTTAACTTTATGATAAAAGAATAAAAACAAAGACTAATAGAAAGTATAATATGATCAATTACTACTACAGCAAAGGGATAATGGTTTAACAGTATAAATGAATATATGACAATTTAGAAGCAAAAAAGTTTGTGTACTCTCCAGTACTCTTCAATATATGTGTAGGATGTAGTTATTATAAAAGTTCATATGTTAAGCTGATTAATTAATGTTTGAGCTTTAGGTAACATATAGTAGCTTAGCAAATATTAATTTTTGTATAATAATAATAAATATGTTGAGTGAAACGAAAGTAATTTAAAAATATAAATGAAAAAAAAACTAAAAAACCACCCCTGGGTTAGAAGATATCTTAATCATCCCTGTAACGTTCAGGCTTATTCTTTTTTCTGCCTGACCGTCTAACATTCTCCTATTCTTCATAATTTACCTACTTTATAAGATCTATCTATTATTTCTTCAGTGATTTTACTTTCACTCCAGGTAGTTTAAACCAGGAGAATCTCCTGGTTTTCTTATTGTTATCTCATCTTGATAATCGATCTTCTGTTTCTTCTTTGCTCCTCTATAATAATATTTTTTTTTGTTTTCTCAACTTTATTTCTCTTTGTTCTTCCATTTCAGTTAGTTCATATCTTGGGTTTAAAACCTTTTTCAGTACAATTAGTTTGGTTCTGCACTTCCTTCCAACCATTATCTCAGCTGGGCTTAAATGTAATCCTTCCGTTGTTGTATTGTTATGTTCAAGTATTGCTAGTTGTATCCTATTTCTAGTTGTTCAGAGCCATTAATTTTTTTAACATTCGTTTAGTTTTTTGACGGCATTTTAGGCTTTTCCATTACCTTGAGGGTGATAAGGACTAGTCGTTACATGTTTAATATCTAACTGTTGAGTACAATTTCCAAACTCGTTTCGGAATTGTGGACCATTGTCCATCACAATCTCCTGCGGTATACCATGAATAGAAAATATTTTGAATAACGTTTTTATTACTTCATTACTTGTTGTAATATTTAATTTTCTACTGATAGGATAATTAGAATAATAGTCAATTACTACCATTAGGTTTCTATTGTCTAATTGACATAAGTCTATAGACATATATACCGATTTTTTTTAATTATTTAATTCTTGTTATTGGTCTTGTATCCAGTTCCATACTATATCTTTCCTAATCATGTTCCTTATATTCACAATTGTTTTACTTAAACCATCGATAAACTGATCAATGTACTGAACCATTCCGAGAAGGATTTTAATTTATATTGGATTTCTCGGATGTGGCATCATTAGAATGGCATTCAGTTTGACTTCTCCTGGTTGTACTCCATCTGCTGATAAATTGTGTCCAATATAAGATACAGTAGACTCTCGTAATTTTTCTTTAGCGCTATTTAAATGTAAATTATGTTGTTCACATTTCACTAAAAAATCTTCTCAATAATTCCGCAACAAAATATCAGAAAATCAGCAGCTATAAGTTCGATACCAGTCATGTCTTCTACCATTTCGTGCATAAGCCTCTGAAATATTTATTTATCTGAATGTCGTCAAATAGCTAGATTATTCTGCTAGTTTCATATGCCAGACCATTTTGTACGTCAAGCACTGTAAATACTTTAGATTTTGTAGTTTTGTCGCTTTGTCCTCTTGTCCTCTATTGTATGTAATGGAAGTTTTTCAATCCATTCATTTAGATCTTTCGGATCTAAACAAATCCTAATTTTTCCAGACTTTATTTTAGTAATGACAGGTGACAAGATCCAAAGCGTTAGTGTAGTCATTGACTTCTAGTCACGAACACCAGTAAACTCTAGGACCAGGTAACCCCTAGTCACTTGTCTTATTATTCCATGTCTTTCTAATCCATCTACTTTTGTTTTCACTTGTTCCTGTGACGGTATTTCTATCTTACTTTGAGCGTATTTTTATGGCGTTACTTTCTCCTTCATCTTGATGTTGTATTATCCAGCAAGTTCTCCTACATTATCATTGAATACTTTTTGTATTATTTTAACATTATTTCTTTTGTCATTAGTTATGTTGTTAATTTCATCTGATTAATGGAATCATTATCAATAATTGTCACTAATTTCAACTTCTCACAAGCTCTTTTACCTAATATAGGATGGAATTGTCCCCTTTCTACCATTAATCCTCGTATTGTACAATCTTCTGTCTTTCTTCTCACCGTCAATATAATTTATCTTACTACTGGCTACTTGCCTTTTCCGTATACTAGTATATCTTTAACCGGTGATGTTCCTATGTTCATTATTTTATTATCCCCTGTTAACTTAATATATGTATTTTTTGGTATTACGTTGCATGTGACCCCGGATTCTATAAAGTGATCTTCCCATATTTCATATTCAAAGTTACTTAATTTTCTATGGCAATCACTTTAATACTTGCAACTTTACCACTAACTGTATATACAATTGGATTCATCACTTCGTTTACTTGGTAGTCTTCACTGCTTCCTATCGTGATTTAATTATCACAATTTGAACATGTTTTGTTGAACACTGGACATAACTCTTTCTTCCATATGTGTACGTCGTACACATATGGTACACTGTACGATTCCATAACATTTACATTTAAATATTTTTTTGTTAAACTGTTTTCCTTGACTTTATTCTGACTTTCTGTAATGGTTTCTCTCTTTAATAGAGTTTATTTCTTCCTTAGCCTGCATGGAGTAATCTCGTTTTTCTGCTGTTTCGTCTGCATGACAATTATTTATTAAGTATTTTAAAGTTAATTTGTTGTCTTTCAGTAGTCGTTTCCGTAGGTTGTCATCGCATAATCCTAGTAATAACCTATCTCTCGGTATTTCATCAATTATAATTTTCTCTAATTCATATATGTTTCCTAGTCATCGAATTTCTGTTAAAAACTGATCGAATGTTTCTTGCTGCTGTTGAATTGTATTATTGAATACACATCTTTCGTATGGTATATTTACTAACTGTGTTAAATATTTGTTAAACATTTCCTTTACTTTTATCATATTATTCTTTTCCGTTGTATTCAATATGCTCATTATTTAAATTTTGCATCCACATATTCTTTAATTGTTATATAATGTTATCTTTATTAACTAGTTTGTTCACTAAGCGATATTTTTTCAAATCAACCGTATTTGATATATAATATCTTCTTTTTAAAATTTTAATCTCTAGATCAAATTTTCAATATCTTGATTTCTCTTATTTCGTTCTCCTTTCATGCATTATTTCAGTTTTAATATTTTTTTATCTTTTTCATATTTTTTCAATATTGTATTACATTGATATATAACTATGAATGATATAAAGTTGAATTTATGTAAAAAGAAGTGAATAAAAAAATAAATAATAAGTAGATAATGTGTGTTATGTATTTATAGGTATGATGATTGTAATATATATGGGGGGAAACTTATCTGAATGTTGGATTACGCGAGATAAGTTAATTTTAAATTAAATTGATGTTTAACAAAATAATGATAAACAGGAAGTGTAGTAGTAGTAGTAGTAGTAGTAGTAGTAGTAGTAGTAGTAGTAGTAGTAGTAGTAGTAGTAGTAGTAGTAGTAGTAGTAGTAGTAGTAGTAGTAGTAGTAGTAGTAGTAGTAGTAGTAGTAGTAGTAGTAGTAGTAGTAGTAGTAGTAGTAGTAGTAGTAGTAGTAGTAGTAGTAGTAGTAGTAGTAGTAGTAGTAGTAGTAGTAGTAGTAGTAGTAGTAGTAGTAGTAGTAGTAGTAGTAGTAGTAGTAGTAGTAGTAGTAGTAGTAGTAGTAGTAGTAGTAGTAGTAGTAGTAGTATGAGTAGTAGTAGTAGTAGTAGTAGTAGTAGTAGTAGTAGTAGTAGTAGTAGTAGTAGTAGTAGTAGTAGTAGTAGTAGTAGTAGTAGTAGTAGTAGTAGTAGTAGTAGTAGTAGTAGTAGTAGTAGTAGTAGTAGTAGTAGTAGTAGTAGTAGTAGTAGTAGTAGTAGTAGTAGTAGTAGTAGTAGTAGTAGTAGTAGTAGTAGTAGTAGTAGTAGTAGTAGTAGTAGTAGTAGTAGTAGTAGTAGTAGTAGTAGTAGTAGTAGTAGTAGTAGTAGTAGTAGTAGTAGTAGTAGTAGTAGTAGTAGTAGTAGTAGTAGTAGTAGTAGTAGTAGTAGTAGTAGTAGTAGTAGTAGTAGTAGTAGTAGTAGTAGTAGTAGTAGTAGTAGTAGTAGTAGTAGTAGTAGTAGTAGTAGTAGTAGTAGTAGTAGTAGTAGTAGTAGTAGTAGTAGTAGTAGTAGTAGTAGTAGTAGTAGTAGTAGTAGTAGTAGTAGTAGTAGTAGTAGTAGTAGTAGTAGTAGTAGTAGTAGTAGTAGTAGTAGTAGTAGTAGTAGTAGTAGTAGTAGTAGTAGTAGTAGTAGTAGTAGTAGTAGTAGTAGTAGTAGTAGTAGTAGTAGTAGTAGTATTAGTAGTAGTAGTAGTAGTAGTAGTAGTAGTAGTAGTAGTAGTAGTAGTAGTAGTAGTAGTAGTAGTAGTAGTAGTAGTAGTAGTAGTAGTAGTAGTAGTAGTAGTAGTAGTAGTAGTAGTAGTAGTAGTAGTAGTAGTAGTAGTAGTAGTAGTAGTAGTAGTAATTTCTCAGCTCTCTACTATATCTAAAATTCTATAAAAGGTAGTTTTTAAGCAATTAATACACTATCTTGAAATTAATAATATCATTGACCCTTTTCAAAGTGCCTATAGACCTAACCATAGCACTGAAACGTGTTTAAATCATGTCATCAGCAATATACTTAACTCACTTGACACTGAATCTCCTATTCAACTTTTGTTATTAGATCTATCAGCAGCGTTTGATACCCTTGACCATGACATTCTAACTAATAGATTACGTGACATAGGTGTTGATGGAATAGCACTTTCTTGGCTAATATCATTCTTTAAATATCGTACCTTTGCTGTGAAAACCGGCTCTTCCATCTCTATTACTAAACTTATAACTACGGGTGTTCCCCAAGGCTCAGTTCTAGGCCCACTTCTATTCTTAATTTATATTGCGCCTCTCACTAATATAATTAAATCCTACCCATCAATTCATTATCATCTTTACGCCGATGATATACTTTTATACACATCCCTGTCTCGTCATTCTACTTCCAACAGAAACGATCTCTCACTATGTGCTACCGAAATACGTGCATGGCTATTGAATAATATGCTGCTGCTTAACGCTTCTAAATCTGAGCTAATCAACATTCCGGAAACATACTACGATTTCCCGGTGATATCTGTGAATGGTATTATAGTAGAACCAAGTAGTTCTATACGATATCTTGGTTTTACAATAGATGATGACTTAACCTTTAAGAAGCAAATCAACAACATATGTCAACGTTCGAATTACCAGCTACATATGATACGTAATATTCGTAAATATATCAACAATGACCTCTGCCGAATACTTGTTAATTCATTAGCAATGTCACCCATTGACAACTGCTGCTCTATCCTTCAAGGTTTACCCGAGTGCCGAATTCGTCTTCTCACACGAATCATTCGATCATCTGTACGTTTGATTTTTAAACAACCACGTACCGACCACTCTAGTATAACGTTGAAGATGAAGTCTATCAAAATGCTATATATGAAACAAAGAACATTATACCGATTACTTTGTATAGTACATAAGTCGTTACTAACCGCTAAACCACAATACATCAATGAGATGTTAAAACCTAAAATATCGACTCGAACCCTCCGTTCTACCGATGATAGATATTTGCTATCCTCTGACAGATGTCGACTATCGCGTACTCTAAATGGAGCTTTTGTTTATTCTGCTCCGTTAAACTGGAATCAACTTCCTCTAAGTATCCGTATGATTTCTAATCATGATGCTTTTAAACGTAATGTTAAAAAATATATTCTAGCCATGCGCTGATTAATTTAAATTGTTTTTGTTTATAATGTTTATATTTTGTCGTTTCTCTCGTTTAACACTTGCCAGATCATTTTCATGCTAACTTTAAGTGTATAAATAAATCGTATTGATTGATTGATTGATTGATAGTAGTAGTAGTAGTAGTAGTAGTAGTAGTAGTAGTAGTAGTAGTAGTAGTAGTAGTAGTAGTAGTAGTAGTAGTAGTAGTAGTAGTAGTAGTAGTAGTAGTAGTAGTAGTAGTAGTAGTAGTAGTAGTAGTAGTAGTAGTAGTAGTAGTAGTAGTAGTAGTAGTAGTAGTAGTAGTAGTAGTAGTAGTAGTAGTAGTAGTAGTAGTAGTAGTAGTGGTATATCTTCAACTGCTCATGATTTCTTAATTGGATTTGTCACTAATAGAACTTTTTCTGTTAAGATCAATAACTCTTATTCTAAATCTCAATCATTTAAGTACGGGGTTCCGCAAGGATCCGTCTTAGGTCCACTACTATTCTCTATATATCTGAACCCAATAACTAATATCATCAAATCATTTAAAACATTAAGATTTCATCTCTATGCTGATGATATTCTTATTTATTCTGTTAATAGTAGATTGGTCATGAATAATGAGCTAGTTGAATGTGCCAATCAAGTGAATAAATGGCTACTTATGAACAAACTTCTACTTAATACTTCTAAAACTGAATTACTGAACTTACCGCATAACTTTAATAACTTCACTGATGTATTTATTGATAATATTAAGATTATTCCATCACTAAAAATTAAATATCTTGGTATTACTATTGATAATAAATTGAATGTTGATGATCATATGTCAACTGTTTGCAAGAAAGCAAATTTTCATTTATATAATATACGCTATATAAGAAAGTTCATTAGCAAAGACCTCACTACGGTGCTAATTAAAGCAATGGTATTTTCGTCGACTAATTATTGTAATTCGATATATTTAGGTCTATCCAAAAAATTGAATAAATGTATCTATAGAATTGATCATTCGGCAGTACGATTAATCTATCAACAACCTTTATTTTATCACTCGAGTGTTACATTGCGTCAATATAATCTTAATATTCTCAACAATATTAATAGAAGCAAATATAGAATTCTATGTATAATTCACAAATCACTCACTGCAGGTCCTTCATATATTAGAACTTGCATATCAGTTAAAGTGCCTATCTGTCGTGAACTTCGATCATCTAATGATGTATACTGCTTACAAGTCAAGAAATCAGTGAAAACAGTAACTTCCAAGAGAGCCTTTCAATACTATGCGCCGCCACTATGGAATTCTCTTCCCTTGGAAATAAGAATGATTCCTAATCACGATACCTTTAAATTTAATTTAAAACGTTATTTATTCAATATTGAAAAGTCTTAATTTATTATTTTTACGTTATTTATGTTATGTATGTTATTGATATGTTTTATTTTCCATATGACATTATATAATATGGTTTTTTTTTTTATATATTAATAACCAATATTGCATTTTGCAATGTACAGTTTATAATAATATTAATTATTATTTTGTTTATATTCAATTATGTTATTTTTGTTTGTTTGCTTTGTTACACTCTTGAGAACGCCTGGTGTGTTATTTGCAGTGTTTAAATAAATCGTTTTGATTGATTGATTGATAGTAGTAGTAGTAGTAGTAGTAGTAGTAGTAGTAGTAGTAGTAGTAGTAGTAGTAGTAGTAGGAGTAGTAGTAGTAGTAGTAGTAGTAGTAGTAGTAGTAGTAGTAGTAGTAGTAGTAGTAGTATAGTAGTAGTAGTAGTAGTAGTAGTAGTAGTAGTAGTAGTAGTAGTATTAGTAGTAGTAGTAGTAGTAGTAGTAGTAGTAGTAGTAGTAGTAGTAGTAGTAGTAGTAGTAGTAGTAGTAGTAGTAGTAGTAGTAGTAGTAGTAGTAGTAGTAGTAGTAGTAGTAGTAGTAGTAGTAGTAGTAGTAGTAGTAGTAGTAGTAGTAGTAGTAGTAGTAGTAGTAGTAGTAGTAGTAGTAGTAGTAGTAGTAGTAGTAGTAGTAGTAGTAGTAGTAGTAGTAGTAGTAGTAGTAGTAGTAGTAGTAGTAGTAGTAGTAGTAGTAGTAGTAGTAGTAGTAGTAGTAGTAGTAGTAGTAGTATACCATGTGATAATACATTTAATGAATGGAAAATATCATTTAATAGTTATATAAGTGATATCAAAAATAAATCTTCTGATCCACAATCAGCTTGACTAAATGTGTCTACTAAGTCCTACCACCCTACAATTTCATTAATAAATGCTCGTTCCGTTAAGGCAAATTTGATTTTCATTCTTGATTTTATTAATGAATTTAATCATGACATCATAGCATTAACGGAAACATGGTTTAATGAAAACGACTGTGCAGTCATTTCTTCATTAAAATCAACAGATTATAATTTTATTCAAGCTAATCGTGTGTGTGATCGTACGGGTGGTGGAGTAGGTATACTGTATAAAAAAAGTATTGAACTTATCAATTCAAGATTATTTGACTTACCTAATAGTGAATGTTTAATTTCAAACTTTAAATTAAATTTTTGCAATAATTTTAAATTAATTGTAATTTATAGACCTCCAAGTAATGCTTATTCTTCTTTCATTGATTGTTTTTTTGAACTTGTTTCCCACATCTCTCTTACTAATACCGTTATTTTAGGAGATTTCAATTTTCATATTGGATCTGATAATACTGCTGCTCTCTCTTTTAATAATATTTTACAATCTTTATCTTTAACTCAACATGTATCTGAAAGGACACATATATCTAATAATATTCTTGATTTAATTATCAGTTCTAGTTTTCATCTAAATTATTTAACAATTCTTCCAATTAAATTTCTTATTTCTGATCATTATGCTGTTTCATTCATTCTGAACGTTAATATTAACTGCAATTCAAATCGAACGATTAGCTACAGAAATATTCGCAATATTGATTATGAATCTTTTAGTACTGATATCAAGTATCATACTAGCTCCAATTTCAACAATATATCTATATCTTTTTTAGATCAAATTCTTACTTTTCTACTGAATAAATATGCTCCTTCTAAAAATAAAGTAGTTAGTGATCGTACTAATGAATGGTTCTCGAATGATAATTTATATATCAAACGCCAAATGAGAAAAGCTGAAAGAATGTTCAATAAAAACTCAACATCTTTTAACATGATAAATTTAAAAAAGTTAAAATTATCTTTTAAAAGGAGCATAACTTCTACTAAAAAAGAATTTTATAAAAATAAAATGTTAAAGTGTGGTAATAACATGGGCAAGCTTTATGCTTTCACTAATTCTCTTCTAGGTAAATCTCATCACAAATCTTATCCTAATATTTCTGATGATATTTTATGTAATAATTTTAGTGATTTTTTCATTTCTAAAATTGATATTATTTACTCAGTCATTAAAATAAAATTGTCACCCCCTTCTATAAATCAATACAATTATTTGAATAATTCCTCTGAAAATTCTCAAAATACTCATTTAAATCAAACTCCTACTCTTACTCATTTTACGCTCCCTTCTAATGTTGACATCTATAATATTTTAGTTACGGCTTCTTCTGCTTCTCCCTCTGATTCTCTGCCTCTTACTGTGATGAAATCTTTAGCTAACACACTCACTCCACTTTTTTCTTCAATCATTAATCAATCCCTTATTACAGGTGTTATTCCTTCTATTTTAAAACATTCTATTATTACTCCTATTTTAAAGAAAAATAGTCTTAATATAAATGAACTCTCGAACTTTCGCCTCTCGAACTTTCGCCCTATTGCTCAACTACCTTTAATCTCTAAAATTCTCGAAAAAATTGTTTTTAAACAGATAACTACTTTTATTGATTTTAATAACTTATCCTGTAACTTACAAAGTGCTTTTAGAAAGAACCACAGTACAGAAACTGCGATAACTCTTATACTAAATGATATATATACATCTTTAGATAGAAATGAGAAAATTCAGATTCTACTTCTAGATCTGTCATCTGCTTTTGATACGCTATCTTTTGATATCCTTTCAGATAGACTTTTAGACATCGGTATATCTTCAACTGCTCATGATTTCTTAATTGGATTTGTCACTAATAGAACTTTTTCTGTTAAGATCAATAACTCTTATTCTAAATCTCAATCATTTAAGTACGGGGTTCCGCAAGGATCCGTCTTAGGTCCACTACTATTCTCTATATATCTGAACCCAATAACTAATATTATCAAATCATTTAAAACATTAAGATTTCATCTCTATGCTGATGATATTCTTATTTATTCTGTTAATAGTAGATTGGTCATGAATAATGAGCTAGTTGAATGTGCCAATCAAGTGAATAAATGGCTACTTATGAACAAACTTCTACTTAATACTTCTAAAACTGAATTACTGAACTTACCGCATAACTTTAATAACTTCACTGATATATTTATTGATAATATTAGAATTATTCCATCACTAAAAATTAAATATCTTGGTATTACTATTGATAATAAATTGAATTTTGATGATCATATGTCAACTGTTTGCAGGAAAGCAAATTTTCATTTATATAATATACGATATATAAGAAAGTTCATTAGCAAAGACCTCACTACGATGCTAATTAAAGCAATGGTATTTTCGTCGACTAATTATTGTAATTCGATATATTTAGGTCTATCCAAAAAATTGAATAAATGTATCTATAGAATTGATCATTCGGCAGTACGATTAATCTATCAACAACCTTTATTTGATCACTCGAGTGTTACATTGCGTCAACATAATCTTAATATTCTCAACAATATTAATAGAAGCAAATATAGAATTCTATGTATAATTCATAAATCACTCACTGCAGGTCCTTCATATATTAGAACTTGCCTATCAGTTAAAGTGCCTATCTGTCGTGAACTTCGATCATCTAATGATGTATACTGCTTACAAGTCAAGAAATCAGTGAAACCAGTAACTTCCAAGAGAGCCTTTCAATACTATGCGCCGCCACTATGGAATTCTCTTCCCTTGGAAATAAGAATGATTCCTAATCACGATACCTTTAAATTTAATTTAAAACGTTATTTATTCAATATTGAAAAGTCTTAATTTATTATTTTTACGTTATTTATGTTATGTATGTTATTGATATGTTTTATTTTCCATATGACATTATATCATATGGTTTTTTTTTATATATTAATAACCAATATTGCATTTTGCAATGTACAGTTTATAATAATATTAATTATTATTTTGTTTATATTCAATTATGTTATTTTTGTTTGTTTGCTTTGTTACACTCTTGAGAACGCCTGGTGTGTTATTTGCAGTGTTTAAATAAATCGTTTTGATTGATTGATTGATTGATAGTAGTAGTAGTAGTAGTAGTAGTAGTAGTAGTAGTAGTAGTAGTAGTAGTAGTAGTAGTAGTAGTAGTAGTAGTAGTAGTAGTAGTAGTAGTAGTAGTAGTAGTAGTAGTAGTAGTAGTAGTAGTAGTAGTAGTAGTAGTAGTAGTAGTAGTAGTAGTAGTAGTAGTAGTAGTAGTAGTAGTAGTAGTAGTAGTAGTAGTAGTAGTAGTAGTAGTAGTAGTAGTAGTAGTAGTAGTAGTAGTAGTAGTAGTAGTAGTAGTAGTAGTAGTAGTAGTAGTAGTAGTAGTACAAAAATATATGTACTCAAAATATCCATCAGAATCTTCCTTAGAATCCCTACACAAGGCTAAGAGTTATTTTAAAAAATCTATAGAAATAGCTAAGAATAAATACTACTATACTGAAATAAATCAATCAACCTCTAATCAAAAACATCTCTATGGGATAACTAATTCTTTACTAGGAAAATCAAAAGAAAGAGTCCTTCCAGATATTCCAGATAATATACTATGCAATAATTTTTCCAAATATTTTGTAGATAAAATAAATATTCTATGTAGTACATTTAACAATAATCAACATAATATACACAATATATCAATAGACCACTCGACTTTAATTAATCAATACCTCACATAATTCCAACCTCCTTCCAATAATCTAATTCAAACATTATTAGCAAATTCTAACTCTACATCCCCACAAGATCCATTACCACTTCCTTTAATGAAAATAATAGCACCGTCAATATCCATTCCCTTAACTACAATTTTTAAAAACTCACTAACTACTGGAATAGTTCCCCCTGAATATAAACATGCAATAATTACACCCATACTTAAAAAACATAAACATGACATAAATGACTTGAAAAACTATCGCCCAATATCACAACTTCCTACTATATCTAAATTACTAGAACGAGTAGTTACTATACAATTGAAAGATTTTTTATATTCTAACAATTTAATAGATAACTACCAAAGTGCATACAGAACAAATCATAGCACCGAGACAACCGTAATTGATGTCTTAGATAGTATTATTACATCCCTTGATAATAATAATCATACACAACTACTTCTTCTAGACCTTTCAGCAGCTTTTGACACTCTAGACCACGATATTCTAAAACATAGATTGATTGAAATAGGAATAATAAATACAGCTCTAGATTGGATGATGTCCTTTGTATCTAACCGTACGTTTACTGTAAAAATAGGAAAGGAATATTCTAATTATAACTCATTTGATACAGGTGTTCCTCAAGGATCTGTACTTGGGCCACTACTATTTATCATATATATTATACCACTTTCTAATGTTATCAGACAGTTTAAGCATGTTAAGTACCATTTATATGCAGATGACATTCTATTATATACTGAATTATCAAAATATAATTCTGAATTTGATAATGAATTATCGAATTGTGCTAATGCTATTTACGCCTGGCTTACCGTTAATAAACTATCGCTAAATACTGATAAATCTGAATTGTTGAATATTCCCAGTAACTATTCCAACTTTCCACAGATATTCATCAATAATAATGAAATAACCCCAAGCACGTCAATCAGATACTTAGGGGTCATAATCGATGACAACGTAAATATGAATCGACATGTAAGTAGCATGTGTAAAAAAGCTAACTACGAACTGTACAAAATACGCTAGATAGGTCATTACTTAAATAAAAGAGCTACAACAATTCTAACTAATTCATTGGTGTTCTCCTCTTTAGATTACTGTAATTCGCTCCTAATTGGTCTACCGAAATCTACTTTACTCCCTATCGATAGAATTATTAGATCGGCAGTTAGGAATATATATCGACAACCAAGACACGACCACTCAAGTATTACTCTGAAAATGAAAGAAAGCAGAATCTTGAATGCATCAGACCGTGCTGAACAAAGAATACTGAATATCACTCATCGAACGTTGACCCATAATCAGCCTACGTATATTAGATCACATCTAAAATTCGTAGTTCATAATAGATCATTACGATCTAATATTGATACTCGACAACTTAAAGTCACTATACCAAAGCTGAAACGTACCGCGAAACGGGCATATTCTTATATTGCTCCAACTAAATGGAATGCTTTACCACTAAATTGTCGTCTTGTTATAAACCCTGTTGCGTTCAAAATACGTATTAAACAGTATTTAATCGATAGAAATTAAATTGTTTATTTATTTATTTATTTCTAGTTGTTGTCTTTCATAAACTTATCAGAACACTAATGTGTTATGAAATGAGTGTTTAAATAAAACGTTTTGATTTGATTTGATTTGATTTAGTAGTATTAGTAGTAGTAGTAGTAGTAGTAGTAGTAGTAGTAGTAGTAGTAGTAGTAGTAGTAGTAGTAGCAGGGGTCGCGCTAATGTGCAGTCAATGCAAAAATGGGAAGTCAATAATTTATTTGTGCAGTCAATTTTTCAATTTTGTGCAGTCAATTTTTCAATTTTGATCAACAATATATTTATTATTCTAATTAATTTTTGAAGACATTATGTAAGATGCATACCATGCGGGGAGTTTCCTGATATTGTTACATTACTAAGCACAATAAGATCACCAATAACAACAGATTGTGGTATAATATAAAGAAAATAGACTATTATGAAGCATCTAAGTTCTAAATATCATATAAAAATGTATTATTGCCTATCAAAAAAAGATTGAAGGGATAAAACAATCAGATAATACACCACTATCAAACTATATCAAAGGCAAATAGTGATTTAGCTTATAAGATAGGATCGTTATTGATCATCGTGAAAATAAGTTGGTTTTACCTGCATATTCTTTCCCTGCTAGAGCAGTTGTGAATAACATGCCATGGCATCACAATTTAAATATAATTATGAAGATAATATTATTACGAATACTGATTTACAATATATGACGCCCCTATAGGTAAATAATTATTATCCATTATACATTATAATAGATACATATATGGAAAAATTACAAACAAAAATTCTAATTCAATTTCTCGGTCAGATGGTAGTGTAGACAGGACAAATGTTAATGAGATATACACACTTGCGAAATAAATAGATACATTTGGAAACAAATCGCTTATATTTGTAGGTGTAGGAGAACCTTTTGGAACGTGGATCTCTTGGGATATTTAACATAATGATTAAATCAATGGAATATCTTCTTGGAAGTAAAGTAACACATTTAATAATGAAATATGATTCGTCGTTAGTGACAGATGGAAGTACATCTGTAAATACAGGACATAATAATGGTTTATGGAAGATATTTCAAGCTTATATATAAGCTATAGATTGAAGAAGTTCAGCGAGCCATTATCTCCTCTATTATAATATGGTGTTGTTCACACAAGTCAAGTCTGGCATGGAAGGCAGCAAGCAATGAAATACCAACAATTAAAAATATGCTGATGACATTAAGTGGTATTTCATCATATTTCGGTAACTCTGGAGTTCGATGTAAAGAGTTACAAAATAACCTTATTATTTTCTCATTTCCAAACATAATTGAAATACGATGGAATGAATACACTCATCAACTAGTTGTAAGCATATTGAAATAATAGAATGCCTCAATCATTTATTAATCAACGATATGCACTGAAGCCCATAGATTTTCAACATATCTTTGCAATGAAAATAATCTTCATCTATTATGCTTTATGGCCGATGTACTAATTGTATTATCTCGATATCAAAAAAATATGAAATCCGATTCGACTATGATATGTGATATTCATCAACAACTTAATAATATTGAGGTTATCATATTTATATATTTAATATTGCAAAATACAATGCCTATAGCCCTTCTATTCAGAGTAAAATAAATAATGTTTAAAAATATTTCATAATATTGTGTAACTTTAATAGATTATGCTGAATAAATTATTTACAATGGATTTAATTGGCGGATGGGTTACTAAGTTAATCGAATCAATTGACAACAATAATGGTACGCATTACTTGAAAGGTATTGAGTTGAAGAGAAAAAATAACCTGAAGTAAGACATAATTTATATGTATCTGAAATGAGAGAAATATCTGCAATAAAAGTAGATCTTATAAAAACTTAATAAATAATCTTAAAAAGCGATTTATAACATATATATTTTCGAAAAAAAATAAACTTGAACATATTATTAAATTAAAAGAATAATTAAACATAAAGCAATTACATACTTTGATAATTATCACTATAATTAGCACTTAAGTGCTGATTTAAACTTATAGATATTATTTATCCTTACAATATAACGATTTATTATTGCATTCAGAAATTAATATATTTAGAAAATACAATCTTCGTGAACTTGTTATAATGCTATCAATGTATATATGAAATAGACATAAAATATATCTAATATAAATTTATTATTTTCTAGCATGGAAGAAATGTTTACATAGCGTTGTACATATAGTATAATTATGTGCGCTAAACCACACAGAACCGATGTGGAAATAATTATATCTGCAAATAATGTGATTAAGTCTTTACATAGAAATAGAATTAAAATACAAACTGATAATAATCAATTATTTATTCATTATAATATGCCGGATCATGAAAATGGAATCCTAGACCTGTGGTATTATCTTGGTTAGTTATTTAATTAAAAGTTTAGTCATTAATAATATGTTAGCCATCATTTAATGACATTTCAGATTAACCTAATATTGTTAGGATAAATAAACGAAATCATAGACAACACGAAAGAGAGCATGGTAAAACACAAGAGTATTTCAAGGGATTTTTTCTGGTGCAGGAAGAAAGAAAGTCGTTTTAAAACAATATAATTCTAAATATAGCACAATAAATAATACATATAAACACTTCATCTTTAAAATATATTTGGTAGTCATCCATTTTTACTGTAATTATCAATATTTCAGATTACATGCATATATAATACCTACCATAATTATATATATATATATATATATATATATATATATATATAAAACTTAGTTATAACTATTACAACTATACAATATTAATTGATAAATAATTATTAATAATTATATATTTATGTGCAGTCAATATTATTCCTTAATGAGACCACTGAGTAGTAGTAGTAGTAGTAGTAGTAGTTTTCATTATTAATATTTTTTATTCTACGATATGTAATAGTTACTTTTTAAGGTGAAGGTTTTGTGTATTTTAGATTTATGTATATAATATTATGATCTATAACATTTGGCACTATCGGTGTACAAATATTGTTAACAGTATTCCTAGTGATAACGAATACAATCGTTTTACATGTGTCGTGAGTCGGTTCGATTATGTGTTGTGTAAGATTGATATGATTAATTATGTTTAAGAAAACTATTGATTTTGAATTAATATTGAAGTCATCCAGTATTATTAAATTCTGGTATATAATATATACTATATATTTTTTTTATTTTTTATTTATTTTTTTTATTTGGTGGAGTCCTTTCATCCCATCCAGGAACTTAGATGAAGTGTTCACTTATAACCATATATCATATATGATATATGGCTCTAATGTCCCTTCGAAGCCGCTCTCATGTTAAGGCATCCAAGGTTTTAACGAGAGCCGATCATTTATTTATACACAATTATATAAGATCACTTCTAAATAATATTTTAAGACCCATTTTATAAAATTAATTAATGGTCCGGACGAGGGTCGAACCCGTGTCCTACTGCTTGTGTGTCTGACGCCTTAGCCACTGAGCCACACAGGCAGTTAATATATATATATATATATATATATATATATATATAAGCAGAAGGTGATGAGGCTAAAATGATACTCTTAAGAGTCATGACGAGTATGTGCAATAGCATATGGAAGATAAATATATGACCAAATTACTGGAAGAAATCAATATATGTTCCTATTTACAAAAATGGCGATAAAAAAATATTGTGAAAACTACAGAACAATCGAGAATATTGCAGAAAGGACTTGAGACATTTCGCATCCTTGAACTACCAATAGAACAATCCGGGTTTCGAAGAGGTAGAGGAACTAGAGACCACAGTTCTAACTTGAGATGGATGATGGAAAAAGCTAGAGATCATCAAAGATAACTCTTCATGTGCTTCATCGACTACAAAAAGGCATTCGACTGTGTAGATCATCAAAGACTATGGTGCACTCTCTAATACATGGGAGTACCCGAGCATCTGATAGTAGTGCTGATAAATCTATATACAAATCAAGAATCGACTGTAAGGACAGAGTATGGTGAAACAAGCAACATCCCAATTGGTAAAGGAGTACGGCAAGGATTCATCCTATCTCCATTGCTATTCAATATATATGCAGAAAGGATATTCGAGATGTCCTGGGTAAGTGGGATAAAGGCATTAGTATAGGTGGAAGGAAAGTTACAAACCTTAGATATGCTGACGACACTACATTGATAGTAGGAACGAAATATTATCTCACAGAACTAATTACAAAAGTCAAAAGAGCAAGCTAAGAATTCTTATGCTTAAGCCGGATTATATTTAAATGTCAAGAAAACAAAGGTGATGACTAGGTAACTTAAGTTACAATTGTACTATATATATATATATATATATATATATATGTAGTTTTGATAAATTGTACTATACATATATGTAGATAACAATATCGAAATCGTTGATAAATTTATCTTCCTGGAAGTTCTAATTACAAATGATAGAGTTGCCGATAAGAAACTGCGAAGAAGGCTGGAAATGGGAAAATGTGCCATGGTAAGTCTGAAACGTACAATCAAAGACAGAGGCATTAGACTAACGACATAAATAATGATTATTCAAACACTGGTATTTCCAATTATCCTTTATGAGCAGAAACCTGGACTATCAAAAAGGCAGATAGGAAAACAATTTAACTATGGTGTTGGAGGAAACTGCTCGGAGTTATCTACTAAGATAGTAAGAGAAATATTGAGATAATTGATATAATACAACCTAAAATAACGCTATATAATCCAGAATTGTCAAGGCTGCCCTATCTTTTTTTCTGACACGTTGTTATATCAATATGATGGAATTGCAAATGATGCTGGGAAGAATGGAAGTTCGGCGAGGAAGAGACAGACCACATTGCACATGGCTAGACAATATACAAAATATCTCTCTAAAGATATTATGAATCTCCGACTAGAATTTAGAGACAAAGCGGGATGGAGAATAGCTACCATGGATGTCGCCAGGGGTCGGTGTCGACTCGACGGCTCAAGGTAACAAGGTATATATATATATATATATATATATACCTGCTACTACAATAACAGTATTTTAGGACGTTTGCGCTATTTTCTAATTGTGGTTTTAGTAGTAGGATTTTAATGGATTTTAATAGAAAGGCAGATAGTCCAACTTTATATGGAGTTCTATATATGTGTGAATGGCGTATTGCATGGGTATTAGGTGTTGAATATATATATGGTGGGTCAGAGTTTTCTTTATTAGTGAACATCCTGTGAATGAACTTATGGGTGAACATTACAGTGAAACACAGTATATATATTTTATCCTTAATAATAATTGAGTGTATTAGGTCTAGGTAAGTAGGTATGCTGGATGGTATCATATCATTGATATGGGTAAAGTAGGTTACAATTTGTGTATTTTATCTAATGGAGTTGTATTTGTAATTTAAATGGATGTGTAATTATTGGTTTGGTTATGAATATTACTTTAATTTCGATGTTTGGATTTGTTATCGAGTGTTAATGTGAGGTTTATGTTAATCGTGTAGGATAGATGTGTAGGTTAATCTATGTTCAAGACCTCCTATAACCTCGAGGTTATAGGAGGACTTGGTATTTGCTCCGGATCAAATTGAGATAATTAGACCATTCGGTTACCCAGCTAACAGTAATAGCCTCATAATAGCAACATAATAGAAAATCTAATAGCCTCAAATGTTAACATTATTCTATTATGCTGCTATTATGTTGCCATTAAATGTCTATTATGTTGCTATTACTTTGTCATGTTATTATGTTGCCATTAACAGTCTATTATGCTATTATTATGCTGCTATTAATTGTATAGAATAGCAATATAATAGCAGCATAATATACTTTTAAAATTAATAGCAGCATAATAATAGCAAGGACATTGTTGAATAGCAAGGACATGTCCTTGATAATAGCATACATATACTTTTAATGGTAACATAATAGCAGCATAATAGCACAATATAAACATGTGAGGCTATTAGAGATGTTATTATGTTGCTATTATGAGGTTATTACTGTTTGCTGGGTATATGAGGTATTGCTATTACACCGTGAAATTTACACATAGTCACTATCGGGTCACTAAAGCCTATGCTAGTGAATCATTTTATCAATGACACTCATTTCACTTATGATTATCATAATGATATGAATAATTATATATTCACTATTTATGATTTTTTTATTTAACTATCTTTAAGAAAAGCTATTATCATATAAGATTAATATTAAATGATAACATTATTTAAATTATATTGTTATATTGGTTATAGTGTTTATAATCAGTATTTTAATTCTTTAAAAAAATACTTATTTATTTACTATATAAAATTTACATATGCCCATATTTGGATAAACATTAACGTTTTCTAGCCAATCATCGATAAGATAATCATGTGATAAAATTATATAGATTTCCTCAATATATAAATTTCAGATTTTGATAGAATTTCCTGACGATATGTCTGAGTATATGTTTAATATAGATGGCGGTTACATGGAAGGATTAGTTCGAGGTTTCAAAGGAGGTATCCTAAAACAATCGGATTACATGAATCTTGTTCAATGCGATACTCTAGAAGGTATGTTTTGCATTATTTTTAAATATAAAATAAATTATTTTTTCTAGAAATATTTAATTATAATTATTGAATACACTCACATTTACTATAATTATCTTTTACGAACTTAGTAACTCTATATTTTATTATTTGTTTATAATGTTTAGTCATATATGCATATCTAAAGTTATACCATTACTTAAATATCATATTATTATATGACCCCGTAGTGTCACCCTCTTGTCATCTGTACAGTCACTGTACACTGTAACAGTGTTACTGATGAATTCAAATAACTTATAGATTTATTTTTATACTATAAATAGAATTTACATATTTATAGATTGTTATTAATATTTATTATAATGAATACTTATTTATTTCAGATATCTAGAATACTCAGTATACTATACAAAAAATAATATTATATATAATTAAAATAATTTTTACAAATTTAAATATAGTTTTATTTAAATTGATATGCTTGTATTAGTTCTATAACATATTTGTTAAGGGAGATACATTAGTAAACTAAATATATTATGTCATGATAATACACAAAATGAATGTAACTGATATACTCAATATATATTGATTTATAAATATTTAATATAATAATTATATTTGATATTTTCAATTTAAAATTATGGGTGAAATAAATTGTATTATTTAATAATTAAATAAGAAAATAAGTTTACTAAGCGAAAAATTATTATTAATCATATGTAAAAAACCATACATTTATTTATATATACTATACAATTACTGTATTACTTTAAATATATATATATATATATATATATACATATATAATTTATTATAAATAAAATAGCGAATGGTATATTTCACGTATAATATATACTTAAGTAATTTCCGACGATATTGATACGCGCCCACTTTGCCGCGACCAGATTTAAAGCTGCACCTGCAATCCACCGACTACGGTACGTTCCTCTCGAACGAGGCGTCTCCGCTGAACGTGGCCGTTATCGACGACAAACTCCGCGAGAAGCTCGTCATCGAGTTCACGCACATGCGTAACCACTGCGTCGAACCCCTGTCCACGTTCCTCGACTACATCAAGTTTACGCCTCATATATATGTATATATATATATACATACGCCTAGTTAGGGCTACGGGTAGATGTGTATCGATAAGTTCTGAAAAACTTCTACATCTATCTGGATTCACTCTCGTTTATTACGATGAACCGATTATGATTATTATTAGTATATATATATCTATTTACATCGTATTCATTTTAGACCATTATTCTACTATATAGTTGTACGAGTTACGTTTAATAAAGTTTGTTATAGTTCTGTCGTGAATGGAGAATTACAGCTGTATTATATATATATATATAAAACTTTTATCGATTAACGATACATAATTTTATTTACAAGTTAAATCGTGAGCGCGGCAACCTATAATCATCTACGAATAATATTCGCGACCGTAAGCATCTTCTAATCGCCCCGCCCTCCCCCCCCGCCCCCTAGGTACGGTTACATGATCGACAACATCGTCCTGTTGATCACCGGCACCCTTCACCAACGCTCGATCTCTGAGCTGATCCCCAAGTGTCACCCTCTCGGTATCTTCGAACAGATGGAGGCTATCCACATCGCTAGCACCCCCGCCGAGCTCTACAATGCCGTACTCGTGGACACACCCCTCGGTACGCCCCGCCCCCTTAACCACGCGCCCCCACACCCATTAGTGTTGATCTAGTCGACCACGCCCCACCGTTATCTACTATTATTACCTTACCTTATCAGGTTGAGCTTGCTCGGCATGAAATTACTGCATACTATTATTAAATACTGCATTAACCGTTTTGAGATAGGTTTCTGTTTTAGTCAACGAATCATACCATCCTTAATATCTATACCATATATTATTAAATTAGAATTTTGTTAAATATTGTGATTAATGCGGCCACCAGCCATCCTATAATAGCTCTGACGTATTGTTTTGTTGTCATTCGTATTCTTCCATTATATTATACCCTGACAAATATATATTATTTGATATATTTATAGTGTAATCATTAAAAAGAAATATCTCTGAAATACTATTAGATCCTAACAAATTTATTATTTATTATCTATAATTACAGAGTATTATTATCTTTATTATTCTACATTATATACTCCATATAAAATATAATAGTTTATATTATAATTTTTAATATTCTTAATATTATTTAATTATAATAAATATAATATTAAAACTAATATTAAACAGCAAATTACTTTATCGATTGCATTTCTGAACAAGATCTTGACGAGATGAACATTGAGATCATCAGAAATACACTTTACAAGGTCATTAGGATATTATGTATATTTCACTAATACTGTTTTTTATTTTTTGAATATTTATTAATTTGTAATGAAAAATACTAATATTATTTATTTTTTAATTTAAATACAATTAGCAAAATTAAAATAATAATATGAAAGATATAGCCTATTAAGTATTTTGATACAACAAATATTATAATTTATTATGAAATCTTTATATTTTATATTTTATAGAATCATTACTATTGAATAACATAATATTATTTAAAATAAATTAATGATACCCGTATAATTATAATTTAACTATCTTTCTTATTCAGGCGTACTTGGAAGATTTCTACAGATTTTGTAAGGAAATTGGTGGTGATACTGCTGAAGTCATGTGTCGTATACTGGAGGTTATGTCCTTGCCTTAATTGTATTATACGATTACCTATACTCGGTGTTGGGCGTCTATATTTGTACTCTATACTATATAAATATTACTTTAACTTACTCTTTATATAACATTTAAGTTTAGTTGCACATTTTCAGTCACATTTATATCAACTACTTACCCTTTATATTCAAATAGTACTGGTAATCGCAGCTTTATATAGTTCGGCACTGAACAACTCTGCCTATACTATGTGTATGTGTGTGTGTAATTAGTATCTGTTATATAACATGATGTCGACTTTCTCCAGTTTGAAGCTGACCGACGTTCCTTCATTATTACGATCAACTCGTTCGGCACAGAACTTACCAAAGATGATAGAAGTAAACTGTACCCTAGATGTGGTAAGTATACAACCTTTACTATAGGATATGCTATAACTTAGTCTATAACTTTTCAGAGTTTTAGTTCACAGCATTTGTATAATATTTTGTATTATTCGTTATCATAATTTAGATATAATACTAATCATATACATTACGTATACATTACCATTTTATGCGTCTGTTTATATTTCAGTGTACGCATTCATTCACTTTTCATATATTCCTAGTACTACACAATACCCACTTATACACTAACTGTGTGTGTACCCAATTGACCAGGTATCCTGTACCCCGATGGTCTCGCTTCATTGGCTAAGGCTGAGGACTATGATCAAGTGAGATCAGTCGCTGACTACTACTCGGTTAGTCACCCCACCCTAGCTTAATGAGGGTTCAAACACCATGGTCTTGTACATATATCAAATTAGAGAGTGGACATTCCACTGTGTTCCATTTTTAACATGGATTCGACGAGTCTTAACATGAATAGAACTTGTTCTATTTACTAGTGACCTTAAAAATAGAACATTTATGATAATATTCTATAATAAGTATATTTTTTAATGAATTGTAGTCATTTTCAAAATATTTATACCGATATTAAAAAAGATATTTACAAATATTTTAAATGAATTATAATATTATAGAATTAATAATATACGTAATTATCGATCGTTATACAATTCAAATGATTATTTAAATACAAATTTCAAATAATAATAAAATGAGAGACTAGGAATCCTAATCATTTAAGAAACTTATTTTGAATATGTATTTAGTTATTTTAATATTAATATATTTTCTATAATAATTGTTAAATTTAATAAATATAATATTAGTTTAATATTTATTAAAATAATATAAAATTACAATATTAATTTTTTAATTTAATTTATTCCATTAATCCTCAAAATATTGTATTATTATTAAACACTTTTAATTGCACAGATAATGTGAATTTGTCTATGTGATATTGTATAAATCAGCCATGTAATAATTAAGGATTATACTTGGTAGTGCACAGCATAATTCTAGTGTGAACCCCCCTTTCTCTTACTAAATCATGCATCTCTGATACACAGCAATACAAGTCTTTGTTTGAGGACGCCAGTTCATCAGACAAGACACTCGAAGATAAGTTCTTTGAAAGCGAGGTACGTTTATATATAAATATATGCCTAATTCGGAATTTAAATTTTATATTAAAGCAGTAATTAATCTTAATTTTAACAATCTCAATACTAAACATTGCCTATTACCCCCCACCCTTCCCTCACTCAGGTATTACTGATGAAGAATGCGTTCATGCAACAGTTCCACTACGGTGTGTTCTACGCCTACACTAAACTAAAGGAACAGGAGTGCCGTAACATTGTCTGGATCGCCGAATGTGTCGCCCAGAATCATCGCGCCAAGATCGACAGCTACATTCCAATCTTTTAGCTCCTCCCCCTCGCCACACCCCTTCTAACCAACCAGACGCTATATAGAGACTAGTACCCCAATTGTTAGCGACTCCGATGATGTAATAATTGTTACGTCATCATCGTCTATTTATAGTTGTGGTCGCATTGTCCTTTTGTTGTCGTCGTCGTTTTGTTAGTCTTCTAGAGATACCATACACACCATGCATACATACCTATACATATACCTATACCAATACATTCATACGTCTGTTTTAGCTATCCACCTAACTTATCTCGCGAGCGCGTATATCTTATTATCGTTGTATGCGTCGCGAAGTAGGCGGCAGCACCAGCGGGCAGTCTATCATCTTTGTTTCCATTTGTTATCATTTACATACATCATTATTGTGTTACTAATTTGTATATATATTTATATATGAATGTTTTCATCGAGTCATAAATAATAAATGTTAATCATTTTTATTGTTAATATATATATACCTATTTGGTAGCGTACATTGGAATAGCCATCTATAGATGAGTACAATAAATACAATATGTTACAGGTGTGTGTGTGTGTGTGTGTATGTGTTGGGCGATGGTAATTATACTATAATATAACTATGTATCACTGTCACTGTTTACTTGGTCTTCTTCTTCTCCTTCTTTTTACTGCTGCTGTTCGGTGTGGGTGTTTCTGGAGGCGTGTCCTTGACTTCCGGAAGCTCCTTTTGCCACTTGAGAGGTTTACTCCTGAACATGGGCCATGGTGGTAGTATCACCTACAGGGCAGTAATGTGTTAGTTCATGTGGCAATATGTAGGTATAATGTAAGATAATTGTAAACATGTTTAAATATATAAAGATATACCTTTATTATGATGATATTTTATTATAAACTTTGTTAAACTGAATTTAGTTTGTCATAATTTACCACATAAACTAATGCAACTTATAATAGGTGTATGTATACAAAGATAGTTCACTCGACCGAATGATTGAAATAAAAATGAGACTAGCTCAAATGCGAAGGGTAGGAGAACTAAGATCTATTTTAGTATTATTAATCTATTTACATGTAAATTCAAAAAAAATTACCACAATATAATCTTAAATTAAGATATATAACGGTTAATATCAAAAAGTGAGTGTTCCGTAAAAATATTATTTGGAGATATCAAAAATTAATTCATATAATTTTACCGAATTTTTCAAGATTAAAAGTAGATCGATTAAGTCATTATTATTTACATGTAGACTGACAATGTCGTAATTTGAAAATATTTTTTTTAAAATATAATTCATATATCTATTATAATATATTAAAAAAAAGTATATTATTCTGATAATTATATTTAGGTATATCTTATGAATTATTAATAGTAAATATAACTTATAATACATGTGTATCCATCTCGTAGTTGGTATCAGAACTATATTCACATATTTATAATATAAAATATAATTACATAGACTAGATAGGGAGTGAACCATCTTTGCTTCAAGAAATCTTTGATGTATACTAACCAAAGAAGATAATATCACCCCAGCAAAAACTATGTACACTGTCTGTGAAAATTGCTGGCAAATGTAGCCCCAGATAAAACCAACAATCTGTTAAATAATGGTATATATATTATTAATAATTTGATACTTATTCTGAATATTGTTTTATTTAACAAACAAAATCAAGGTGGTTCTTTTTTATTTAAGACAATAAATAAGGGTATATTTTAACATTGAGAAGGATCACAAATTGATAACAAAGATTATAACTATTATTCATAGAATTGAAATTATTTCTATATTCATTCATGTTTAATATTTAATTAATAATGATGCGGTCTACGTTTCACTAGATTTGTTTAATGATGACTAGTTATAATTCACATTCCATATACAGTCTATACTAGATATTAGCAGGGCTGAGATGTAACATAGGCTATATGTGGTGGTGTGTCTTATAGTCTATGGTAATATATACTACACTTTTGAATATAACATCAATTTAGATATTGCTTCAACAAGAATTCAAGTGTATAAACCTAAGATACATTACAATTATCAAATTGTACATAGTAACACTACGCATGTATGAGTGAATTAAGTGAAATAGTATATATATTATTATAAACTATTTACGTATATAAATATATATTACTACGAAATTATTTATGTTATGTTTTACTTATTTATTGTCGAATACTTTTAGTTAATTAATAAATTATATGCGTATAAATATGAGTATCGGTTATTAGTTATTGATTATTATTAGCTAATCTATGATGATTGTGTGCAGAACAATTGACTAATAGCACTATTAACTTTACACGTGTATGTACTAACCGAAAACAAAACTATAATCACGTGGTAAATATTCTCAGCTAGTTCTTGTCCTTTATAGTCCTGAGGTATTAGCAATAACAATTAGATAATCACTATAGTTATATACATTATTAAAGTTATGATAGGTCTCTTATATTTTTTTGTATTTATATTTCAAATTTAAATTTTAAATACACTGATTTAGTATATTTGTATTTATATTTGATACGTATAATATATAACCAAATCACGATATATCTTGAATATATATATATATATGTGTAGTAGTAGTAATAGTATTTATTTATACACAAAGATTAATATAACATTCTACAATGTTTTTTACTGTTTGTCAAACAGTTTACAAGTGTGGGTTCCCGGATGATTTAACGATCATGTGTAAAAATAATATAATAAAATAACATTCTTAAATATAATAATAATATAATAACACGATTACATTTCAAAGAGGGTTAGATAAGTGGTATTTTAGTGGGGAACGTTTAAATAGCTCCTTGAGTTTATATTTGAAAGTGGTGATTGACATATCTTCTTTGCGTATGGATTGGGGAAGTTTATTCCAGAGAGTTGCACCTCTCCAGCTAAATCGTTTGTTACCGTACTTTCGTAGTCGTGTAGTCGGTATGTCAAGTCTATATGTTTGTCTCAGTTGTCTGTTAGTGGTTTGTTTGTGAAGTAAAGTATGTAAATTATGAGGTTGAGTTGTTTTTGTAGTTTTGTAAAGTATAGTTAGTAGTTTAATGTTGATGTTGTCAATTGTAGGTAGCCAGTTTAGTGATTTCCGTAAGTTCGTAATGCTAGTAGTGTAATCTGTGTTTTTTAGATTAAAAATAATTCTAGTAGTTCTATTTACTAATCGGTCAATATTGTTAGTAACTGTTTTGTTTTCTCCGGCTAGTAAAGAGTTATAGTATAGTAATCTAGACATTATCAGTGATAGAATTATAGCTGTTTGTTTGGTTAAGTATGGTATTAGTTTTTTTTAATTATATATATGAAAGGAAGAAGTTTGTTTCATTTTACTGATATGTTTAGTAAAGTCGAGTTTGTTAGTAAAGTGGAAACCTAAGTATTTTGTATTTTCAGTCGGTATTATATTTATGTTATTTATATTTATTAGTGGAACTGTAGTATTGATCGTGGAATTGGTTATAAAGTTGATGAGTTCAGTTTTTGTTGGATTTAGTAATACATTATTTTTTGTAAGCCAAATTTGCAGTGAGGATAAACATGATTGTAAGTTAATTGAGTGAATGAATTGGGCTTGTAATTCTATGTCGTCAGCGTAAAGATTATAGTTCACGTGTTTTCCACTTCGGGAAGTTAGTCAGTAGTTTGTTGAGTGGAAGTAAATAAATGGAAAATAGTATGGGAGAAAGAGTGGAACCCTGTAGGACTCCATATTTAATAGCATAAGGTTGTGACAATGTTTCGTTTATTTTAATAGAAAAACTCCGACCCCGGATAAAATTTATAAACCATTTGATAGGTACCTTCCCTATACCGATAGATCTAAGTCTTTCTATTAAAATGTCAAAGTCGATAGTGTCAAAAGCGGCAGATAAGTCCAGTAGTATCAGTTGTATCGGTAAGTTGCTGTCTAGTGATTTGTATAAGTCGTCAAAGAGTGATAGTAGTGTCGTTTCTGTACTGTGATTCTTGCGGAATGCATTTTGTCTTCTGTCTAGTAAGTCGTAAGTATGATATTATTTAATTTATTTACAATTTTTTCTAGAATTTTAGAAAGTAATGGAAGTTGATATACTGGTCTATAATTACTCAGTACTTCAACATCTAAATCTGGTTTTTTTAAGTAAGGATTGATAATTGCATATTTTAAATTGTTGGGTATTTCACCAGTCATTAATGAAGTATCAATTATCTGTTTATAAATGGGAGCTAGTGTAGAAGCCAGTATTTTAGTCATTTTCAGTGGAATAGGGTCAGAAGGAGATGTTGTCTTTGCTGTAACAATTAATTTATAGATATCAGTTATAGTAGGTAGTTCAAATTCTGTAAATGTTTGTTTGCATGTTGTAGTTAGGATTGTCGTATCAGTTGGTAGTAATTGTCGTTGTAAATCTAGATTATAGCAAAGTTTTTCTACTTTTTCAGAGAAAAAATCACCAAATCTAGATCAGAGTGTTTTATCTAGATTTGTAGTGGGAAGACTTATTTTATTTTTCTTGCCTAAAAGTGTTTTGGTAATGTTGAATAGTTTCTTGTAGTCATGTTGTGAATGGTTTATTTTTAATGTAGTCTGTTTTGGTTTGATTTAAAAGTGTTCTGTAAGTGTATCTAGATTTCTGCAGTTGAGTTCGGTTAATTATTGTTGGGTGTTTTAAATATTTCTTATTTTGAGTTCTAAAAATATGTTTCAAATTCCCTAGATCTGAGTTAAACCAGGGCTGGTTATCGTGTTTGGTTAAGTAGTTAGTTTTAAGTGGTGCATGTTTGTTGAGTAAGTCTGTTAGTAATTCAGTTAGTGAGTAGGCTGTTAAGTGACATGAAATAACTGATTTATTTATATCATTTTTAAAGTCATCATAGTTTATTTTTTTGATGTTTCTGTATGTGATTGTTGTTCGTTTAGGTGTAATGTATGGAATTGTAATGGTGAAATCAATGGAATAATGGTCAGTAAGTAAAGTATGTCTGATAGGGGGTTTGTTTAACAGTTTAGAGTCAGTGAAGGTTAGAATTAAGTCAAGGGTATTTCCATGAATGTGCGTTGGGAAGTTTACATGTTGAGTGAGGTTTAGTTCATTGTAAGTCACTTTGAATTTATAGTGATGTAGTAAGTCCATATTTACGTGAAAGTTAAAATCTCCAAGTATTACAAGATTTTCGGTAGAGTGGTCATGTATAATGTCAGTAAAGTCAGTAATGAAGGAACGGTAATCATTATTTGGTGGTCTATATATCAGAAGTAGGGACAGTGAAAGATTTTTATGTTTTATTTTTGTAAGTAGTAAGTCACAGTTAGTCGATTGGTAGACTTTGGATGATGTGACGATGATGTCTTTTTGTATTAACAAAGCAACACCACCGGCATTTCTTCCATCATCTCTATTTTTTGATATCATGGTGTAACCTAAATTTTCAAGTTCGGCAGGTATTATTTTATTTTTAGCATTCAGCCAAGTTACAGTCAAAGCTATAATATTGTAAGGTTTACTAGATATGTATGACATTATTAAGTCAATATTTTTTGATATAGATCTAGCATTTATTAGTGTTGTCAGTAAGTTTGCATTGGATGATAGTCATGTCGTTTTGTTCGTATTTTTTATTTGATCAAATTTAAATGAATTTAGGGAATTTTGCTATTCAATTTTTTGTGTGTCAGTCGGTATCAGTGGATTGTTTTTCCAGTCAGTCGTGTTGTCAGTACGTCTAAGTCGTAATTCGTAGGTGTCATTCTCTAGATTTAAAACGCATTTGTAACCATCCAGTTTCCCAGATTTAACTGCATGGTAATAAATGATTTTTTGGCGGATCTGAATAGGTGTCAGTAAATTGTGTATGAATAGTTTATTATATGGTGTATTTTTTAATTTTTAGTAACATGTATAGTTATAACTGATTCATATGCACATATGAATGTCTTAATACGTATATATACATTTTAATTATGTAAAGAATAAATATAATATAAAATAATTTCTAAATTCATGTAAACTAAAATTGATAGGTATATAATTCATCATTACCTATCACTAAATACTTTATTTCTATATATTAAAGTCATCAATCAATATTTAATAATTGAATTTCATATTTACATAAATAATATTATGTGTCAAATTAATCTAACCACGATTTTATTATTAATTAGTTCAATATTATTTGCACCTTTATTTTATTTGACACAAATGAGCATATAAAATGAAACTCATTTGTAATATAGTTTAAATAATAGTTAATGAATATTTACAATAAATGTTATAACAATAATAAGTAATGTATTTTAAATGTTGAGAATACTAATTTTAACATACGACATAATATAAATTGATAGTATTTATATTTAGGTAACCAGTAATCTTGGACGATTTATTAAATAGGTACTATATATATATATATATATATATATATATATATATATATATATATATATATATATCTATATTATAATATTATTCCTAAATTTAATTTAAGATGAATTAAAGAATTATGTAATGATTGAAAATAATCTATAATTACATGTTCCATTATTACAAATTAAATGTACTATCAGAGTAAACCTGTGTCTACATCAACAAACTAGAGCCTGATATCGCTGTATATCTAGATCTATATAAGTAGTATATAGTATAATAGGTTCTGCGCTAAAACCGGTATAGATAATATATATAATAGTTGTCGTTGAGTGGCTATATATACATGGGTACATCGCAATGAATCCTCGATATGTATAATTATGTAACCTCTATTCATTAAACATTGCAATGTACCTATATTTAACACTATAATACTTCATACCCATATACCCATACATACCCAAAAAACATCCTTGATAGTCACATGACTACAAAAATAGTGATATTTCACTAAATACACATACGAATCGCTTACAATTTAAATCACATATAACTGATATGTAAATACACAAATTTGGAAAAAATCAACTTATTAGTATACATTAGAAGAAATTAATACATAAATATATAAAGTAGAACATGTATGATTTTAATAATTACATTAAAATACAAAAATTAATATTTAAAAAATCTTAATTGACAGAAGTTAATATTTTGTATATTAAATATTAAGTATAATACTATAATATGGTATTCTAAACATTTATTTATACATATACCATTTTAATTATACCGTTATTATTAACATATATATATATATATATATATATATGTGTATTTTATAGGATAAATAGTGATACAAATATTAATGTTTGTAAAAAACAAACATACGCTATTGTAAATTCACTAATTCGAATAAACACTTTTGCGGGCGTTCAAATCGAGCATAACTCGCGAATATTTTGACCATGTATAAAAATGCTTTACAATGAATAATTTGAAGCAGCCGATATCGGGCTGATATCCGGCATATATCTGGTATTTGTTTGTGACACAAATAGTGTGAGATTAAGTTAAGCTGATCTAACTATTTTTATATTTTTAGCATACAATCATTGTAACAATGTTTAAAGTATGTATATGTTAACTATCTGACTACCATTACAACAATAAATTCATAATATATCCGTTTTTCTATGTCTACAATTTATTATAATGATTATTTAGAATAACATTATTTAATTTTAATTTTAAAGATTTAAAAAAATTAAATGAATACCAAGTTATAAACATATGTTTTAATATCTTGATATAATGTGCTATAATACATTAATATCGTTTAAAAGAGAATATAAATAGTATCTAACCACATGAATTGGAATTTCCCTTATACATTTTGGTATTAACAGTTTAATATAATCCATTTTATATATATACAAATTATTAAATTAAATTTAATATTTGATGACTAAACCATAGACAGTAGACCTTATTATCAAATAAGTATTTAACCTTTGATCCAATTGTAAATAAATACACTAATTATAGATTTCAATATTAAGTAGTCAAGTAAACAAAAAATATATTTAAAAAAAATAAAAATATCTATTAAGATGCAGATATTAGATCTATGTAAAAAAGAGAGTGGTAAAATATGGAATAGAAAACATAATGGAGATGATAATGGGTTAACTAAAATTAATTTGAAATATTATCTATTGTATAGTTTAATAATATATCACAAATATAATAACTTGTTAAACAAGTACATTAGTTTTTAAATTTTACCGTAATAATTACGGTTAAAAATATTTTAATATAAATTCATTATTAATTTTTCATTTATTTATAATTTATATTTTGTATTACCACGATTATTAACAATATTGAATATATACAAATAAAAGTTGTCTGATAATTCAATTATTAATTAATTGAAATTAATTGAATATAAATTATTTATATTCTCAGAATAATTCTGAAATAATTTATTAAATTTTTTAAATGTATAATAAATCATTTATATTTATTAAATAATAATCATTTTACAATTATTATGATAATATTCATGCTACTTAGATAATAATAACCATTTTTCAATAATTAAATATAATATTTATAATATAAATATATATAATATATATATATATATATATATATATATATATATATATATATATATATATATATATATACATGTTGTACAGTGAGATTATGAATATAGGCAAGGGGTGCAGTTTGACAGGTTTCATCCTATTGTAGATGTTGATCTTACGATCTATAGCTAGCCAATTAGTGAGTCTGCTTGCGTACATAAACTTCAGATCCGCGTTATTTTGGTAGACTGTTCTCGGGCAACGACATTGTTCACTAACAATGATGAATATCTAAATAGTGTCCACTTAGTATATTGATAAGAGATGGTAAGTCTATCGATTTACTAAATATCTATAATTTAAACATATATATATTTACTTACTTTACTTTATTCCCTTGATTTCGAATCGTAGGGCAAATCAATAAGCCATCTATTTTAAAATTCCATCGCGGTCTTATGGCTTTACCATTAAGTCAAACTAAGTCATCTTACTCCATTATTTGATATCATCAATCCATTTTATTTTGGTTCTACCACGTTTGCGATTGCCCTCAACCATTCGTTGGAGAATTGTTTTGCTGAGGTTGTCATATCTAATTATATGACCCATTATATACCATTTTAATTTTCTTCGACGGATGGACTAAAAAAAAAGTAAGTGGTTCATATTTACAAATTAAATTTATCAACATACATTTAATATACTTGTTTGTCTTCATTTCTTTGTATGATATTCCAATAGTTTTCTGTGAAACTTGTTTTCGAAAACTTTGAAGGGGCACTTATAGTTCAAGATTCGCAACCATAAGTTGGAATATATAATACGAGAGATCGATAAAGATTATATTTTAACTTGAAACGGATATATTTGCTATTCCAGTTTGTAGTTAGCCTTATCATAGCCGATGTTGCTTGAGTTAATCTTATTATCAGAGTCGCTCGAGCCATCTTTTGTAATTGTAGCACCGAGATATATAAACTGATCTACTTCTTCTTGCTTTTCTCGATACAATTTGATGTTGCAATGAAGATTTTTTTTATTACTATTGATCATTATCTTGCTCTTTTCTGCACTTATTTACATTCCATACCGGCTAGCACTATTTGACAGCTTGTTTGTGAGTGTTTGCAGTTCATCATTTGATCCAGATATCGAGTCTATGTCATCGCAATACTGAGATTCGATAGATTTCGGCCACCAATTGATATTGTTGATATATATTCACCTTGAATTCCAGCCATAATCTTCAAGAAATAAATTGAAGAGCACAGGAGATAGTAGACATCACTTTTTCACAACAACAGTTGTCTTGGACATCTGATCTTGGATACTATTAAACAGCATTGCGCTTGTGAAATTTTAATATAATTATTTTAACATTAAAGTTATATTAGATGCCATATTTATTGAGAGTTGATCAGAGTTCCTCATGCCAGACTCTATCTAAAGCTTTTTTAAAGTCTATGAAATTATGATAAAAGTCCTTTTGGCTTTCCAAGTTTTTACAATTAGATATTTACAATTGACTAACTGCTAACTGGTGCTTCTTCCTTTCCTAAAACCAGCTTGTTCTTCAGAAAGTACTTCTTCAACTTGCAAGGTTAATCTATTTAATAGAATTTTTCTTGAGTCACATATTATGCTCAGAATTCTATAATTTTCACACTTTCAGAGATTGTTTTTTTGGAATTGGTACTATTAGGGACCTTATCCATTGCTTTAGCCATTCTTTGTTAGACCATAATATTTGACATAATTCTGTGAAAACATTAACGATTGTATCTCCTCCATACAATAAGGAATATCTAGTGTCCACTTAGTGCTTAGATAATAGATACCAAGTTGATCTACTATACTAAATATCTATCATTTAAACATATATATATATATATATATATATATACGTAGCATTGTCAAACGACTGTAAATGTAAAAAACCAGTCTGTCGCAGGATCGTAGATCTCGAGATTATATGCGCTTATCTAATTGGCTAGCTAGAATATACGCTCAACACCCGCAATATTACTCTTCAACTACACTTCCACTCTACTATATATATATATATATATATACATATATATATGCATATATATATGAATAATAATAATCCGTATTAATATTAACTACAACCCCGTTGCAGGATAATAGTGAAGATAAAGAACAGTCAGACAAGTTTCGCGGCCGGTGAGCTGTCGAGAACAATACGCTTCACTCACGTCGATTTCAATCGTAAAGGAGACGCTTTCATCGCGGCCGACTGCCATGGGCTCGTCTACTACTTCGACCTCGTTAAAAATAGGTCAGTAGATCATGCTATCCAACTTCCTCAAACCAGCACCATGCTAATTATTCAGCTTCCAATCAGGATGTATAGAATAGCATAGAATCACCTAGAATATCATAGTATAGCCTAGAATAGTATAGAATAGTCTCGAATAACCTTGAAATTTAGAATATATTACTAATGATCGTTTCATCGAAGCATTCCGTAATAAAACTTCTTTTACATCAAAAAGTATCAAAATTACACTTAAGCTGCGTTCACATATAGCAACTTTGCTGCAAAATCGCAGCAACTTTGCAGCAAAAATCACGACGAACAAAATCGCCAGGTGTGAACACCACGGCAAAATTTGCAGCAAAAAACATTCACGTGCAAAATCACTGCAAAATCGCAGCAACTTTGCAGCAAAATGAATAGCAAACATGTTTGCTATATGTGCAAAATTTTGTCCAAACGCAAAGACTTTTCTATAATTATTGATAAACAATAAATAAGCATTATTAAAAATATCGGAAGAAATTAATAAAGTATCAAATATAATCTTGTTTTACGAGAGTCACATATGTTTGTGGGGTCCCGCGAATCGGGACTACTATAATAAAATAATTAAAAACAAGCTGTTGCAGGAAATAGCACTGGATGTCTTATATTTATTTTTATATTAAAATATTCACTTAATAAATATTTTGCTATAATTTTTCTATTATTAACATTATTATTATTATTATAATTTGAGTAATACTTATACTTATGAAATGCATTATAATTTAAAGAAAATGTCATGTTATATCTATACGACTATTATCTTTAAGTATAAACGTAACAAATTATGTAAATCAAATTTTATAATAATAAAATAAATTTATAATTGAAATAATAAATAATTGTATTATCGCAAGTGTAACGTTCAAAGTTCAAAGTTCGACAAAATCGTAGACGAAAATGTTTGCTAGGTGTGAACACTCCGGCGAAATCGCTGCGATTTTGCTGAGTATTTTGCTGCAAAATAGTTTGCAAAATTCTGTCTCGACGATTTTGCAAGCAAAATCGCTATATGTGAACGCAGCTTAAATTACACATTATTTATATATATAATTAAATATATATATTACATTATTTTGACCTTCTGTAACCTTCATAAGCCCTTGATCACCGTTGCCAAACCCTAATTGATAACGTTAACAATTACTTCTTCGCAGCTTTCCATGCATAATTAACGTACCTCTCGACCGTGAAAGCTAATTCGCACTCTCATGATTGCATAATATTGATTATATTGCAGAATAATAAATACCTCAAAGGGTACATCGTTAAATTGCAAAATAAAATCATGTTCTAATCATAATATACGTATCGTTATTTTCTACGTTTTTTTTATAATATTAATTTATAATTATTTTGAAAATAAGATTTTTATTTTTGTACGTGTTTTTTTCCAAATATATATAAATAATTTATATATCTATAGGGTATAAACAAAATGTGGATAAAATACGATAGGCAAATTATTTTTTGAAAACTAGTCATTTTGTGTATCTTTTACATATAAAAAATATAAATATGAGAAATAATATATATGTATATAGCATGTCTAAATTCTGCGTATACGTGTTTGTAGATTTTGTTTCATTCAGAAGATAGGCTCGCCTTGTACGGCGCTTTGTTTCAAACTGGGCCGTAGTACAGAGTTCCTCATCGGATGTTTGGCTGATTTCTCAATGAGAATATTCGACACCGGTATTACATTATTAGTAGTATTAGTACATGTTAGGCGTATCTAAATATACAAACTATTCTATTGATGGCAAACTATGTTTATTTTTCATAGAGAAGTATAAAGAATAAATAAATTTCATATTTAAACTTCATAACAATAATAATGGATGAGATAATTATTAATAATAATATATCGGTACATATGTATATAATTTAAAATAGTATTATATTTACTATACGAATATGTAAATCAATAATGTTAATACATTTATTTTTTATTATACTCCTGTTTTATGTCATTTTGAATATCTATAGAAAATATATTTTCTATATTAAATAAATTATATTATTATTATTATGTAAATGGTAAAATGCAAGTTATAGCGTTACCATCACTGATGTCACGACCTCTAGCTAATCTCACATCACCACAGAAAGTAAGGAGCTGATCTCCACGATGCGGGGTCACCAGCACGACCCTAACGGCGGGGGCGGGGGTGGTGGCCCTATCCGTGACATCTCAGCGCACACTAACGGTCGGCTGGTGGTCAGCGCCGGCGAAACAGTTGCTCACCTCTGGGACGTTATGACCTTCACGCATCTGCGCCGGCTCAACATCAGGGCCGACGTCGCCATTGCCAAGGTTAACCAGTCGCGTCGCTCAAGGTCGTGCATTGCTTAGGTTTCGTAAATTCCTTAGGTTTTATATTTCTCAAGGTTATGCATTTCTCAATGTTATGCATTTCTCAAGGTTATGCATTTCTTGAGACGAGAGCACCAGGCAATGATTCATGCGAATTCGAGAAATATCGCGTTTTTTTATAAATCAAACTTATTTTATATATCTATATAACACTAATATATTAGCGAATACCCATCCCACCCCTACTATAACCACCCCACCCCACCCCTGCTATAACCCCCCACCCCCACCACCCTACCTAGGCATTCTTCCTGCCAATGAGTGACACATTGATCACATGCTTTAAAGACGACACAATATTCGCGTGGAACACAGATAACATGCAGCACCGCTACGAACTTGTGGCTGCTAACCCAGCCCCCGCAGCTAAACATGGCAAGGTTAGTGTGGGTGTGTGGGTGTGTGTGTGTGGGGGTGTGTGTGTGTGTGGGGGTGTGTGTGTGTGTGTGAGTGTGTGTGTGTGTGCGTGTGTTTGCGTGTGTGTGGGGGTGTGTGTGTGTGTGTGTGCGTGTGTGTGTGTGTGTGTTAGTGTGTGTACGTGTGTGTGTGGGGGTGTGTGTGTGTATGTGTGTGTGCGCGTAGTAGTAGTAGTAGCGTAATTTATTTAATTACAATAATCCATTTTAAATAAATTGTTTAGTAGTGAGATAAAGTTAAAGTTATGGTCGCATCCATAATAAAAAATAAATACAATATAATAAAAATAATACAAATAAATTGTTTAGAAATGTGTTAAATTGCAGTTCACAAAGCAAGTTAGTCCGGTTTAAGTAAGTATATATGTAGTTTGTTTTTAAAGTGTTTTTCTAGTTTATTTTCAAGTTAGTTATTGTCTATGCTGATTAGAGGTTATCTCAAACTGATTTATAGAGATGACTATTAATAATTAATAATAATTAGCAATTTTCACATTTATTTTACTCGTATTAATTAATTTTCACTATATATATATATATGTAAACTTAAACCTTCTATGCAGTTCAATATATGTATATTTTACCCTAAAATTTCTATTATATAATGATTATATATCATGACATCATTTCCAATTGTTTTATTAGTATTATGCTGGATAGATTTTGTTTATGAATATTTATTTTACCAATTACTAATTTAAAATTATTTCTAATTTTTAACATATAATTTTATATCGACATATATACATATATTTTAATAACACGATACCTTATAGATTTATATATAATCTAAATATAAACAATAATAATGTTGGCAATAGACCTAGAATAATAAACGCTATTGTCTATTTATCGTGAAAGTAGGGTTTTCATATCTATTTGTACATGTGCGCGTGAATGTACGTGATACTAGGATGGCCTTAAGTGCAAATAAACCACATTATATACACATCTGCGTGTGTCTATACGATTATAGCTGTCCTTGCATACGTGAGGAAGTAGTAGTAGTAGTAGTAGTAGTAGTAGTAGTAGTAGTAGTAGTAGTAGTAGTAGTAGTAGTAGTAGTAGTAGTAGTAGTAGTAGTAGTAGTAGTAGTAGTAGTAGTAGTAGTAGTAGTAGTAGTAGTAGTAGTAGTAGTAGTAGTAGTAGTAGTAGTAGTAGTAGTAGTAGTAGTAGTAGTAGTAGTAGTAGTAGTAGTAGTAGTAGTAGTAGTAGTAGTAGTAGTAGTAGTAGTAGTAGTAGTAGTAGTAGTTGTGGTATAATTTATTTAATCACAAAAATACAATTTTAAATAAATTCTTCGGAAGTGATATAGCTACATGCATTATAAAAATTAAAATAAAATAAAATAAATAATAATATAATAATAATAATAAAAATAAACATTAATTGTATGGAAATGTGTTAGAGTGTATTAAAGTACAATTCATAAAGTTAGTTAGTCAAGTTAAAATAAGTGTCTTTGTAGTTTATTTTAAATTTTTTTAAATAGATTCGTAGGTCTAGTGTCAATGTAATAACTGAAATATGATTTGAATATTGCCTACATTATTTAACATACATACACTAGACTTATATATTACTATAGGTTTACTTCAGGAGTATTGTCAAAGATTAATATTATCGCATATATAATACTAATTTGAATATTATAATATTTATTTTAATAACAATAATGAAATTTACGCCAATAATCGCATGTATATAAATAAATATTTACATATAAGGGAAACTGAAAACAATGATTATAAATATGAATCAATCATTAATATATTCAAACTATATACATACTAATATACTTATAACTGCATCTTGTTCTGAGAAAATATATTATCATAGAATTATTCTAGGATAATATTTAACATTACGGAGATAGCTAAGGATGTCCTAGGATAATATTAACCATTACGGAGATAGCTAAGGATTGTGCTAGGATAACATTTAACATTACGGAGATAGCTAAGAATTGTGCTAGGACCATATTAACCATTACGGAGATAGCTAAGAATTGTGCTAGGATAATATTTAACATTACGGAGATAGCTAAGAATTGTGCTAGGATAATATTAACCATTACGGAGATAGCTAAGGATTGTCCTGGGATTATCCTAGGACACTTTATGTTCTCATAACAACTAGCCCAGGATACATAAACAAAAGTTTTATCCGATTTCTAGGTGATTAATATGAAGTTATATTAAGTAATAATGCATGAGATGTAACATTACAATAGTGTTTAGTGTATGTATTGTTACATAGTACATTTTTATCACTGTTATGTTCCGTTCACAGACATCAGAAACTTCCAAGGACATGACCTTCAACGGAACCGAACACGTGACTACTACGGAGCCGTCTCGCTTTAGATTTAGAACTTTCGCGGCTTCAAAGTAAGTTATGAATGCATCGATACATGCATCAATATATGCATCAATAAAAGCAGCAATACAAGCATCAATATACGCTTTGATATATGCATAAATATACACATTAATATACGCATTAACTTCGCATTAATTCATGAGATGCATACGTGCATTACTCTATGCAGCACATTTTAAATAGACCAATACTTCTATTGAATACCGCTAATGTGGAAATATACGCGCTGTGGAAGATTTCACTTTGTTAACAATTCATATTTAGTAATACACCCATAAACGTCACTTCTATCTTTCTAAGTTTTACTATAGAATAAAGTTTAAACCTGATTGAAAACTAAATATTATGTCCGATATCAAACTAGAACATACACTAGAACAGTTACCCAGTTACCTACCTGCCGTACAAAATATAATCATCTAATACAATAATTATTAATTTGATCAATGGCAGGACGTATTCTGAACTCTATACATTCAAGTGATGGTTGTTACGTTGCACTCTGATTACTATGCAACATATCCCTTACAGTTGTGTAGTTTGCTTGTTGGCAACGGTTGATTTTAAAGATAGCGGGAATTTCTGTTGATTTGTTAATTAAAAGAAGCTATCCGAATTCATAATGATACGTTGAAAGTATTCAGCCGTAAACTTATAATTTCTAATAATAATAATAATAATCATATTGTTTCGTCATAATAAACCAGAGTGAACTAAGATTAATATAGATGATCTTATAAACTTATCGAGATATCTACCTGTCAGCAAAAGGAAATAAGTCCATAAGCAATTCATGTCCTGTCCTTGGTTTCATTGTCTTGCCACCTATTTTGTAATTATTTATCGTTTCGTTAATAATACAGAGATGTTGTACGGAGCTCTCCAATGCAACAAATACCTTAAATAATGAATACACTCGTACACAAAATATTTGTTATCGATCGATTAGTAATAACGATGATGTAATAATAATGATGATGTAACAAAGAGAATTACATCATCATCACTAGTAGTGTTCAGTATAATCTGCATATTGTGTTGTGTTGTATTTATACACAAATATCTAGGTGTTTTACCTAATCAGGAATGTATCGGGTGTAATACAATACGAACGCGAGGTTAAAGCCATCGAACAATGTATGCGTTATTTCATAGAAATAATGATGGATTGTAACAAAAATCAAATAACCCGATGAATACGTTGCACGTTAATAAGTTATATAATCAATAATGTTTATAGTTAAAGTGCACGTGCAATCACACTAAAATAAAAGTACACGCTATACATACATACTTTGTTCGGCATGCATAAACCAAGGCGTTTTGTTATTATATGTAAATCAAATGTTAATTTTTGTATCGTGTAGATTTGGGTATCAATTCATCTATTTTTTCTTCCATATTTCGTCTTCCATATTTTTGTTAACCTAATAAACTCTATATTTTTATTATTATTATAATTATACAGATTACGTGCACAGTGAATCAGGCTCATTTCATCAATACACTAGTGATGCATAGCACCCTTATCTCTGTTACCCCTTACTTGTGCTGCTCTTACCTACCCTACCCCACCTCCCCTAAGTACACCTCTACTTACATCCTTCCCTACCCCACAGAGATGGTTAATTCCTATGTGCCGACAGTAGGTGCAGCATTATACATATGCTGCCCTACCTATACACGTCTCATACCCTTCAACCCCAATTTCAGAACTCCTACACCAGAGATGGTAAACTCCTATGAGGAGGGGGGCAGACGTGTACTAAACTTATATTGCCCCCTATCTGTACTTCCCTTACCAACACCACCCCTACCAACACCACGCCTAACTACACCACACCTACCTTACCCCCCACCCCATACCTACACTCCCCCCTACCCCCTACAGAGATGGTAAACTTCTGTGTGCGGGTGGAAGGTGCAGCACAATACACTTATGGTGCCTGGAGGAGAAACGTCAACAGAGGGTTGTACAGCTGCCTACGCATCTCACCGTTAAACTTCTGCTGTTCATAGAACACTGCTTCACTGACGCCATTAAGGTAATGGGTGTGGGGGTAGTAGTAGTAGTAGTAGTAGTAGTAGTAGTAGTAGTAGTAGTAGTAGTAGTAGTAGTAGTAGTAGTAGTAGTAGTAGTAGTAGTAATAAATTTATTTATTCACTAAAATCAAATTTTAAATAAACTATTATAATAGTATGTTTACAGTTACATTATATATTTCCATTTGTTGGTGAAAGAATGTATATACATATTGAAAACACTATTTACTTGAAATGATAAACTCATTGAAATAATGTTATGTAAATGTGCATTATAAATATATAAATTAATATAATTAGGTTTTTTAAATCATTTATTCACCAGAATAATTATCATTTACTGTTATCTAGAGTTAAATACATATTCAGTTGAATGCAAATTAAATATCATATCCACATTTTTTGTAACCCATTGCATGATATAACTTGAAAAAACAAGTTTACTAGAATATTAGGGTATATATATATATATAATAATATATATATATAAATATATACACATTTATAATAATATTTAATTAGATTCTCGGAATATTGACTTCAGATGGTATTATGAAATTCATAAGAATCGACACTTGTAAAGTTCTATTTGAGATAGGAGCCGTACAAAGTTAGTAGCCGCACACTATAAATTCTATTCATTATATGCAGTTTATGATATATATATATATGGTATGGTATGGTATGGTATCAGATTCGGGTAAACCCCAAGGAAGATAAAGAAGCCTTGGCGGCTTTTCTAGTTAATATATATATATATATTTTGTAATAAAGTATTATTTCTAAAAAATTATTCAAACTTTTTAAATATAAAATAATTTCATCGTACTAATTACGGCACACTAATCCTAGTGTACCATTAGAAACATATTCTTCTACAACAAAAATATCAGCGTAAGGTGGCATTCAGGTAAGCTGAAATAAGACAACATAATAGTTACCTATAACCTCCTCCTATAAGATGCTATCTCGTGATAATATACACATACGTGAACTAGAAGTTAACACCCGAGTATCCATGATACACTGCAACTTATTAATGAGGCACGTCGAAGCATTACGTTTATATATAATATAATAAAACTACTAGAAAAATGTTATGCACATATTATATGACTTGATAATAAAATTTTAATATGAAAATGTTATACTCAAATTTAATACATAATCAGATTGAAGATAATTAAATTCCATACATATATATGTACATATATATATATATGTAATGTGACCTCCATCTGACCTCCATCTATAATATAGCCTTCACCGCCGTGTATATCGCAACCTCGCGTAATTCTTTTTGCGCCAACCTCCTTTGGAATCAACTCCCCCCATCCCCCCATCCCTCCATCCCTCAAAACCATCAATACAACATTCAAATATAAACTAAAGAAATACCTCCTTGTCCTTGATATCTGAACTTGAAATATATTCGTTTTCGACACGTTGTACACTTGTCTGTACATTATTACATATATTAGAATTAGTGTTTAAATAAAATCATCATCATCATCATCATAATAACCACACGATGACCTCTACCGTGTAACCTTCGCCTGTCACGCGCGCGCCCCCCTAGTCATACTATCGCATTAATGCCCACCCTCGCCACCGTAAGGAGCCACCAGTGATCAGCGGCTGATTACGGCGGCGGTGAGCTCGGCGCGTCGCGAGATAGCCGCAATCAACGAGCTCGGAGAGTTGACCTTGTACAGAGTGGACAGCATCACCGACGAACTCTGCAAGGTTAGATGTCACACGATAGCCTCGACGCGTTACAATATCGCGACTCTGTCGTCTGGTATTTATTACGGAAATTATTGAATATCATTTTTATATAATTTAAATTCGTTCATTTCTATACTTTTTTTATAAATCTGTCCCCATTATCGAGATTCTAAATAGATTATGGAATGTAAACTGAACTAATGTTATAACTGTCAAAGTCATATAAGATATAAACTTCTAATGTATAATAAAATATATTACTAATATATGATAATATATTTACTAAGAAATAATTATTTAACAATACAAATATTTGTAAAAAAATTACTTGAATTTATCATTAACATTATTTTATACATATTTCTATTATATATACATTAACAATATGATAGATAATTAAGTATTTACGTCACATCCCCACAGCCTCCCATTCCGATATCAACTTTCATCGACGGAATAGAAGAGAAGCCGCTACGCAAAGTAAAAGTGGCAACCACTCCAGCCAATCAGATTCACTTGTTGAGCGAACGAATACGCTTAGCCCCGCCCCCTCCCGTTAGTGAGCACTTAGCCCCACCCCCTCCTGTCAGTGAGCTCGTATACTTAGCCCCACCCCTTCCTGTCAGCGAACTCGTATACTTAGCTCTGCTCCATACTGTTAATGATCACTTATATTTATACTCATTATTACTCATTTAGTAAATATTATTTACAATTAATATAGTATATTTAATTGAATTCCGTTATAATTTTACAATTATTAACTATAAATACTTTATACGATAATTAAAATTTATATTTTATACAGATATCTTTAATTGTAAACTATATGTATTGTATAATAATGATGCACACAATGATGCATACCCCTCATTTAGCTCCACCCCTCCCTTCCCCCCGTCTTCATCGCATATACGATGAGATTCACCACTTATTTAGCTCCACCCTTTATTTAGCTCCACCCCTTATTTAGTTACACCCCTTATTTTTCCCTTCCGACCTTACAACATACAAATAAGCTCCATCCCCTCCACTTAGAGAAAACAAACGCTATGAACCACCTCTTTCTATTGGTAAATGCAAAAAGCAGCTAATTATACACACTTATCCGCTACCTATGCCTAGCCCCTCCCCTTTTATTAAGCTCCACCCCTCAGCCCTTGTATTAATGATATCCTCACACTATCAGCTAGATCTTCCGCCCGGAATGAACATGACCAAGCTGTTAGCGATCCTCAAACAGTACGGAGAATATCCGTCTAAGTACAGGTTGCAATCCTAGTGTGTGTACATTATAATACACTATAGTATCATATATAGTATCATATATGTATATATATCTATATACGTGTATATATATATATATTGTGAATGTATATTAATCTAATTTTTAAGAATTGAATATATCAAAACTAGAGTATTAATTTGTATACTAATTGACTTCTTAGTTAATTTGGTTACATTTCTAATACAAACATTCCTCGTCATAGACTTTTCATCTGGAGATCTTTGTTAAGAATCCCTGAGAATCATTCAGCGTATGCGTCTTTAGTCGATAAAGGTTACACGATTGTGTTAAACACATGTTATACTCTGTATTAAACATATATTCTCTATTATACACTGTTATATGCATGTGTTATAGCTTTTGTTATTCATTAGTTACACGATTAAGCAAGTTGTATACCCTTATGTTATACACATGTTCAATACTTTAGCTATACGCTGATGTTAAAAGTTTAACTTCTACACGTCACTCTCCACTATTGTACATTTATGACACATCTATTTATAGTGTGTGTCACTTACGCTACATGTGATATCCCGTGTTATACACTCGTATTAACTAGAAGTTATGTACTTTTGTTATACACTTTGCGACTTACATTACACTTGTTCTAAACACTCTTCAATCATTATACACTACATCTTTTGTACATTATTATATGTACTAATGTTATATACTAGATTTAAACTATTCCCACCGCTAGTTTCATTATATATGTACTAATAGTTATGATAAACGTTATATGCATACTCATTCACTGGGTGATAACAGTATAGTAGTAGATGTATATCTTAGTTTATAAAATCTTAAAATATATTTTATTTATATTTATTATATTATTATAAACAAAAAGTTTTAATAAAAATAATTATTATTAATTATTATTTTTTAGGATTTCAATATTAAATGTACGCTTGTTTAATAATTCATATGTTTAACGCTTTAATGCACCCTTACAACTCTCAGGAACACATTCCCGTTACGCGAAGTTAGCCGAAACATTTCCACTGAAATCGGCGAAGATGAGCAGAGTGCTTCAGAGGTGAGAAATTCCCTCAGTTTGCCATTGGCATATCTATCTTCATCTTCTCTATCTCTATCTCCTCTATCTCTAACTCCTTTGTTATCTATATCTTCTTCTACATCTTCTATTTATAATATATATCTTATTACATCTCATCTACATATAATAAATATTATCTAAATGAGATATATTATCTACATCTTATATACATCTTTATCTCAATCTCCTACTACATAACCTATTTTGTTTCCAATTATATATTTACAAGTAATTATCTAATGTACAATATATATATATATATTGTGCAACTTAGAATATCTCACCCCTGTCTAAATCAAAAGATATGATGTGGGTCGACTAAAGAAATGTATCCATAGTTTTGATATCGTATGGTTATTGTAAATATATTAAAACGTTTATAACTATATTAATAAATACTTAGTACCAGCAAACATATAACACTCCACATCTATACAACATAATTAATAGTACTTCCCACCGCTGCTAGAAATAGTATCCAAATCACTGAAATAGATTTAGGTGTCACGCTCTTTCTATATAACAATGTTTTCATTGTTCTATTAAATTACATGCAATATAAGTTAGATTTTACTCACCACATAGATAATTATAGCATTTAAAATAAACTTCCTAATTCTTTGTTATACATTATTAATGAACACTTAGTTTTCATAATAAAATAAATAATTTAAAGCATGTTATTTTTCCACATAGATGTGTATAGAAATTAAAACCAACGTATCCTATTACTTTGTTATATATTAGTAATGAACACCTAGTTTTCATCATATAAATAATAATTTAAACATATCATTACATTTTAAAAGTGTATATTTTTATACAAATTTGTATTATAAAGAACACTTATTTACGAAAATGTAATATTATAGGTAGCGCTGTTTATGTTTTGTGTAAAAATCGAACTATACGATATCACATGTGTTATATCTTTCCTTAGAACAATGTGTGGTATTAGTTAAGGATACATTCTATTGTAGTATTTTGTATTCAAGTAAATATAGTGAAAAGTATAAAGTTAAAATAGCGTTACTAACGACGACATAATATTATTTATATTAAGTATCATTATCCAATATAATTAATATAATTAATATTTATCAATATTACTCCAACTAAATATTAATAATCCCAATATTTAGTAGTTAAATCAGTAAATAAATATTGCGAATAGAAGTGGTATTGTGTTTGATAATAATGTTGTCCGATATAAAAGTAGAGAGTACAAATAATAACAGAAAAAGTTATATTGATTTACTGATTTCGTTTCTCACTTAACTGTATTGAATCGCCTTCTAAATATGCGTAGATCATCTGTAAAAAATGTACTATAAATCTCTGTCTTTATATACACTCAAATATAAATTCATCGATAATATTATATACCCTTAAATGATAATATATATATGCACAATAGATAATTGGTTACCAGCTGACGTTTTAAACGCCCTCTATCGTGTAATGTAGCATCGTTAATGCCCCATCCTCTATCGCCCTCTACAGGGTGCTGTCGGCGCTCGCTCATTGGTCGCCTATATTCGGCGAGGCGGAGTTTCTACCGATGTTTGTGTTCCCGTTCGTTAAACTCTTTGAAAACAATCTTCTAGTCTGCTTCGAAATCGTCGCCACTCTACTATGTTTGTTTTAGTTCAGCCACTCTATTTAATTTTAAATTATTCTCTACCTTTATTGGAATATAATTGATACTTATATTTATACCATTATGTAATTTCAATTATGTAATACTCTATATCACACACACACATATATATATATATACATTATACATACTTTATACATTCTTTATATATATAATTAATTTATACTTTATACATACTTCGTACATATGTTATACAAACTTAATATATACTCTATACACACTTAATACATGCTTTATACATAATTAAAACATATCAACATTCCATAGCAAACTGGTCGAGGCATTGGTTTCAATATTTCCCGTCGCCCCCCATCAATATTTTAGCGATCTGTGAAAATATCCTCTCTTACCACGATAAGAAACTTCTGTCACACTTCTGTCGGTATGGTGTTACATCACAGGTCTGCTATTATATCATGATGTTACTTCATCTGATTATGTCATCTGTTTAAATCTGATTAGTGATCTATTTACATCTGATTATGTCATCTATTTACATATATTATGTTATTTGTTTGTTAATATGATATATATATATATATATATATATATATATATATATTTATATATTTATATATTGATATATTGTATATACTATGATTAATCTAAACATTGTAATATTCAAAAGTATATTATTAAGTTTATCATTAAGCTTATTATGAAGTATATTTCTCATTACGTAACATCATTATATAATAATTAATGAATCGAGATATTCTTATTTGAATTCACCAGTTAAATGTAAACAATTGGAGTTTAATTCTCAATAAAATTTGATATCAGAATCAAGATATGATTATAATGATGATAATAGTCGTACATTAATATATGATAATAATTATGATAATAATAATAATAATAATAATAATAATATATTAGAAGTTTTTTTTATAGTCTTTTAACTAAAATAAATAGTAATACAACTATTCTGTTTTTCATCGCTTCAAAAAGCCTGAATATGACTTAACTTAATGTTTACTATTGTTGTCACCCGATAGATATCAGCATTAATAACAATGGCTGTATTGTCAACTCATTAATGATTAAGGTTGTCAGTGCAGCATGGACAGTTAGACACCTGGACACTCTACCTTTGTAGCTAGGCAACTGTCTGTCATCTGACCACTGTCTATCTGATTTACTTTCCCGCTAAATAAACATCCTGGGTCACCCCTGCATGTGTTTTGTATACTTAAATCTTTAGTGTTATTAGCAGCTAGGCCAACTTTGCTTTTAACATTGTATTATACACGTTAATTTTCCTATTTACCAATGATGAACTTCTAGGAACTGACACCTCCTAAATAAAGTACCGCGTATTCTCAAATTATGTTTTCTTCGTATCGGATTTAACTATATGTGATGTATCTTTAATATATATATATATAATATATTTATCGGGCGACAGCATAGAAAAATATTGATCTTAATCTGAATCCCTTTAGAGGAAATAATAACATAAATAATTATATATTTCATACGAAAAAAAATGTACAATTTAAAACTTCTAATAAATATTTATTATTATTATTATTATATGTATATATATCTTGAAAATGAGTAATCCGATAGTTCTCAATACCCGCTCGGTCGTAGATTTACGCGTGGCCCCTTCTGGAGTCTGTGTTCTCGGAGGTGTTAACGCGCGAGGAGTGGCTCCGTCTGGTGGACAACCTCATCAGTCTGCAGCCGTGCATGCTACTGAACGCGGTGGTAGCGTATTCCATCAGCGCCCGCAGCAGTCTGCTCAAGTGTACACAACTCGACGATTTCAAGGTAGGCCCCCGCTAAGAGAATATATAATAGTTTGACCTCTAGGATAGCGGATACTTTTAATATATACGTTTTAATAAAATACGCTACAATTACGATTACGATATAGGATATAAATAAATAACGTAATATATTGATCATAATTCGATGAATGGCGAAATGCAGCTCGGCCCAAAAATTCTTCAGGGGCGGGTGGGAGTGGGGGAGGGCGGGCGGGGTAGTCGTGTTTTTACTATTTTTACCATTTACTCTTCGTATTAATTATATCTATATATAGGTCAGATCTCGTATCATCGATGCACACATACGACTTGCCTATTGTTACTAGAGGTCAAACTATTGTATAGTGTCTATCTCTCCGCGTAGATGTCAATACACCCGTAGTTTTCCCGTGTATGTGGAGATCAATACTGCGTACGGGTGATAACTTATTTACAAATATTCGCGGTCGCAACAACCGAATTATCGAATATACGAAAATATCATATGTGGGATATTTGTAAATCGAATCACGCAAGCGCGGTCTCAGATTTAGTCCCCCATTATTAGCGGAGGTCAATAGGTCAATAGGTCAATAGAGAGGGTCCGCATCGCGACCATGATCAATAATAGCGCGGGCGATAAGCTCGATAACGAGTCGCCGCGTAAGAGATCAGCGTATCGGTAATGTAGTCGAGCATTGCAGTTTCAGTAGAATATTACTTCCTTTACACACACTCTGGAAGGGTCGAGTAACTTATTAGCTTCGAGATATATATATATCTACGAAAAGATCTATTCGCGAGCTCTTGAAACGCTTTCTCGTCGCTCGCCATACGAACGCGTACTAAGCCTGAGAAGAGATACACTGTACCTGGTACAGGCTACAAGTGCAGATATAATTCGCCGAACACTGGCGATGATTCATCATCGAATTCGACATCATCCCAGCAAACAGTAATAGCAGCATAATAGCAGCATAACAGCATATGTAATAGCACAATGTAAACATTTGAGGCTATTACATATGCTGTTATGCTGCTATTATGCTGCTATTACTGTTTGCTGGGATGTTCTAGTGTGCAGTACTTGGTATCGAAAATGTAAACAACGTATTGCATTACGGTAGTGATGTTCAACCAATCGGTGTTCAGGATTAAACTGGTAAATGGGTTAATTTAAATTTAAAAATGAATGAATGAATGTTTATTTAGACACACAATTAACGTTAGACGTTCTCTATTGTGTTAAAAAAAATATAAAATAACAAAATACACAAAAAAATATAAATCAGTTATATCATTATTTAAAAGACAATCTTATGATAGTAAAGCTTAAGTAAAAAGTAAACGAATATAAACGATTATTACATACTTCATAATCTCAATCTCTTGTATATGTATAAACTATACGAATATGGTAGATTCGTTACATATTTATTTAATGTTCGCATATTATGTAATAAGTTTAGATAAGATATTATTTTTTAAATATTAATTTTGAATTAAATTTGATATTTAAATGTTTATTTATACATGTGAATTAAATTATTAACCTCGTAACATTGCATATTAATACGTTGAACACACGAAACAATAAATTCAATTACGCGTTATTATAATTCCATTCCATATTTAGAATGACACGCACCCGCAGATGTTAATGTATACTAAACATACATAACGTCAACGCCGCTGCCGCCATTTTAGTATTTCTTTCGGCATCGGAACGCAATCGACGTGAAAGCGATGATCAACGAAATGTACGTTATCTCTTCGACGACCCCCGATGACCTGAACCCACTGATCGCTACCAGTACAGGTTTCTATTGTCGGTGGTATGTGTGTGTATGTTTACTACTGTGTTCTGCGGTAATCACATTATGATGAATGAAGGTTTGTATTAGACAGGTAACCACGGAAACCGAGAAGCCAATAATTATAGAAATATAGTATGATAATATATACTAAATTGTTGATGTATTATATTTTACAAAATAGATTATACATTTAAATGTACATACATATAACTTATAATTTTAATACAGTGGTAAGTATCTCGATAAGCAGCATTACTTCTATAATGATGCTGGCATTACCTACACATCGTGATGATAATACTAGGTAGTGGTACACATCATCAGGTTCCGGAAGTTACTTTGCTATGTTATATGCGAATTGATTATGTATGTATGCCTATCTTACAAAATGCTTTATCCAAATTAATTCTATGATCATTGGTATCCTCTCAGCATTAATTTTTAATAAAATTCTCTATTACGATATTATGATCAGTGTTTACACAACGTCACCAATAACCAACCTCCTAATTTGTGTTTTACTTATACATTTACATAGTTTATACTTTATACCTTGCATACTATTTATAGCTATCATGGTCTTACACTGAACGATTCATTGACATAATTTTATAAATTACTCATATTATAAATAAACTATCTCTCTATCGAATGCCAGTAATCTCGTGGGGAGTGATCTCGTGCGCAATCATAATATATATATATATTAATGTTCATAATTATTTATAAATAGTAGTAGTTAGTAACTACTAGTTACACCGTCCACGATATCACCAAACAAAATTAAATCACTAGTTACTGTTATATTAGGGACATTACTATAGCACTTCAGTGTGAGTATCACCAGAATGTATATATATATAATTGTATATAATTGTATATATATATATATATATAATTGTATATAATTGTATATATATATATATATATATATATATATATATATATAAATTGAGTTAAATATAAGGAAGTGTTTATATTGATTATTAATCAGAGGTCACTCATTCTAAGATTAGTGTTATATCCCTAAAGCACGGTCACAATTAACGAGCGAATATAAGATACCAATATACACACAACAGTACCCTCTCTCCCTCCACCTATCTATACACACGTGTGTTAATCTTTAGCTTCCGAAGAGTTTCAGATGTCTCCCGGCTACATTCCTCTGACGTCGCCATCTTATCCCGTGTTCAACAAGTACCCCAAGTTCATAGTCGACTATCAGGTTCTAGCTGTCAATCACTTACCGTGTATGATATCGTCGTCGTTATTTAGTTCTCCTTAAATAATAGGCGAAATAATTACAATAATTATAATTATAAAATAATACTTATTTTAATGTATAATATTCATTGGCTACTCTGTTTGTGTTAGCCTCATCACTTCCCTCCATACCTCAAAACCAATAACACATCAACTACCACTTTCAAACATATACTAAAGAATTACCTCCTTATTCACAATATTTTAACTTCAAATATATTCATTTTCTAGACAGTGTACACTTGTCCTTACTATTTATTACTTGTATTACCAATTAACTATGTATATATGTAATACATATCCAATATCGCTAGATACTTTGGAAATCTCTAATTTGTAGTCCAAATATAGTATATGCATAATTTCTCATTATTTTATGTTAATATATTAATTAATTATTATTTCATTAGTTACTATATTATGACTTTGATAAACATTTTATGTTTAGTTTTGTCAATAAACTCTAATAAATAATAATAACAAATATTTAAGATTCAAGAACGAGAGAGAATTAAACAGGAAGAACAAGAATATATCTCTGAGAGGTTAGTACTAATACATTATTGTTTCACTATTTTTATAAGTAGAGAAATATATTATATATTTTAATTTTATTGATTATTTTTTAATATCCATCATCTATGTATACAATTATAGATTTAAATATATTAACTATACTTAAAACAAATTTATTAAATGTATACTGTCAATAAAATAGTAGAGATATACCCCATCTTATTTAATCCCCTAAGAAGTAAAAAGATACTGAATATTTTCATTTATATGTATTATATTATAAACAACAAAAATGTCTATTAAATAAGTATTATTATCATTAATAAATGCCGACATTGCATATTAACAATGCTTACATCGATACCAAGGACGACGGCCATTGAATTAGAACAACAATCACAGAAACGACAGGCTGAAGAGAACACGTGGTGCAGACAACAAGATCTACTGCTGAAAGGTTCACTTGAAGTCCCTATACATACGCAAGGTGTTGGGTGACTGTTAAATCTAATCTATGCTTGAACTTGCACTAGCTATAGCTAAAGTATAAATATATATATATATATATATATACTTGTATTACAATATCACTTGCGATTGATCCTCATATAATATTAAATTGTATTTTCACAATTTCAGCCGAATATTCAAGCTCTTACACTTTATACATTAATAGTATGAATCATATATAAACAAATTATATTTTACTCGTACTAAACTGTGTAGTTTCATGTTATTTAATTATACGATTAATATTAATTTATTAATTAATTAATTAATATCAACAAATGAGTAAAAGTTTACGTTACAAATTAAATTAATATATTCATTTTTATTATTTAAATTAATATATTCATTATTATTTTCAGTATTTACATTAAGTTTATTACTATTCAACATTATTATTCATCTTTATTAAACGGCATTAATATCATTTGATTATTCAGCTGAAGAAAAGCGAAGGGATATCATGGAAAATGAACAAAATAAACTCGTAGATCAACGAAAGAGGTTACATTACTATCCCTATCAACAAATATCACTAACACTAATATATTTCTTTATACTTTTTCAATATACTCGATAAAACTGTACTATGTGTAAATATTTCTTTAGTATCTTCAAGTTAGATACACTCAATATTCCAAGCATAATATTTTTGAATAATATAATATATACTTTCTAGTGTCAAGACTTCCATTATTTTGTATTATAATATGTCAATTAGGTCATACATTTAATTACTAATAAAATATATTAATTACTAAATTTAATATTTTATATTTCTAAAATTATAATCATATATTTCCATAATAATTAATAATATTAATTACAAATATTCAAATAAGATTTTAATAAAACAATGCTTAACATATTTACGTACATCACGCCCATCTCTTAATGATATAATATTGCACATCTAGTCGTATTTCAAATGTATACTAATGAATACGTAACAAATTATAAACAAAAGTTGCAAGAGACAAAGCATTGCATTAATTATAGTATTTGTATGCCTAGTTGTGATTTATGAATAATTAACAATATATATGTGTGCATCTGTAATCAGTTATGTGTTTGATATTTTAGTTTAAGGTCAAATACCTCAAAAGTCTTCTGACTATTTTATTTGTCCGTTTATTGTTTTTTTCTTATAATGATTACAATAATAAAATTTATCTTATCTTATCTTGTATAAAGCGGAGGGAGCAAAACTTCAACCAAATGTACACCACTATTTGCGACTAATAATAGTACCTTACAGATCAAATACTTGCTGCAAACATGATTCTCTTATGTATTTATTCACGCTGATATACACGAGGGTTCAGCTTTATGTTATATTTCTAGTTGTAATCGAAGCGCTATATCTGGTTGTCTGACGTTTTAGCTAACTGAGCCACAAAGGCAGTATTAAACACCTATACCTAAATACAAATACACTAGTTAACATTATAAGATTACTAACGGTGTAAGCTGTAATACTCACTCCTACTTCCACTACCTCTGGCTACGTTAAACCAGCCCCACAAAACCCACTAACTAATTCCCATCAATACAGACAAACCGCAATCCCACTAACCCCCCCCCCCCCCTACAGATTGGATGCGCTGAACCGCGACGCTAAGATGAAACAGCTTCACTCGCTGGACGAGACCCGACAGAAGTTCGTAGAGTATCAACATCGTCAGAAGCTCGCGCAACTCAATCGGCTCGAGGATCAGATCAGATATAAAGTTAGCTACGTCTAATACGGGTTGTTGATAGGTTGTATTATTCATAAGTATATTATCATATTTATATCTATATATACTTAAACTGCCTGTGTGGCTCAGTGGCTAAGGCATCAGAACGCGTCAGGCGGCTTCGAAGGGACATTAGAGCCATATATGGTTATAAGTGAAAACTTCATCTAAGTTCCTGGATGGGATGAAAGGACTCCACCAAATAAAAATAACAATAACAATATATATATATATACATTTGAATATAATTATAACATTAATTATTTCACTAAATTCATATTTTTTTTTAATAAATATGATCATAATGTTATATATTAAAACATATATTTATATATTAGTATATTAGTATATGATACATATGTATTCAAACAATGCAACAACACATTACTCTTATAGTGGGATTTTGGTCTACATATTAATGATGGTGTTTGGCACTATATATTTTATAAATAATTATAATAACTAACTAGAATATTAGCTTGTTTATATGTGTTTGCTTCATATACATGTACTTATTGTATTATAGATTTAAGATGACCTATGCCTAATTATAATCTAGTTTAGATTCTATTAGGGTTAAGTAAATTAAGGGTTCATACAGGTTCATACCAATAATTGCAGAGTTACGTATATTAAATATAGGCATTATGTATAACGACTTTCTTTATTTCAGGTATGTTTAAAATGTTCTATTAAGTATTACAGTTGAGAGACTACATTTCCTCACCGTACAATAGCTGCAGTCACTTAATATCACATTTAATTAGCCTGCTACTATATTTTGATATGTATGTAGTGTAGCTATTTTGTCACAGAAACGGGCTAAAGTACAGTAGCAGAAATGTAACTATACGATAAAGTTACAATAATAATAAAGAGAAATAATTCTAAAAAGTTAAAAAATAAAAAAAAAGCTAAAAAGTAACTTTTATAATATATAATACATTTTAATATCAATTAAATATAAATTCAGACATCAATTATAAATATATCAATAAAAGTAGTATTATAAATATAATGTTATTATGAACACAGTACATTTTCAAAAGAAAAATAAACAATGAACCTGTTATTGTAGATATCTACTTAAGATATCTGCCACACTACATTATACATGTATTACATAACAGCACAGAGCTAGAGAGAAATCTAATTTCTATCTAGCTCTGTGCATAACAGGTATTACATCACACTTTTACTAGAGAAATGCTTCCATTGCCACTCCAATAACCTTTGTACTCTTAACAATAGCCCATTGTTATACCAATAGCTCATGACACATGTGACCTGCTTACTTAGCTACTGTGTAGGTTATACTACTAAACCTAGAATAGATAAATATATGTTACTATATATCATATACTATACATTCGTGTGTATATGGGGTACAATAATAGATAAGATTATATTCTTTAAGCATTTAGGCTATAAGAAATATAATAATTTACTTTTATTTATTTTATTATAAAAATAAAAAAAACTTATAATAAATAATAATTAGTATTAAAATAATGATTACGTACGCACATTCGATTACCCGACATCGTAATAACTATGGTAACACGCCCAATACTAACCGCCCCCAATACTAACGCAGGCATCTGAGAGGGAGCTGGAGAACAAGAAAGCCATGGCAGCAGCAGACCTCAGACTCATGGACACTAAACTCTCTAACGGACTGTCGGAGAGGGTACGTCCGCGATGCACGCAACTATTGCGATCTGATGCACGCAGCTATTACAATCTGATGCACGCAACTATTGCAATCTGATGCACGCAATTATTACAATCTGATGCACGCAACTATTGCGATACGATGCATGCAACTATTTAAATCTGATGCACGCAACTATTTCAATCTGATGCATGCAACTATTTAAATCTGATGCACAAATATATTCCAATAAGATGGCCATACCTCTCTTATCCGATGCATACAACTTTCCACGGCGATGCAAGCATTCTAGTATAATGCACGCTTATTTACACTATGATACGCATATATCTCAACTCTGATGCACGCATCTATTCCAGTATAATATACGCAACGATTGCTGTGATTGTAGTAGTGCGCGATGCTCGATGTACATCTAAATATAATTATCCCAACTCAAACCTATGTATGTATATTATGCTATTCCTGTGTAATGTGCTCATGTAAACCACATAATACATGTATAATTAACTCATCTATTGCACCCTTATGCAATGTGTCACTCATGCAAACCGGGTAAAATGCTTACATGATACGAGATTCAGTAATACTGCCTCGCTATTATCACTAAGCTGAGATACTAAAACTGGGGAAGCCATACTTCGTGAGAATATTAGCTCTCGAAACAACCACATTTATGAATATTCGCAAACATCCAACACATATTTCATCTGAAGTGTAATTGTTATCCGCTAATAGTGGTGTGGAATATTTAGGTATCAGCTAACATTATACTGAAACACAATACAAGTAATATAATAAATAAAAACATTAAATTCAGAATAACTTACAACATCGTATATACGTTTATTTATTTTGTATTCGATATTACTGTATTCCTAATTACTTATTCGTATTATAGGAATTACATAACCAATTCAAAGATAATAGAAACAACAACAAAGAGCTATGCGAACAGCAAATGAATATGGTTAGTAAACTACGCTAATTTAATAGTATAGTGCCAATATTTTAAACGCATAATTATATTAATATGACTGATAATATTTTAGTTATTTCGGTGCCCTCATCATGTATCACAAATAATCATGCACCTCATCATGTAACGGACACCTGTAATCATGCGCTCTTATCGTGTACTGTGTATCATTAATCTTCATGCACCCGTGTCATGTTTCAGTTGAGAGAATTTCAAATGCGCAACGAACAATTGGAAGACACGGTTAAATCTCTGAGTTCCGACCTTCAGCGTTTAAAGGTCAATGAGCGTTATGTAACATTTGTTACATCGCATATTATTATAATCACCTGGTCATACCAAGTAACATAGAAAATTTCATAGAATATTTTTATATATAAAAAATAAGATTCTACATTTTTTTTTTATCGGATATATATTTCAGATTATATAACCCCCCTATATTTTCTAAACCATTTTCTATTTTTATATTTAAATATTTCTATATATTTTATATTTCTCTAAATTAGTTATTTATTAATGGAAATTGCTATAATTTTCAGATCTTATAGAAACTATATATAATTCATCATAACATAAATGCTGCTATGAGGTGTAAAATAACCAGGCCGTTAAAATAATTAGCTTTTTGCAAAATTAAAAAAATTAAAAACATTTATTTTAAACTAATATATTCTAAATATTATTGGTCAATTTAATTGTCATCTGTTAATATTATCTAATATAAATTTATATACTTTACAGAATGTAAAAATATATATTATTGGTTTAGAAATTGGCTTTAAAAATTTTAATTTTCTTAAAAATATCAAATTTAGTTAATTTTTAAATCAAATTTGGCCTAAATACTTTTACCTAAATGTTTGTAATTTGTTGTCAGAATATTATATTATTGTATTCTATTATATATAAAAATTTACCTTTTTACCAATTAATATATTTTTTCATAAATTAAAAATCGTAAGATAAAAAATGTGATATATATATTTTTTATTAAAAAAATTTATAATACTAATAAATCGCAAAAATCTAATTTATACATTTGAGAACATATAATATTCAATATGGGGATAATATATTGTATAGTTATACAACATTCATCCACATAAAATGAACAAGTTTAAAGAGTGTTTCGCTAACACGTGAAATTGATAAAAATATCATTATTTTCTACGGATAAATCGTTAACGATATACGGAGAGTTATTATAATTGCTGCGGTGACATACATTACAGCAGGATTAAGGTGTTCAATAGATATATTTCACTTTGTTCATTTAACTTCATCTCCTCGTAATCTTCACATTATGTATTATCAACTCTTTTTATACGCTTTCCATGGTGATGAATAGTGATGTAAATGATGCCCAGCCGATACTTTTGGTTATTGATGCCGTACCGAGACTTTCATTTTCAGAAAAAAAAACTAGTCCAAGCCGAGCCGAGACTCTAACAAAACGAGCCCGAGCCGAGTAGATACTTTAGGTAACTGAGACCGAGACTGCATCGATACCCTAGATGTGATCATCATTTATATCACTAGTGATGACTTTGACATTTGAATAATCATCGATATAAAGAAATTGGATAAGCAATTGACGCACTCAATGCATGTAAAGATAGATTGGCGAATGGCACTTTTATCGATAAATTAACAAAATGGCATCAGTAATTTTGATTGGATATTAGTCATATTATATATGTCAAATATTAAACAGTAGGTTTTTCGTCGAAATAGATAGAAGTGACTTCAATGGATTTAGATTATAAATATGAATAAAATAGTAAGATTTCTTCAATTTAAATACAGAAAGTTATGAGGAATGGTGATATGGTGTCTTTTAAATATATAATTTTATTTTTAATATAGATGGTATATTAAATATATATGATCGTAATTATCAATATATTTGTATAAATAAATAATATTAATTTAAAATTTAGTAGGTATTTAGTAGTAGGTTTCGACTGCAGCGCCTCTATCGCAAAGTGCAATACTTTACATTCAATTGCCACTTTCTATCGATGGTCCCAATACCTTAATGGTAAAAATGTTGATTTTTATACACAATATTATATAATTTCATTAGATATTACATTTATTCTAATAAACACAGATAATATTATAGTATAAAATTATAGCAATTTTCATCTATAAATACATAATTTAGATAATAAGTTTAAAATATATTTAAAAATTTAAATAAACAAATATAAAATCGAGGCTCATATAATTTTTATATAATCTGAAATATATATCCGATCAAAAATAAAATTTGGGAATCTTATTTGTTATATAAAAATATTTTGTGAAAATGTAACTATCATCAGAGATCTAAATTGGGGTCATTTACTGAAGTTGCTTGGAATCACCTAACCATATTTATAACATCAGTTAATGTAATTTCGTAATAAAATGTCACACTATATTTATGTTACAAACGACTTTATTATAAAATGTATTAGTCATACTTCTACTAATATTATCAAATGCATTTTAATTTCTATATGAATCATATTTTGTAATAATTAATATCTATTAATATAGTTAAATATAAGATGTATACGAATTTAACATGAGATATGAACATAATTGTACATAAAGTATAATTGCATAACATTGATCATACTACAATGTACACTGTTATACACTATTCTTCTCTATACTAGAATTTCAATATCAGGTGTATAATTGTGACATGAATATTGAAAACGTAGAAGAACCACTAACATTACCAAAAGAGATAACCATTGAATCGGATTCAAGTTGTGATGAATCACAGGTTATAATTTATTATTAGTTTTTTATACAACATTAAAACTATGTGAACGATAATATTAAAATGAAATAGCATGTGATATAATTTATTTATAATACAACTTCAAAATTGTATTAAATTATGCTTATCGTTATTTGCACTAATACAAGCCCTTGATAATGATGTTTGTATTGTAGCCCGAGAGCGTTGTAACTAATAAGAGAGATGCTTACACGTCAGTCTCCTGTACATCTCCACGAACGGATACTTCACTGGATTATACCACTCAGGTTATTGTAGTACGTATGACTCCTCCCACTATAACCATAGCCACGCCCACATATAATATATACTTACTTACTTAAATGCACACAGAGAACAACCATCTCTATTAATATCTTTGTATAATACTATATATTAAACTACTAAGATAATCTCAACAACTAGGTAGTCACGTTAGATATAGTAGAAAGATTCATACCTATAGTATCACAGTTATCACCTGATCACTACTATGTTGGAATAGGTGTATTCTTCTGCTACCACGGCTAGACAGGCATTTGCTGAAGAGCTTAACGAAAGGAGGGCGGAGTGTTTGAATCATTCGGTGACCACTAACTCTTCTGCGCAATGTTTGTATTCAACCGTCTCACGTTGTCAACTTTAAAGCGTGTTTCTTAGAATATATAATTAGATTAATTTGAATTTTTTCTAATAAAACTTAAAATAAAATTCAATATATTTATAAATATTTATTAATTAATAATATGTCTTTTAAAATATTTTTAATATAATTTATAAAATAGATAAATTAAATACTTTGGATTTATTAAATTAGACAACAATATATATTTTATATTATTGTTTATATAGTTATATAATATTAATGTTTATTTATTATACATTTATATACATTTATTTAATATTTTGTAATAATTAAAATCTAAGTATTTATTCTACTTATTAGTTTCAATGGATCGCAGTGAAAGAGATGAATTTGAAAGAGGAGAAAGAGAACTAATGCAGGAAGTCAGAAATCTACGACATAAAATAGCACTCAATGAATATTAGTGCGAAATTTCTTTTATTTTCTAATTATTTATTTTTTATTACATATTCTTTTAAACAAAAACTTGAAAACATATGCAATTTGTTACTAGATTTTATTTAGATAAAATATGTACAAAAGCAATACAAATTTCTATACAGATGTTTGCTTCCGTTGAATATAAATATACAGATATTTTAAACGTAACAATGGTGGTGGGCAGCGTAGGTGTAATATTGTTAAGTTGTTCTGGCTCGTATAGCAGCTCTTTTGCCAGTAACAGCTTGGAAACCACTCTTGATACCCACTACAGAACACCTACTTCCGCAGGTTTCGCATTGTAGGAAATACAGACGGGTGTCTTTCTATTGAACGGAGCAGAAACACATTATATATTGTAATAAATATAACTTAATTTAAATATTGAATATAATTAAATCAATAATAATAAAATGTATATACATTAAAAAATACATAAATTTAAAAATAAAATTTATATTACAATACGATCATCTAAAAGATACAATCTGTGAATAAGGCATAGATTTATAGTTTACATAGATTGGTAATCACGTTGTTTTTCTTCAACAAACATGGTGCCTCAACTCAGGAAACTTAAGATGGCCGACCATCATATATAAATTATTATTTAATCCAATTAAATGTTATATTGCAATATAAATAAATATAAATGTTTATTGTTATAGGATTAAAATACACTTTATAAGCGTATATATTAGTGATTTCTTTTCTAAAGAATTTATTTAAAAATCAATATTATTTGTTTCTATTGAAAAGAAATCAAATGTATTTAAAAATCAATATTTGTTTGAATATTTGTTATTAAATGCATTGTTCATAAAGAATTTTACATTGGCAAGATATAGCAATACCGATCTATGTAAAACACAAATCTATGTAATCTACTAACCTTTTCACTAAAACTATCTACTTAGTAGGAGAATTTGATATGTTTTTAAAGGTAAAAAGTTGATTTAATTATTATTATTTTTCAACAATTTCAATATTTTTTTTATAAATAAAAATAAAAAATATTTATGCTTTGAATACAATATATGAAGTATGGAGAATATCGAATATGGCACCGGTTTGTTTTGATTATTATTACAGAGGTCAAATTTAAAATATTTTATATGTATCACTTTATAATTCAAAATATAATAACTTGTTATAAATATCTTATAAATTAAAAAATTATGTTATATTATATATATTTTCATACTTTTAGTTTCATTCATTAGTTTATCATGTACAGTTTATCAAATACTGAAATGATAATTTGGAATTAGACCTCATATAATCAAAACAAATGGGGGCTAATACGATACAGATCGAAAGTATACATGTATATTAAAAAATTAGTAAATTTATATATTACAGATGGCGCATCATCTAAAAAATTCTATTTTAGCTCTATATAAAAATTCTAAGGATAAATAACTAATGGAGATATTTACTTATTTTTTTTTGTATTCAACAGATACTATTAAAGATACTAAAAAATTCTATTTTAGCTCTATATAAAAATTCTAAGGATAAATAACTAATGGAGATATTTACTTATTTTTTTTTGTATTCAACAGATACTTTCATATTAATATTTACATATAGGATATGTCTTTATATAAATATAGTTAATTTAAAATAGTGTAAAAAAATAGTCTAAATTTGATGAATATTTATTTTTATCTTGTTCATTAAAATGCAAGTTTATCATCATTTATTTAATGTTATATTAATCAAATAAATGATATAACAATATAATAATATATTAAACATATATCTATATATAATATATAACAATTAATATATCTAAATATATATAAAATAATAAAAAATCTTAATTTAATTTAAATTTAAACTTAATTTACTCAAAATAATTATTATTCATTTTGTACATATCAAATAAATACTATCAATTCTAATTATAAATTAAATAAATAGTTGAATATTTCTCTGTAGGTATGATAATCAATAATATAAATGTATATATAAAGTAGTAAATGTATTGCTAATCTTATAATTAATTAATTATGAAAAAGATTTAAATTTTAAATTAAATATATTCAACCATATATCTATAGTTTTTTAAAGATTATTTTAGAATTATTAAAAAAATATTATTTATTATAAGAATAGATACATTTTGAAATATGCTATTCTCCCTATACTTTACATGCCATGTGATAAATAGTAGCACGTCCCATTAATATATAAATTATAAAATAAATGTATATAACAATAATGAAACATCTCTAAGTTATAATCAGAGATTAAGTGATGCAATATAGTGATACTAAACCTGAAGGATAGTTTCGGGAGAGCGGCATGTATGGCAAGTTACGTATTCTTCTGTTGAGTTATTATATATGTGTTATTTGTAATAAACAAAGTATTGCTAATTATTTATTCTATATTCGTAATCATACATATTATTTATTCTTGCATATTTAATAGATTCTTACTTATTACTAACTAATATATCTTCTTAAGACACTTTCGATTTGTTTTTGCTGGAAACGACCTTTGATGATCAATTGATTGTTACCATCAATGGAGCCGCTGTAGTTATTATTAAAGATATATTATCATGATTATGTATATACAATAGATTCATTTTTTGAATATTAAAATTTTAAAAATATAATGAAATTATTATTTTATTATTTGTATACACACTATTTATCGAAATTTTCAAATATATAATCCCTAAGTATATATTATTAATTTTGTGACAGGCATTTTCACAAATATTTCAAATATTTGCAACAACAAAATTTTAATTCAATAAAAGTATTTCATCTATTTTAATAACTTAAATTGTTATTGTTTTATCAACATATAATTTATAAATATTAAGCATTTATAATATATATCGATTATTTTTGTAGTAAAGTACTAATTTCATCTTCTTGAGAACTTAAATATGTATTCTAATATTAATATTTATCAAGACCAAATTTTTAATATTTGAATTACTCTAGAAATTTAACAATTTAAATATTTGTATCACTAACACACACACACACACACACATGCATAGACATATAATTATATTACCTGGTTCCCAATTCGGACATTAAGAACTGATGCAAATGTTTAGGTTGACGATGCAATCTACAATCGGTATGGGTGATTAGAACATTAGATAGGTGAGGTGAGAGATGAAGGCAGCAAGACGAGGAGATGGTTAACTTACAATTTACAAATCTCTGCAAAGTTTGAGAACGAAGATTTCTTAGTTCCCACGCGAAGGACATGAGGAGGTTTCATAACAAATCTACGTTTCTGTCCAGCCACCATGTCGGGGTTAGCTTCTCGCATGACCTCTATCGCTCGGCAGAGTAACTTAATGAAACGAGGAGGGAGGGGTCAGTATAGATTAATAATCTGATTACTAATTTGAATGCTATCAGAAATACTAGTATTGAAAATGGTAGATGAATTAATTCTGAGAATTATTAACTTATATAAAAATATTACAAATTAGCAATAATGAAAATGTATATCGGTATTTAAATAGAATACTTAAATTGTATATTTTAATTAAATATAATATATATTTCCTATTTCGATATTTCATTACATTTATTAATAAAAGAGTCTAGATTAAATATTAATGTACTAAGTAATAAAGCGAGTAAATAAAGAAAACATTGTAGATGTACTTACTTCATCATAGGTGTAGTCGAGTTCGGATGTTTGTTGCCATACTGTACCTACAATTTCGGGGTTCACACCTAGGGGTAGTACGGGTATATAATCATTAGTATCGCTATGGTGATGATGATGTCAGTGCAGTGTATTACCATCTACACCATCAGTGGCATCGGTGGAGGCTTCTTCGATGTAGGCTGCCTTCTTTTTCTTCTTCTTCTTCATTGGCAGACTGTTCAGGTCAAACGGAGTGATGGTGACATCGACTATTGCAACATTAATATAATAATTACTATAAAGTTATCAATCGATGCATTAAGACAATAAGTTTTAAGATAAATATGAAATGTATATACTATAAGTTGGTAATTATGTTATATTAATGAATTGCATTTGAATGTGCAAAAATATGGCCTTTTTTAATATACAAGTATATTTTAATAAATAATCAATACATTTATATTAAAATTAAATTCAGGCAGTGTTTTATATTATTAAATTATATAACGGGCGACAACAACAGCAAATATAATATATTATTTTGAAGCCCTTTAGGAGGACAACATTATATAACTTTAAACTAGAAAATTACAGAAAAAAAACTACAATTCTTCTACAAATTATTATAACTAGATATATATATATATATATATATATATTGTAGGTATTAAAATTCATGAATAAAAAATAACCTGGTTCAGGGGATTCATGAACTGCATCAGGAGTCGGTTCATCTGCCTATAAGTATTTTGTAAAGCATATATTTATGTAATTTTAGAAAGTGTCATTAGTTTTCTTTCTGTAAAAAGTATTTGTGCTCTCATAATTATAATCAAACTATTAATATACAAATGTTGTACTAAAATAAATTTATTATTATTTGTATTGTTAATACTATTTAAATGATAAAGTATAATTGGTTATTTACTCAATATACAAATGTAAATTAATAACAATAATAATATAGGATTGGATATGAATATTAGAATTTTATATTTATATTATAATTAATTTATCTTGACATTTTATAAATATATTCACATTAATATTCCTTGTATAATAATTATATTTATAACATAATTAATATATATATACTATTGTGTTAACCGATGGAAGGTTTTCCTCAAGTTCGGATAAGTTGAAGGGCTTCTTCTTCTTCTTTTTCTTTTTTGATAAACTTGTAATGTCTTCAAGAGCAATCTCTAGGATTCAGTATTATTAGTTTTCTTATTACGATGTGAGGTCACAAATTTATACTAACTTTCAGTTCTTACTTCTTCAACATTTTCTATTTCATCGGTTTTATTATCATCAATTTCAGGATCAAGAACAAAAGCGGTCTTTTTCTTCTTCTTCTTCATTGTAATATCAAATACCTTTTGATATATTTATATTAAACTTTATTAATAGACATATTATTGTATATAAATATATATATATATTCAAAGTTTGATTATTTATTAAGTTGAAAATATGAAAACTAAATTCAAATCTTATTATAGAAATATATATTTTGTAAATTCATATTATTATTATTAAAAAAAATTAAATATTGTGAAAGAATTTCCAAATTGTTGATAATAGAACAGGTTTTTTATAAAATATTAAAAAAAATTATATATACTAATTTGAATGTGCCAATCATATAGCACAACTTGTATAGGCTCAATTATTAATTAGAAATATAATTCTGATTTTTTAGCTAAAAAAATAATGAAAACCAATGACAGCAAAAATATCAATCTATATATATATATACAAAATATATGTATATATTTGTGTATACATGTGTATACGTGTGAATACATGAATCACTTGATTTAAATAAGATTACTATCTACTGCGTGTTTTAGCACGCATATTTCATAAAAGTTTTTCCTTTCCGTCGAATAGATTCCCCTGATTCCAATATATTACCCATATAATAATTATATAGTATATATACCCATATAATAATAAAGTAATTCTAAGTAGTGGTATATAGTACAATATATTTTTAATATTATATAGACTATATTATAGAGTATAATTTAAACTCAGTTTAAATTACTTTGAAAATATATGTTTACTTTAAAAAGTCGATAATTTCAAATATTTGCATAAATAATACTTATTAATCAAGTATAAATATTAATCAACACATATCTAATATTATTTGACTACTCGTATTATTTGACTATTTAAATTAGCATAGATATTATTTTAAGACTATTTTAAATGCATGTGTTAGTAGTTTAATATTTTAATCAAGATAATATAAGTGATGAAAATTGTATTTAAAAAATATATTATATTGTAACTATTTGTAACCATTGGTTACTAATCAATTTTAGTCAATTGATAGTCATTTTATAAAACTAAAATAAATACTACGAATATCTACATGTGTAATGTATGCAGGGTTGGCGGTTTTTTTGGTTTTTTTAAAAAAACCAAAAAAACCGATTTTTAGGGTTTTTTTATAATTAAATGTTAAGATTATTAATTAGAAAATATTATATATACCTAGATTGATTATTAAATGTCTGTGCAAAACATACATATATAGAGTAAGTATAAAATATACAACACTAATGAATATTATTTATATATATTAATTATATATATATATTATTAAATTTTCAATAATATATTATTAATATTAAATGTTAATAAAATTATTTTATTAAAATATATTTATTATAAAAATAAAGTAAAATATAATAAAAAAAATAGTTACAAATTGTAACAAAATAATAATTTAAAAAAATAACAATACAGTAATTAGAAATATAATCAATATAATTATCACAATAAAATAACAAGTTATAAATTGTAACAATATAATAATTTAAAAATAATAATAATAATAATTAGATGATTCCTAATAGAAATATAATTCTATATAATTCTCGCAATAAAATAACAATTTACAAATTGTAATAATATAATAATTTAAAAAATAATAATAATAATAATTAGATGATTTCTAATAGAAATATAATCAATTTAATTCTCGAAATAAAAACACAAGTTTTGCAGCCTTATCATTGCATAATCGATTCCTTATTTTTGATTGAACGCTTTTATAATGTTAAAAAAACCAAAAAAACTGTTAAAAAAACCGACCAACCCTGAATGTATGTAATGAATAATTTTAATTTTTTAATGAATCAGTTTATAATAATATATATATATTGAATATGGATAGTGCCCCAAAGTTGAACTATATGAATTTAGTTTGATGTAATTCAATCATTGCAACTTCATTAATATGCATAAATCGATAAAAAATACAATAACATCAATATCAGATAAATATAGATATATATATATATATCAGGATATCATGAGTCTGTGGTATATATATATATATTATACTTGGAATTATGAATTAAATTTACACTTAAAATAAAACTGTATTAATTATTTTCCAATTTTTTCATTTTAACATAAATAAATGTTATTAACAAAATATGTTATTATAAGTTTTTTAGATATTTTTTCCTTATTTCAATAGTAACAATTAATTACAAATATGTATAATCTAATTTTAAATAACATAACATAAAATTAATATTTATTGCATTTTATTTTCAAATTTAATGTATAACTTTTTTTATTATCTTATTTAAAATAATTTAAACTGATTAGAAATCAAGGACATTGGACTCTGCTAACTCATATTTTGGAGAAAAAAATTGTACCATTGATATTATCGTACTGAATCATGTACCAGGAGTACATTTTGAATTTGATATACAACTAAATGAAAAAACGGGTTTTTAAATAATTAATTCGATATGATTATATTAAAATTGTAATATAATTTAATACATTATTTATTTAGAATGTCAAAATAAATAATATAGAAAAACATCTTTCAATTAAATCTGAATTTAAGAATAAATTCATATTTTTAATAAAATATTTTTTTTAATTAATTAATTTTTATTTATTATAACAAATAAATAGATATCTCTTTAAAAATTGAAATATAATTAAATATACAACTAAAAAGTGTATATATATATATGAGTAAACATTTTCCACTGCAGAGATAACGAGCAGACATTCTGTGATAAAAATGTATTGTATAATTTAAATAACGAAATCAAATATATAATTTTGTTACGAATATAAAAAGGGTACATAAAATTCCCTAGAGGAAATCGGCACATAAAATCACATATATAATTATGTTAGAATTATACCTATTTTTATATATGTGCAAATACCACCTGCCACAATATAATATCGGCACATATAAATAATAGGAATACATATTCAATGAATATTCAAAAGAAATTCTTCTGTTAGTATTCCTATTGAATATATGCAGGGTTGGCAAAAACCCCAAAAATCTAAGAAATATGTGAGGTTTTTGGGTTTTTGGTGGGTTTTTGAGGGTTTTTCTAGGGTTTTTGGGGTTTTTCAGAGGTTTAGGGTTTTTCTTTATCTTACATATAAAAATAAAAAAATCAAGAAAAAATATTTAAAAAAAATATATATAATATATAAATTATATAATATAATAGTGTTGTAATATATATTAATATACTACTATAAAGGTTAATGACATTTTAAATTGTAAAATGGCAAGTATTCTAATAAATGATTTATATTATTATAAATAAATAATTAATATATATTTGAAATATAATTATATTTATACACTTAATAATAATATTTATTTATTAAATCACATATAATAATAGCAGATATAAATAGACTCCTCAGTATAAATATATATATATATATATATATATTGATTGATTGATTGAAAGTTTATTTAAACACTTAAATAAATCATAAATGATTTCTCAAAAGTGTATATATATAGAATACAAATAATAGATTAGGTAAAACAATAAATACCATTAATAATAATAAAATAAAATAGAATAAACCGTATGTAAATTAATAGATAAAATAATAATGACAAACAATATTAGTATTACAGATTGCCACCTGATATATATTGTTGTATATATTTCATGAATGTTTTATGCTATTTTATGGATCTAATATAGGGCGGGAGTGGATTCCATAGTTTTGGACCAATATAACTCAGTGCCTGCGGGCACTGAAGGCACTCGCGAGTATTCATTTTTGAGGGATGGAGAATTGGAATAGATAGAAAATGAGATTCATGGTTTCTAAGAGATGGATTGGAAGATCATTGTATTAGAGAAACAGAAATATAGGAAGGGTAATTCGAAGAGTATATTGAGGAATGAACAATAGATAGTATGCGATAAGCAGAGAGTTTGTAAAATGGGAACCATGGAGGTAAGTGTTGGTATGAGGAAGTAGAGTATGATCTCGAATACGTAGGTTATATGTTGTACGGATTGATGAATGAATAACTCGAGTTGGGGGAGAGAGAGAGTATAATTGAAGATTGATAAGGATCTAGGAACAGTAATCTATACGTGATAGGACAATGGAATTAACTAGAGTTTTAGTAAGAGATACCGTAATTGATTTTCGTATTTTTCTAATTCTAAATAGATGATAATTTGAAGATTTAGTGATGGCAGTAATATGAGGAATGAAGAAAAGCGTAGAATCAAAAAGTACATATATATATATATATATATATATAGATATCATTATTAACTTACTTGTAAATTAGTTAAAATGTGATGATTAAATAATAATAATAAATTATATACTAAAACACAAAAATAATAATGAAAAAAAAAATGAAAAACCCCCAAAATTATCAAAAGGTTTAAACCCAAAAACCCAATAACCCAAAAACCCCTACTTCTGCCAACCCTGAATATATGTGATGTCATTTTATATATTATTGTATGTGCTGATATTGTATTTACATGCACAGATACAAAAATACTATAATTATAGTATATGAAAATACTTATGAACAAAACATTATTTTTTAAATAATTTTTACAAGAATATATTATTTATAATTATATACAAGGAAAACTTATTAATTATATATGAAAAATATATACTAATGGATGTGTTAGCTACAATAAGTAATATTAACATATTAACATATGCATAATAGTTATTTATGTAAATAAATTTACAATTTGTTTATACATTTATTATTCAAATATTAATAATAAAAACATATATGACTTGTATTATATAATTTATTACGTTTCCCAATGATACCAATTATGCTAAAATTTATAAAATATGTTCATTAGATTTAGACTGACATCGGCCCCCAATATGTCACGAGAGTTCAAGTTAATAATGCGTTTAGGGCTTATATAATGTTATATTAATATATAAAAATACGGTTTAAATGATATGTATGTATATATACCACTCGGTGAATAATGTAATGAGAAATATAACGCCAACAGCGAAATGTATAATTTAACTATCGGTTTAACACGTGACTTATTGGGGGCCGATGTCAGTATTCAGCGTTAAATATACTTTATTAACAAATTTATAAGTATTATCATAATAATTATGTTTATTATTTAGAAACATATTATGTTAAATAATTTGATAAATAAGCATCTATATACTTTAATGATTAACATAAACGTATTTATTAAATGTAAATATAATAAAATAAGTTTAATATATTATTGAATTTTATATTTTATAAAATGTATTATATATTATTTATAATAAATTATTTCGATGAATCACATATTTAAGAATTATTTTATTATTAAATGCTGTAATTTCTTAATTATAAATGTACTCAAGTATACATATATGTTTGTTTAAGCATATCCAATATAAGTTATGTCTAATATATAGTAGTATTCATATATATATATATATATATATAAATATATGGAATTTCGTATATAAATAATATTTTCACTAAAATTATTATAAAATAGAGCGATAAATAAAATATGTGAAATATTAGTTAACTATACATATACTACTAAAGTTAAATTTAAACTCTTATAATATATAAATATATAAATTTAAACCGGTTCATCTCCCATATTTATAGTTATATTTTATAATTATTTATAGTATTATTTATAGAAAAGTTCTTTAAAGTAAATATTGCATCAGATATTTGTTCCGAATGATGCACTGATAATAATATTAAATAACAATAATATATTTCAAAATATTTAAAAATAAATTTATTTTTAAATATTATTTAAAATTGGTGTACACAATTTAAAAACGAATATTTAGATATTATATTTATATCCTAAAATTGTATAATTTAATTATATAAATATACATATATACATATGTGAATTATATATTATTATAATAAATAAATTGTAAATACTCGCACGTGTTTTGAATGATAGCCGCCGGTGTAAACAACTTTGTAAATTTCTAAGTCATTTTGAATATCATTAGTTTTTTATTGTTATAATCATGTCGTGGCTATTCGGTATGGGTAATAGCGCTGAAGTTCCACAAATACCAACGTTACCCGATGGAGTACAACATCCAGGTCAACCCTCAAGTGGTGCTGCGGGGGTACCACCACAACAAGGTCACTCGAAGATGGAAGCATATACGTTCGATTCTGCAGCATTAGAAAGAGCTGCGAAGGCCGCAAAAGATTTGGAAAAGTCAGGTTATTATTAGTTCAAAGATTGTTAAAAAGTAATATGTTTATATATATCTTAATCCTACTTATATATATAGTATATATATATATAAGTGTACATCATTTTCTTAATAAACTATAGTCCTAAAACTTAGTATATATATATAATATATATTGTAAATATTAGGGTTATATTAAGGTTATTAACCCCAACTACACATTAACCTTTGACATACCAGTTTAACCACCGATATTACTCCTTAAGCAATAAGGCATACCGTGTATCATACCGTGTATGCTATACCACTTCACGTAGTCTATGTGTAACCATATAATGTGTAAGCCCACTATCATTCTAATTATCAATACAAATAAAGTGATTTTTTGGTTTCTATATTGTTTAAAAGTAACTTTATAGCAGTTTCATTTACCAAATGATGTCGTTATTTGTAGGCCAAACTATGCTATTTTCTGTGGTTATCTTTATTTTTTCAACAATTGATTATACAGATACTAGTGTCATGATAGTACTCGTAGTAAAACTTATTATTATACTACGTATATCATAAGTTTCGTATATATACATATATGTATTAATATATTAACAAGAGTATCCTGAGTGACTCAGTGAATGACAAGATGTTTACTATAAATTTATTCTTACCATATTTGAATCACTGTTATAATGATTATATACATTGTTATTTATTTTATATTTAGTCAATTATTTAATTTAATAGATATTGTAACCTACATTATAGCCAATAAAGACAACAATTCATATATCTCAACTCTAGGTGGCGCTATATTACTAAACGTGTAATATATACTTGATTGTTTAAAGTTTATATTATAAACATATTCATTATTTAATATAAATACGCAAGATGTATAGATATGTTAATAATATATGTATATATATATATATATATATATATATATATATATATATATATATATATTATATATATATATATATTAATCTCTAATCGTTTATTTTATATTCCGATATTATTTCATTAGTGCCATATATGATTGAATTATTCATAATATTGTTTACAAATTTTGCCTTTAGTCGAAATGCAGCATAACATATATACTCGTATTTATGTATAGACTAAGTTATTTATGATACTCACATAATTTTAATATAATTCGTTTACTACTTACTAGTATACACACAAGTGTATTTTATTAAAGTTCACTTTATGAATTCATATAAATAAATGCATAAAATTCATGTCATGCTTAATATTATATTTGGAAATAATAAATAAAAAAACATTATTGATATTATAGAAGGGGGCGTCGTAATAGAATCTGTTAGATTTTACATTTATTTAAATTTAAACAGTCCATCGATGTATCCTATAAAATGTAGGGGCCATAAACATATTTCTCATAATGTAATAAATAATATTATAAGATCATTCAGCTGCAAAATAAAAGTGTTCTTAATTCTTAAGCAATGACCTTGGTAAAAGTATCGTTGAATACATGTAATAGTAATAGAAACCACTTTAACTAAAATCATACCCAAGTTTTGCATTCATATAAAAAGTATTTTATTAAAATAATTATAATCGTTATTAGTTTATGATTGATTATAATATAATGATTACCAGCTCATGCTAAAGAAGCTCTCCAATTGGCTAGTATGCAAGAGCAAACGGCACAAATTGAACAGAAAACTAAAATGAAGGCTAGTATATGATCATTTACTATAGATATAGGTTTATATATATATAGTTTAAACTTTAAATATTTATATATACTATTACTATTACTATATATATATACTATTATTATGTTATTTATATAATGAATATGAATTAAGCACCTATCATACGTTATCAATAAAATGTACGTTATATGAATGATCAAATTATTTAATTTAGAGATTATTTTTTATAAATATAATTAACCACTAATAGTGGTCCACTATATACATATATGGATGTATTAATATGAGAGCGGTTCCGAAGGGAAATTAGAGCCATTTGGTAAAAGTAAAAACTTCATCTAAGAACGGGATGAAAAGACTCCACCGTGACCGTATCAATAACAATATATATTCGCATAAACACACCCGTTTATTATACGATACGCGAGTATGGTTTATAGGTATGGCTACGCATGTCCGCAAGTGTGGCCTGATAACTAACGCTCTCGTGGGAAGTGATCTCGTGTCAAGGGTAGATTCTACTATTTATAAATCATTATTTTACATCGATACATATCATCGCGCACGAGATCACTTCGCACTTGTATTCCGTGGCCTCGTTCTAAACCCTATCTCTTACACCCCCCCCCCCTCAGGAATTTGAAGTGCACCTAGAACAGATGAAGGTAGACCAGCAACGCGTGATAGGAGATGAGAAACGTAAGACGCTGCAGGAGGAGACGAGGCAACATCAACAGAGAGCCGAGTACCAGGATAGACTGTCACGTAAACGTTACGATGATCAGCTAGATCAACAGGTCAGTACTTCTTGTATTTCTTTTATTGATAGTGTTAACCCTGTACTGACCCATGTATAGCTAGTGTAACCCCTATATTTCACCCTGTAAAACTTGAGTTTTCCCTGTATTATCTCTAATAGTTTAACCCATGTATTGCCACTCATACAGCTAGCATTAACCCTACTATAGCATTATTACCCCTATTATAGTATTACCTGTACTTTAGTGTTACCCCTACTATAGTGTTACCCCTACTATAGTATTATCCCTACTAAGGCGTTACCCCTACTATAGTATTACCCCTACTATAGTATTACCCCTACTATAGTGTTACCCCTACTATAGTATTATCCCTACTATAGCGTTACCCCTACAATAGTGTTACCCACAGTGTTGACCCTCATTCAGCGTTACCCCTGCCCTCCATTACCTTTACATCGTTATCAATATATCACCTTGACCTTCGTATATATTACCTCGACCTTCGTGTCTATTACCTTCCGCGTAACCGCACTTAATTACCCTGGTATGGCCACTTATATCATTGCTATATATATATATATATATCAATAGCCATAAAACAGTGTTACCCCATACTAACCCTATTATCACACTATATCATTACCCTAATGTATTAAATAGACAGCATTACCACTGCGCTGTAGCTATCTCATATTATTTAATATTTCGAGACCATATTTTCAAGATTTTAAAGTTGCATGATCATTCTACTATCTTTGAAATGTTACCGCACTAATCTTATTGCTACCTTTGTAAATACTGTAGAGTTAATCTATAGAATAATATATCTATCTATCCCCACACCGTTAACACTCGCTGACCTTTACCCAGGCAGCCCTACAACAACGTACCCTGAAGGAACAGGAAGATTCTGTAGCTAGACAAGAAGCCATCAGAAGAAGTTAGCTATATCTAAAGCACTGAGTAGATATATGGAATATAGTCTTTACATTTTTTTTAAATTATTCAATAATATTACTTTATAATACGTTATTTAATATATATCAACAAATAATCATTGGGCCTGAAATAGCATATAAACCATATTTTATGACACACCATAATAAAAATAATCATTTGTTTTTTAATCTACATGCCTAACCGATAATCTATATATTATTTTAAAATTTATTATTTTATATTGATGATTTTAGTTATTGAAATTAGATTTTAATAATATTTATATTAGTTTTAATTAGTAAAACAGGTACATAAAATTATTAATATATTCTATTAATTGTAATATAGATTTATTATTGGTAAAACTCTAGATAGTTTTACTCAGAATAATTATTTTTGTTTGCCTATAGGAATAAAAACGTTTTCATAGATCAAACTATTACAGTTATCCTACTAATTATGTGTACTTGTAGTACAGTACTATATATATACCTGCAACCACTTATCTCGTGTGGACTGTTTTATTTTGTTAGGTGATCTCGTGTGCAATGTAAATTATTTATATGTAATGATATGTATTATCATTGCTCACGAGGTCACTGGCATTCTATAAACCTACAGAATTTAGCCTACACAATCAGATGTTAATTAAGCGCGTACCTACCTTTCTCAGAGACAGTGGAGCACGAAGCAGATCTAAGGAAGCAGAACGACATGTCGCGAGTTAAGGCTGAGATGAAAGCACGGGGAGAGATGGAACGAGACAACAGAGATATCATCCTCGAACAGATCAGACTAAAGGCCGTAGAGAGAAGGAGGACCATACTTGAGTCTATTCAGTTTGTATACCCTCCACTCTCTGATGACCCCTTGTGACTATGTCTTATGATACGTTCACACTAAACAGCCCGATATTGATATTTAAATCATTCATTTTTATATTTTACTTGAAAATCGGGCAAGATTTACGATTTGATAATATCCTATTATTAATAGGTAATCTATATAAATATATACTTTGAAATTCCAAATTTTGATGTTCGAAGATATCGGGCTGCATGTGTTGGTGTGAACGTAGCTTTGTATGCTTTAACCATCTATATCTATTTACAATATTTACAGCATTTGTTTATTTATTTCCAGTGTGTATACGTGACACTCTGTAGAGTGGTACCGGTCATACTAGTTGTAATATTTAATTGTAATCTCTTCGTCTATAACTAATTACAACCTTCTAATAAGAATATATCGTATAATATTCTTATAATATCAATTTTTAAAACTTAAAAACATATCTTATAATGAAAAATGACCACTTTTCATATACACTATATTTAGAATCAATTTTTTATATTTTAATAAAGCGAATAGATATACACATTTCTAATTGAACTCGGATATCAGATTTAGTTAGTCTAGTCTATTGTATCATCAAATTATATGAAATAATACATTAATATACTACAGTGGAGCAAAGGTCACACTTGTAATTAATCGCCAATTTTTATAGTTCAAATCTATTATATATGTGTGAATATTTGCAATACTGGTGTTACAAGTACTGATATTTACCTGAAGTGTGACCTCCCCACTGATTGGGTGATATTGTGAAACTTGATTTGCTTACAATACGTGATGTTATTGAGACAAACGCTGTTAACACACACTGTCCCCCCCCTTCATTAGAACTGCCGGGTCAGTGCTGGGATCAGGACTGCAGACTTTCATCTCCGACTGGGACAAAGTCACTGCCGCCGTTAGTAGCACCGCCCCCCCGACCTTGACATCACCAAAATGAAGGTCATACCTGGTCATCATCCTGTACGACTTGATAAACTATTATGAATGTCACACCCGTCACTACCCCTTGACATCTTTTATGATAATCACACCACCACCCATACGACCTTGATATCACACATGAAGGTCACACCCGTTCATCCGCCTATATGACCTTAACATTACTATCGTGAAAGTCACATCACCCCCCCCAAGCGACCTTGACTCACTTTAACGAAGGTCACACCCGCTTCCACCAATAGGCAGCCGGTATATCGATGTTAGCCGTGGGAGTGTACACTGCCAAGTACGGTACCTCTATGATGGCTAGGTTCGTTGAGGCTCGCCTAGGCAAACCCTCTCTGATCAGAGAGACCAGTCGACTAGCAGCTAAACAGGTAATACACAGAGACACACGTGTATAGTGTAGTGTAATGATCAAGTATATAAGTGAGAAGACATTGAAATATATGCCTAAACGATAACTTATATGGAACAAACCAAGAAATGATAATATAGTTATGTGAATGTTGTGGGTATACATGCTTGAGAGTTAAACAATCCTCAGTTAACATGGTCACATGACTAGATTAAATGACCAATGTACCTTTAAGAATGTATTCTGTATGTATTATAAAATCATTTTCATAAATTATTATAAAATTTAAATAATTACGTATTTAATTTATAATCACATCTTAAGTAAACGATGTTAGTGAGTGAAGTTTGAGTGTCTTTGTTACGTAATACCTCTGTCAGGTGAGTGGTCACATGACATCGAATACCTTACTGATGATGCCATGAAGTGTAATGAATGCTCACCGGTGGTGACGAATAGTTATGTAGACATTCTATTGATGATGGTGACATATTCCTCGAGGAAATCACTATAATATTGTTTTATATGTTTAGTTATCTTTAAATTTCATATTATTTATACATTAGTTTATTCGTTTATATAATTATAAAACTTCATAGTATGTGCAAATTTAAAATAAGAACAAAATTGTCTATATGTATTAATAATTGTGTGATTATTCATCATTGTAATATCTCTGTGAAATGTAACAATTATTATTAATTTACAAATGCGAAAATTGATCCTCATTTGCTATATTAAATTATACAATTGTAGTGGATCTAACATAATGCGTGTATACGTTGTATTCATAAAGTTAGATAATCTCAAGGGTATCTCAAGGGTATAAGTGCAGCGCTGTTAAACAACACATAAACAACACTGCAGTACATTGACCTGCACCTAACTCTCCACACAGATCATCACGGAGCCTATTTCTACAATTAAACGCATGACTAAGAAGCCTCAGGATGCCCTCAAAGGAATCATTCTCAAGGTAACACCCTGACACTACCACAATAGCAACTTGTATTATTATATATATATATATATAAGTACATATAAATAGTAGTAACTATTTTGTTAACTTAAAGTTCCTCTGTATGTATAAATCATGAATTACTAATATATCCATATTCTTTTTCCTAGTATTTGTTTATTGTTTCATATCATGTTGATTATTATATCAATAAACTATTTATTTATTTATTATTAGATTTAGTTTTACCATCAGGGTAATCTTACAAGCTGTGCTTATCGAGACAATTACCCTTTACTCATAGTCACGAGTCCCTGAAAGTACAATTACTAGTGGAATAATAATTCCCTAAAAAAAAATAAACCAATACAGCATAACTTTATAATATATCTTATAAGTTGACTTCCTATTTACACTAATCCATATTAGAATTAACATCTAATAATTGTACTTTTGTATTATATTGTATTGTATACACCTATATCTAGACATCGTATATGTTCTATATCTTGTAGCCAATAATGGGTGTTAAAACAATGTCAATAATAATAATGAGCTAATGCGAACACAGTATTCACATCGAACAATATCGTATATATACCTTATTTCATAGAAATAAGAGTGAAATGTACTTGTATTGCTCCTCGTGTTCACAACCTCATTCCTTGCTAACACAGCCTTCTCTGGAGGAAAGATTACGAGATATAGCTATAGCCACGAGACACACGAAACAGAACAAGGGTTTCTATAGGAACATCCTGTTCTACGGATCGCCTGGTACTGGTAAAACACTGTTCGCTAAGGTTTCTAATCATCACACACAGACGCGCGCATTTACACACACCCAATGATTATATACTACAGGGTTGATTATATACTAATACGTAGGTACCAGTGATTTAGTATCAAACCAATTCATACCAACACAAAATTCTAATTTATATCATATATATATATATATGTGAATTCAACTTTATTTTTTGTATAAAATGACTGGTATTCCTTCATAATAAGTAATTATCAGGTATATAAAACACACTATAAATCGCCGGATAATAACATTCCAACGTCTACCTCTCACAACCTCTCACCACCTCTCTCACTACCTCTCTCACAACCTCTCACTACCTTTCACCACCTCTCACCACCTATCACTACCCATCACCACCTCTCACTACCTGTCACTACCTCTCACTACCTGTCACTACCTCTCACACCACCTCTCACTACCTCTCTCATAACCTGTCACTACCTCTCACACTACCTCTCACTACCTCTCTCATAACCTCTCACCACCTCACCACCACACAGTCGCTAGCGCATCACTCGGGTATGGACTACGCGATCATGACGGGTGGAGACGTAGCACCTATGGGTCGCGACGGGGTCACCGCTATGCACCGAGTGTTCGACTGGGCTAAGACGTCCAAACGAGGAGTTCTACTGTTTGTGGACGAAGCCGATGCGTTCCTCAGGAAACGTAGCCAGGTTGGGACATGGCAGGAGATTACCCTAGTCGCTCAGTAATAAAGAATATATTCAATACTTGTATATATATATATATATAGTAATATAGAAATAGATTTTTAAAAATGTTTAATTAATTAGTATCATTATTTTAATTATATAAAGTAGTATAAATATATAGTAATATTTTAATTTAAACGTACATATTAAGGGGGGAGGATTGAGTTAAAATATTTTTATTTTAACAATAATTTTATATTACATATTTCCCATGTTTAGTAACTTATTTGTATATTTGTAATATTTCTTAAATTATTTTTGAGTATTTATATCAATATAAAGTATCAATATAATTTCATGAACGTAATCGATAAAATAATTATTTAAAATTGATAGGAAATTGTTTCTATTATATTTACTTAAATATTATATATTAAATTTATTTAAACTTTGAATGTTATTTTCTCAAGTTTTTACTTCTTCACTAGTAACTTTAACAAAATGTAAATAATAAATGCCTACTACTTTTTTGATCTTTATTATTTTTATCTATAATTTGTATCGTGAATGTATAACATATATATAACTATATGAATATTGTATGATGTATTATTATATTTTATATTAATTAAATAAATATTGATAAACTTGCATTATAATTAAAATAATGAAAAATAAATATATAACTAAACGAGACTATTTGTTTAAACCATTTTAAATTAAGTATATTTATATAAAGTCTTATTATATTTGAAGATGGAAAGTATCTGTTGAATAAAACAAAAATAAGTAATTATCTCTATTAGTTATTTATCCTTAGCGTTTTTAGATAGAGAAAATTAGCATTGTTTGTATGAACTTTAGCCTTTCCCCTTAATATCAAAATGTAAAATTGGAAGAGCAATTTTAATTTAAAAACAATAAATTAGATTATTTTATTGAATTGTACTATTTATTTGTTTACTATTTTATATTTGCTGTTATTACACATCTATTAAGCATATATATTTCTAGTTTTACATATCACAATATACCCATACATTATAATACACTGAGACCTAATCTTACCATTCAAGAGTGTTCACATACTAATATTCACACAATATTAGGAAAGTATTAGTGAAGAACTACGGGCCACATTAAACGCGTTCCTCTACAGAACAGGAGAACAATCCGACAAGTAAGTCAACACCGTTGTTATATATTTGCTGTTATTATAGAGATTATAGTCTACAAACACGTGGTGTTTATGAGTGTCGTTAGATTATCAACTATAAAGTAACGAATAACGAATAATAATGATTTAAAATTCATGACTAATCAATATAACACCCGTAGTGTGTAGGGTAGGACCACCTGTGATAAGACTAACCTAGAACAACACGTACAGATTCATGTTAGTGTTGGCTTCGAATCAGCCCGAGCAATTCGATTGGGCGATCAACGATCGAATAGACGAAATGGTGGAGTTCTCGCTGCCCGACCTTCACGAAAGAGAGAGAATGATCCGTATGTACTTTGATAGATTCGTACTGCAGCCCGCAAGTGAAGGCAAAGGGTTAGCCACTACTACCACTACTACCACCACTACTACTAGTTTCAATACAGCCTAGGTATCAGTCAATTTGTACCAACGAAAAAGTCAATTCGTACCATATATAAGTACAATTTATTGGTTGTGTGGTATGACATGACTGGTATTCTCAAAGTGAAACATGCTTATGTGAAACATCTACAGTATGATATTAATGTAATACTTTCTTAAATGTTACGCTTCTGTTTCAATGACCTTAATTATTAATGCTTAATCTAGCTATAAAATTTAATTGAAGTAGGTGTTATGTAATAATTATAACACTCCCCCATCACCCCCCCCCCCCATGTATCTGCAGTCGTCTCAAGGTAGAAGAGTTTGACTACATCGCAAAGTGCGACCACATTGCCTCGATCACAAACGGTCTTAGTGGAAGAGAGATCTCTAAACTAGGAGTTGCTTGGCAGGTACTACTACTACAACTACCACCTGATCACTACTACTACTACTACCCTGACTACTACTACAACTACTACTACTACTACTACTACTACTACTACTACAACTACCCTGCCTACTACTACCCTGACTACTACTACTACTACTACTACTACTACTACCCTGACTACTACTACTACTACATGCACATTCTGCTCACTAGGTGGCAGCATATTCGTCAGACGATGGTATGCTGACGCAGGCTATGATAGATGCCAAGGTGAACATGGCTATGGAAGCTAACGCAAGGAAGCGAAGATGGCAACTAGACGAACAAGGCAGCGATCAGTCGAGAATGAGTCCTAAACAAGCATCGAGTCTCAACCCGTCGCTGACTAAATAGAGAAATGCAATACACTTGTATATACCATATGAAGTACATACCTTCCATTCTATTTTCAGTAGCAGATATTAATATAAATTATATATATATATAATTATATATAGAAAATATTAATTACAAATTAGGTTTCAAATCGTATAAATATATATTATTTTTGTTTTATTTGTTATTATTTCCTTTATGTGAATGTACATACATTAATTTATAATTTGTATTCTTATAGCCAATATTATTTTACATTTATAAATATATAAAAAATAACAATTTATAATATTTTATTAACAAAAACAAGTTATACATTTCTATAAAATTATCATATATCACAAATGTGAAAAAATATGATCCCAATATCTTCGTGTACTTGATTCCGAAGCTGAAATTAAGTGTAACATATTATTAATACATATTATATATTAATTCTATATATTTACTAACAATAATCTTTCTTGACTGTATCATTAATTAAACTTCTTACAGTTTTTCCTGTTCCGTACCATTTCAATATTTCACTGTATTCCAGTGACAAAGCTGTTATTTCCTAACAATTCAGTCATTATATTTATTAATACACATATATATTTTTTATATTAAAATTTAAAAATTCAGATATTTTCAATAGAATACAAATTTGTTTAAATATAGTTATAATAATATCTATAAATTGTATATATATATATATATATATATATATACAGAGCTGGGAAGTATCGACGATATAGTATCTATTAAGGCAAAAAATCAGTATCGTAGATACATTTGTATTTGTATCTATTATAAAAATTAAAAAAGTATTTCTAATTGTATCTATTAGAATTAAATAGTATCTACTAAGAAAATTATGTAAACAAATACATTTAATTAAATAATATATCCAAAGTGCTTATATGCCCGGACTGAGCACAGAGACAGTCCTATGCCGTATAAATGATGATGTTCTCAACAATAAAACCGGCTCACTTATGTTATTTTTAGATATCTGCTGCCTTCGATACGCTCAACCACAAGATTCTTATACAAAGGCTAATCGAGAGTGGATTTTCTGGGAAAGCTTTAGATTGGTTAAAATCGTACATTTCTGATAGAATGAGTAGAGTCAGTATTGGCGATTATTTTTCCGAATATAAAAAGATGACTCACGGAGTACCACAAGGATCAGTACTAGGACCACTACTTTTTTCGATATACTTATCACCTGTTTTCAAAATCTTCGCCAACCATCCTTTGATTAAATTTCATTCATACGCCGATGACATCCAAATTTTTACTGATGCTGATAATGAAAATGACTCATCTGCCCATATCCGTTTGCAGAACTGTCTCTGTGAACTCTCTATCTGGTTTCACGAAAACTCATTATAACTGAACCCTTTAAAAACTGAAGTAATGTACGTCAATCACACTTCTAAACACTTTTCAATATCGTTCACTTTTTCATTTGATAAGTGTTTATTATCATCATCACAAACGATAAAGAACTTGGGTGTAATTTTGAATTCTAACCACGACATGAAATCTTTTATATCATAAAAAAATTCGTTCAGTAAACTTTCAACTGTACAGAATTAAAAAAATCAGAAAATCTTTAAATTTCTTTACTTGCAAAATTTTAGTGACTAGTTTAGTAATAGGAGTTTTCGATTATTGTAATGTGCTGCTTATAGGTCTACCAGCTATCATATTGGCTGAACTTACCTCCCTCCCTTCAACGATATGCTGTACGTATAATTCACAAGCTACCTCATCGAGAAGAAAATAACCATATCAGCATCACACAATTAATGAAGGAATTACACTGGCTACCCATAAAAGAAAGAATCATCTATAAAATATGTCTTATGACTCATAATGCACTCCACTTTGAAACGCCGTCATATTTATATGAATTGATAGAGAGAATCGATCAGACAAGAAGTCTCAGGCCGGTCATGTTAATCGTATACGACCTAGATCGACAATACATTCTACTGCTGCCCGTTCACGCGCCTTCTCGTCACAAGCACCGATAGCCTGGAACTCACTACCTGCAACACTCCGTGCTGAAAGAAACTCAGAAAAGTTCAAAAAGAATTTTAAAATATATTTATTTACACTATAACCAAAGATTTTCCGAAGGAAAGATATAACACTTACGCGAAATCGTGTAATTCGAATTTGTATACAAAATACCCTGGTGCCACCTATAGCGGGTTACTTTTAGGAACTATGCGTTGTTTATAATGTAAATTCGTATTTAACTATACACTTTTAAAATGTTAAATAATATGCTTTAAATTAATATTTATATGATGAAAACTAAGTGTTCATTACTAATATATAAGACAAATATGATATGTATGTTTTAAATTCTATAAGTATATATTTAGTGAGTAAAAGCTAATTTATATTGCATATAATTTAATAGAGCAATGAAAACATTGTTGTATGCAAACAGAGCCGAACCTAAATCTATTTCAGTGATTTCGATACTACTGCTAGCAGCGGTTGGGGCTATTACTAAATTACGTTGCATGCATAGGGAGTGTTATATCTTTGCTATAACTTTCTTATTATTTCATTATACATTATACATTATACATAACTTAATTGTTTAAACGATGTCTAAATAAAATGTCTTCTTCCATATCATTTTAATAATATATAATCAATATTTTATAATATCATATTATAAATTAATTTCAATATATTTTTAATAAATATCTTTTGTAAATATTGAAATCAATTCATTGTTAAAAATTATGATATATCAATAATCTTGATTTATTCTCAAATACCATTATATAAATTTATTGAAAACAAAGAATTTATTTTGATAAATATTTGATATAATAATTAATTAATATAATTAAACTACTTTCTAATAAATTCATCATGAAATTCTAAATAAATCATAATTATAATAATTTGTATATAATTATAATGTATATTTATCTATTAAGAACATCTGAAATTGTAATTGTATCTATTATATATTTTGTGAGTATCGTGCCCAGCTCTGTATATATATATATCATTATTAGTTATATTTATTAAATGAAGAATTATAAAACATTATTATATAATTAGACAAAATATGTTAAAAAAGGATATAATTAATGCGCTTACCTTCTTTAGTCTTTTATGGTCTTTCACACCCTTGCATGAATGATGGAACTAAAATGTTAGTATAAATAATTAACAAATATTATAAACTAAAAAATATAAATTATTACCTAATATAAAATTGGTGATCCAAGTTGATATATGATGATATATGTCATTAACATATGTATATGATAATGCAATGTAATAACCTGTGGTAGTGATATTTGATTGCTGGTTGATGGAAAAACGGGCTCACGTTGATTGGAAGTCTATAATAGTATATATATATATATATATATAATAACTATATATAATATTAATATAATATAAGAATAATATAACTTTTGTATTTAAAACACATATTTCTAAGGAATAAATTCATATATTATGTGGATGTATATTAAGCTTCTTTCACAATAAAAAAATAGCCGCCGGATTATCTGGCAGATATTTCGTCGCGGATATCCGCGACAATTCTTTTAGCCGAATTTCATTGTATTTTGGTATGAAGATGATAAATATCTAGCAGATTTATTTAGAACATGTTCTATAATATAGGGCAGTTTGACGGATATCCGTGAACTTATGATATGTGAGAATTCGTTAAGATACGCGAATTATTTTTGTTATCTATGTTTATATCTATGTTAATACATAGGTAGTGCCTGCTAACAAAAAATCTTCAATCGAATTCATTTAATTATAGAATTAAAATATATATATTTCAAATATTATAAAATTAGTGTTTTGAACGCCCCCAAAATTTTGTATTAGAATTAGTGAATTGTAATAACGTATGGGTATACATACGGCGTAACTACACATATAATAATAATATGTATTCATTGAATCATGTATATATATTGAATACAATACAAATGGAACAACTCAAGAAATCATGGACTTGTACGTTTTATAAATAACTGTGAGGGGCCCCGGATAATACAATACAAATTATAATATGTATATATATATAGAATACAATATATGTCTATATATATCGTAATCATGAGAATATGAGTCGTACATATTATTGAAATTAAAATTTGGCGTAATTTTTTATAAATTTTGTAATATATAATATTAATACGGATATACCCTTATGGCGCACAATTATTCTTATAATGTATAAAATATATATATATAATTTATATAAACACTAATTCGGATAAATAATGTTGTAGGCATTTAGTGATTAGATTATTTTTAAATCGCGAATATTTTGACCATAATACTTATTTCAATCATTATTAATAATTGATTTGAATTGTAAATTAAATATAATTTAACACTATTATTTGATGTGTATATATAGATACGTAATTATATATTAAGGGTATATATACTTGCACACACAGGCATGTTTTTACATGCAATTATATAGGAAATACATATAGTTATATGTATTTAAATATATTGCATACTCTTATAGTTATGAACATACTATTATATGCATTATACCAAAGACATACCATTCTTAAAGTTACGGATCAATTTATGTATAAAAATATATTTTAACCAAAGTTAAATACTTTTTTAAAATTCTGTTATGAAAATAATGTTGACAAAAAAGCAAACTATTTACCATAATCCGATTATTTTATATCAATCATTATTAATAATTTATTTTAATTGTAAATCAAATATTATTTATCATTATTTGATGTGTATACATAGATACGTAATTATATATTAAGGTTATATATACTTGCACACACAGTAATTACAATTAATATTAAAAATAATGGATATATATAATACATTTTTTATTTTTAACCAACTAATTTTATAATTATATGTTCGTAATATTAATGAACTATATATTTATATTTGAAAAAAGTATACTGATGTCTAATGTAATTATTTATATATTTATATTTGAATACATCTAGGTGAGCTGGATTCAAAGTATGGAATATAAATAAAATTAGGTTTAGTATTATGTAAAGTATTTATAAATATTAATATATATTACATAATATGAAATATTACAAAATTATTTTAATTTTGATATTTTCAAATAAATTAAAAACATCATTTTAATAATTAGCATTTTTATAATTAACTTTGTTTTTAATTTAAAACTATTATTAAATAACAGATGATTTCATGTATTTAAAAAAAAAAAAAATAAATATTATACTACAATTGTTGGTACAATAATGTCTTTCAATTCAATGTTTTTTTTTGTTTTTTTAATGACAATTAAAAAAATATATCAATAGTTTATTATTATAATTCCTATTGAATTCTAAATAAATTTAATAATAATATAAATTTATAATATAATTAATTTATATAATAATTGTAATATATTACTAAATTTTAAATATATTTAATTACTTATAATTTACTAATTATTGGAATAATATTATTTATATATATATATTAATAATATATTAATTATAATAATTTAGATATTATTTAGATAATATTCAATTCCCATTTAGAATATCCTTTGACATAAATATATTAGTGTAACATTTAAACATTTAATATAGCTTATTTGAAACATTTATATAAAAGATAAATTCTGTCAACACAATAGAAAAAAAAGATTGCACGACATTTACTAGGTAAAAATAGTTATGAATATTATTAAACTAGGTTAATCAATTAATTATGTGTTAGTGATTTATATCACAAACATAATATTACATTGTACGCGTTGATATAAATTGGATATATTAAACTTTTTTTAAATATAAAAATAGATATTTCATATAATGATTATATAATCAACTCGACTAGCGATTACATAATATTTTATTTAATATTTTATTAAGTTTGTATCTTAATCTCACTGATTATAATTTATACCAACCCTGATTAAACACATGTTATGACCAGTGTTAACATAAATTTGATTTTAAATCCATAGATATTTTGTGAGGTTTTTGGTTTTATGGGTTTTTCGATATTTTATATTAATAAATTATATATTTAATAATAGTTAATAAGAGTAATATAATTTATGAGTCAAAACTCATGAACAAATATTTTATGCAATTCGGATAAACATAAATTTGATTTTAAATCCATAGATATTTTGTGAGGTTTTGGGTTTTTCGATATTTTATATTAATAAATTATATATTTAATAATAGTTCTTAATAAGAGTTAATAAGAGTAATAAAATGTATGATTCAAAACTCGTGAACAAATATTATATGCAAACGGTGTATATATTTCAATATCACGAATAATATATAATTAATACACAGATTTTATTAATGATTTGTAATTATTCAACACTTATATATAGTATACTTATTATATAGTGTTGTCAGTTAATAAAAAACATGTTTTAAACAGACGTTTTAAACGCGTTTTAAACCATTTTAAACAAATAATAAAAAACGAAAAAAACAGAAAAAAAACAAGAGACATAAATTTATATATTATGCACTCAAATTTTAATTGAAAAATGAATGATTTAATAAATTTAAACCATTTTAAACAAATAATAAAAAACGACAAAAAAAAGAAAAAAAAACAAGAGACATAAATTTATATATTATGCACTCAAATTTTAATTGAAAAATGAATAATTTAATAAATATATAAAATAAATGTATACAAATATTATATTATTATTATAGTAATAAAGTAAAATTAGATTTCTTTTATATTTTAATATATTATTTGTATATAATTAATATTATAAAACTATATGAACTTTCATATTTCTTCTATAATAAATTATTATAAATAATAACAAATATTATATTATTATTATAGTAATAAAGTAAAATTAGATTTCTTTTATATTTTAATATATTATTTGTATATAATTAATATTATAAAACTATATGAACTTTCATATTTCTTCTATAATAAATTATTATAAATAATAAAGTAAAATTAGATTTCTTTTATGTTTTGATATAATAAATTGTATAATAATTGAAAATGAATGATAATTTAATAAATGTATACAAATATAATATTAATATTATAATAAAATAAAATTAGATGTATTTTATGTATTGATATAATAAATAATATATATTATATTATATATTAACATAATATATATATATATATATATTAGACAATTTATTATATCAAAACATAAAAGAAATCTAATTTTACTTTATTATTTATAATAATTTATTATAAAAGAAATATGAAAGTTTATATAGTTTTATAATATTAATTATATACAAATACAATGTATATTATACATAGATTGTGATACAATCTCCATGTCTATAACATTAAATAATACAGAAATACTCAGTGTTATATTGTAACAAAATAAATATTATAATTATTATAATTGTCATACTAATGTATAGTGTGACAATATGATTTAATGATGCTAATAATACAGATAATATATTATTCGAATTAATAATTATTATTTATATAATATGTACTTACTTATTATTATTTTATTATTTAACAACATATCTACTTTATCTAAGTAATTTTATTTTTTGTAATAGAAGAATACGTATTAAAAACGAATAAAATGATTTAAAAACGAAAAAAATCTAATAAAAAATGTTTTTTAAACAAGAATTAATAAAAACAACACTACTTACAAAGATTTTGCAAAGCAAAGATATAACACTCCCTATGCATGCAACGTAATTTAGTAATATCCCCAACCGCTGCTAGCAGTAGTATCGAAATCACTGAAATAGATTTAGGTTCGGCTCTGTTTGTATACAACAATGTTTTCATTGCTCTATTAAATTACATGCAATATAAATTAACTTTTACTTACTAAATATATACTTATAGCATTTAAAACATAAATATCATATTTGTTTGTTATATATTAGTAATGAACACTTAGTTTTCATCATATAAATATTAATTTAAAGCATATTATTTAACATTTTAAAAGTGTATAGTTAAATACGAATTTACATTATAAACAACACATAGTTCCTAAAAGTAACCCGCTATAGGTGGCACCAGGGTATTTTGTATACAAATTCGAATTACACGATTTCGCGTAAGTGTTATATCTTTCCTTCGGAAAATCTTTGCTACTTATATATATAATAATACAATGCTATATATAAGTATATAGAAACAATAAATAAATAATAATTATTATATTATGTTTTTAAAACAGTAGTATCGAAGTATTTCTAGTATTAATTGTTCTCATTACAATATCAAATATATAAATACTTTTACTATTTAAATCTTAACTTAAAATACTAATATAATGAATCATTGAAACGTGTTTGGAAAGTCAATATTGCAGATTCTTTTTTTACAAAAGTTGATACAAATTCTGTACTATATATTTAGTCGCATGTACCATGGCCTCCTTTAGCTCGAAGCTAATGATTTAGGAGGCCGTAAACCGGACTATATCTACTTAGATCTATATATCTCCTATTTTTATTTATGAAAATCAAAGATAATAACTGTACTTATAGAAATACATGTACACCGAATTCAAAATTGTTATCATAGATTTTTATATATGAAATAATTTAAATTCAATGAATTCAATGAAATATACAAGTTATAGATTTATTTACCTGATAGGAATGTGATTATGTAATATTTGCAAATATGTTTATAAATTTTTATTTATATTATATTATAAATTGTTATTTATATTATATTATAAACTATTATGTATACTATATTAATATAATATATTTTTGCATATATAATATTACTAATTAAAACTATAGAATTAAACTACAACACACAATGAAGAGACTATTGTGGGCTTACCTTGGTTCTTTCTTTATCTGTTCTATGTGAATCCTATCAAATTAATTTTTTATTATTATATTAAATTTTAGTGAACAATAAATTCGATGCAATAAATAAATTAATATAGTTTGAATACTAATTACATGGTACATGTAATAGTGATAAATATAGTAATTTACGTTAACAAACATAATAATGGATATTTCGAGTAGTAAAAGTAAAGTATTCGATATTTTATTAAAATTAGAAATGTTCATGATTATAATCCTAAAATAATGATGACTTATTAAAATATTGTTCTTTTTTACTTGACGTAAATATTTAAAAAAAATCTTATTATTTTATAAAATTGTATATATAATCAAATAAGTGTATTGTAACACTGTATACTAGAGACAAATAATTATAATTTATAAATATAAATAATAAATTTTACAAAAAATAATTTAGCATATTAAATTATAATATATTATATGATAATAAAATAAATAAACGTACCTTGTTCATTTCAGAGTTATTCTTACGGTGTCTGTTTTTATTTCGATTCTGTAAAATTTAATAAACATATAAAAAGTAATTTATGTAATCTTAATTGAAAACGTTATTAAGATTACGGACATATTACATAATATATTACATATTATATTATATAATAGGCTATTATATAATATAAAAATGTAATTATCCTGATTATAGTTAGAATCATTAGCCTACAAATACTGCAGACATCCTCACTACATCATTAGTACATACAGTAATCACCATCCGATGTGGACCAATGATATCGTTGATGGTGAACTACGATGTTAAAATGATACACTGCCCAACAAACAATAATTACTGCACAGGACTCCTGCAGTATTCCTTATAAGGACTCCTGCAGGAGTCCTTATTTGTAACAATCGGCCTATCTATTATACATGTAAGCAGGGACAAATAAGGACTACAAAACGAATTTTTTGCATCCTGCTAAGGACAAATAAGGACTAAAAACAGACATTATGCATCCTGCTAAGGACAAAGAAGGATAAAATAATGGACATTCTGAATACTGGTAAGGACAAATAAGGACAAAATAACGGACATTCTGAATACTGGTAAGGACAAATAAGGACAAAATAACGGACTTTCTTAATCCTGCTAAGGATAAATAAGGATAAAATAAAGGATTTTTTAATCCTGGTATAGACAAATAAGACTCGTATAAAGTATTTTCTATTCCTATATATAATAACCCAGAATTCAACTTACATCAACAACTTAAGTTCAAAATTTAAGTTCAACTTAAGTCAATGGTAACTAATTAACTTAAGTTCAATTTAAGTTCTAAACTAAATTCTAAATTCAATATTAATAACATTTTAATATGTACACTTTAATCAATATTCAATTGCTATATATTCAATATTGAGCAATTAGTTCAACATGATTTCCAATTATATTATCAATATAATTACGATTAAAATTTTAGTTCAATGTGTCAATTTAATGAGATTATGATCATTTAGAAAAATACATAGGATTACTTAAATAATTTTAGTTTTGGAATAATATTTTATTTATTAAAAGCAGTATATTAACTTAAATATAAAAGTAAAATAATAATTAATAATTAATTTGCATAAATAAAAATTAAATCAATATATTAAAATAATTAAAAGGTACAATATGTTATTCTTTCTATATTAAAACAAGTATATATATACTTATTAATAAACAGATAAATAAACAGTAAAATAGTATACTACTGCGCAGGGTATATAAAGGACACACAAAGTAAAGTTCTGCATTCTATTTATAGCTATACAAATGTTACTGTAATGTTACTATAGATGTCCTGCTCACTACCATATTATACTACTGCGCAGGGTATATAAAGGACATAAAAAGTAAAGTTATGCATAGTTATTTGGTCTACATTTTTAACATTACTGTAAGCATCCTTTACAGTAGTATCACAGTACATTTATACTATTCAGTGTGTTATAAGGATAAATAAGTATATTAAAACGGAATTTATGCATGCAATTGTTTGTCGGGTGAATAATGATATTCTGTTTTTAAGATGTAATTTTATAAAACGATGATATTTCGATGATGTTTTTGAATGGTGATATTACATGGATTTTCAGAGCATGTGATTATTGATAAATGATGTTAAGATGATGCCATTGTTTACTGGGCAGTAAACAATGACCAGTAATGCTTGATGGTTAGCTAGATAAAGACAATGCTTAATGCTTAATTACCTTATTACGAGGAGTTGTCGATAGCGGTTCAATACTGGCGGGTGAAACCTATTAAATAACGTGGGTTAATGGACATATTTGTTAATTTATTTTAGTTTTATAAAATGTATATTAGTGAATGAATGAATGTTTATTTAGACACAAAAATAACGTTCTCTATTGTGTAACAAAAAATATAAAATAACAAAATACACACAAAAATATAAATCATTTGAAAATGATAAAATTAATTTTTACGAATTAATAACAATAAATTCTATTTAAATACGTATAATTGACATTATTTCTTAATCCTACAGGTAGCGTATATTATAATAATAGGTATAAAATAAAATAATAATTTATTATACGTACTAATAATAGTAAATCCTAAATAATATACTATAATACATGCATTAATAAATGATGAAAATACTTGAATGCGTAGGAATAGTAAAATTGTTTAAACGTGGAATTTGTAAAATAATTATATCCGATAAAGATGTTAGAAATACGATATAGGCGATAAAGAAAATGTATTATAAGATAAAAGATAAAATTAAACTAAGTATTGAAATCAAATTAACTTTGATAAATAGAATAATTTCACGATAAACAAAAAATGCCTCCAATAGGTTGAAAGATTGTATACTATAATAAATATATATATATATTATTATTAGATTTCAATTTACATATACGAAATTAATTTAATTTCAATAATGATGAGTCATTTAAAAGATCATCACTAGGTAATCATTAAACCTGCCATCATGTGATGTGTAATATTCTACTTAAGTATAGAATATACACATAACATATATGTTCGAGTAGAAGTTGATTAGAAATTAATAAAATAAGTATTAACAAAATTATTAAGGTAATTAACAGAACAATATCTATTTGAGCATGTTAAGTTAAGTGTTAAGGGACTGATATTATTATAAATATAAACAAAAGAAAATTTATCAGAATTGAGGGCATTTAAATATAATATTTTATAATTTAATAATATAATTCAATATATTAATAATAGAAAATCGATTGAATTACAATTAATCTTTATTTAAAAATTTAAAAATTAATAAAATGAAAATATTCAATATATTAAAAAATATTTAAAAAATAATTTATAATAATTGTTAATTAATACAGTGGAATTCTGGTCATTAAACCTCTGAGTTAGCTAACAATCACGATTAGATAACATTTCTAACTTCTCTGGTTGGAATTGTAACTTTTAATATTGAACAAATTATAAATTCATACTATACACTCGCTCAATGGATTTAAAGTAATATTGGCCTTTGCATAGCAGTAATTTGTATGTAAACAAATGATGAATACACTGTTCCATAGGATATTACCGCCTATGGTAATAATCTGTCCGCTAAAAACAGGATTTTGCCATGGTAAAAACCTAGTATTGTCTATATAATTAAATATAATATTATCTATATTATTAAACCTACTATTGTCTATATAATTGTCTATATAATTGTAAATTAAATATTAGTTATGGATTTTATATGTAATATATATATATATATATAATATACCATAATAAAGTTAAAAGTAAAAGTTAAATAAAGTTATACAATTACATTAAAATCATAATTATAAGATTTTTTATATTTTTTTTAAAACAACCTTTAATAATTTTGACTTTATGTAAAGAACATTTTTGTTAAATAAATAATATGATATTTAAATTTAAATAAATGGGTAAATAAATCAATAATATATATATATATATATATACAGTAAAACCTCTCTATAAGAAACTATTTTTTTTCAGTAATTTTTTTCTTATAGAGAGGTTTTCTTATAAAGAGGTTTTTACTTTTCCAATGATTTTAAGAATTAATTTATAATTGAAAATGCATTATATAACATATAGGTTAAATATATATAGTATATTTATATAATTCTTGATTGTTCAGTAAACTTCATCAACTTCTTTAATTATATTAGATTTAAAATGTATAGGTCTTAGTATATATAGTATATATAGTAAACTTCATCAACTTCTTTAATTATATTAGATTTAAAATGTATAGGTCTTAGTATAGGTCCTACTGTATTGTTTGCGCTTAGACATGTTAATACATAATTACATTTTATTAGATTTACATTAGCAATTATAAATTATGAATCATCATTGATGAATATAATATAATGAATATTATAATAATCTATTATTTAACAATTAATTGTATAATATAATAAATTGTATCATCAATATATTTAAGGATATAATAACATTTATTAATTTTAATAAATGTATGGATATACATTGTATATTATATAATAACATTTATTAATTAATTTTAATTCATTTTGAGCTATTTAGGTAATATAAAATATTTGTAAAAAAAATAAGAAAAAAAATATCTTATATAATAATTAATTTCTATAATTGTTATCAATATACAATACATTTATATATAATTATTTTTTATATTTTGTATACAATAAGTTTCTTATAAAGAGGTTTTTCTTATATTTTTCTTATAAGATTTTCTTATAAAGAGGTTTTTTTAATGTGGAAAAGGTTGAATTCCAACCAAATGTGTGAACAATTTTCTTATGAAGAGGTTTTTCTTATAAAGAGGTTTCTTATAGAGAGGTTTTACTGTATATATAAAATATTGAATAGAATAATATATTTATTTTGTATTATTAAAAGGTAATATTGTAAAAAAACAAAATATATATATATATTAAACAATAGAACTAATAATATTTTCATTGAGAAATTATTTGAATGTATTCATTATTTGATTTTATACCATGATATTTAATTAAATATATTAAATATATCTATAGATCAGTGGTTCCCAGACATTTTTCTTCAGAAACCCCTTTTTAATTTTTTATTTATAAAACGAAATAACATTTATAATCATTTTCATTATAAAACGATATCTGAATACAATTATATTAAAATATTAAAATTATATTTTATACAATTTATAAAATCACGAGAAAAAAATGTCAGGCGACCTGTCAGTATGAGTATGACCCGCGCACAGTATAATTTTATTTCATTTATAAAATGTACCCAATTACATAAAATTATTAATTTTACTATATGAATAAGGGTGGCAAAAATAAATTTAAAAATAAATTTTTTAAAATAAATTACTATAAATGGCATAATTAAAGCAGAGTGATAAAATGTTTGGTAACATTTTCAAATAAAGTTGCCTGATTAATATATAAATTAATATATTTATATATAAATGAATCAATATTACTTTAAATTTCAATATACACTTTTTTTAAAGGTATTATATTTTTTGAGTACTAGGTTTTTGACAATTTCCAGTTTTTACCGGTTATCACCAGTTTTTACCGTAAATTAACATGGTAGAGATAGGTATTGACGATTTATACCATTTTTTCCCGGTAAAAACAGGTTTTTGCACAAAAATAATGGAACCCTGGATGAATGTAAAAGAAACAATACTACCTCGTATAATCCATCGATATAAAGAAAGTGGATAAGCAATTGACGCACGCAATGCATATAAAAGATAGACACGTGAATGACACTTTTATCGATAAATTAACAAAATGGTATCAGATATTTTGATTGGATATTAGTCATATTATATATGTTAAATATTAAAACAGTAGGCTTTTCGTCGAAATAGATTAATTTAGTGACTTCTATCTATATCAATGGATTTAAATTATAAATATCAATAAAATCAATAAAATAGTATTATATCTTCAATTTAAATACACAAAATTACGAGGAATGTTGATATTATGTATTTTAAATATATAATTTTATTTTTAGTATCGATAGTATATTAAAATTGGTAGTGATTATCAATATATATATGATAAATACATATTATTATAAATAAAAAGTAGTGGGCCAGATAGTGGGTTTCGACTGCAGCGCTCGTAGCGGATAGTGCCATACACTACATACAATTGCTTATCCACTTTCTTTATATCGATGGTATAATCTAACATCTCAAGCTAACATTTGTTTCTCAAGCGATGTTAGCTTATAGGGATTTCACTATATATTTAATTACAATGCGTATTAAATTACTATATAATTACCTGATGATCTTCAATTGTTTTCTTTTTTCTTTTTTTATTTTTAATCTGTAAAATTTTAAAAATATATAATATTTATTTAATTTTAAATATATATATATATATATATATATATATATATATAATTATTGTTTTGAATACAATAACTAAGTTACATTTCTATCTTTAATAATTAATTCAGTCGGATTAAATAGTCACCCTAAAACATAACTACGATTAACATAACGATCCTATATTTGAATTTAATTGAAGCATTCCAATGAATGATTAATATCGTGATCGGTTAATAGTGTTTAGCTGAGGCTACGTACTAAAGCCGTGTACACACCGCTAGCATCAAGTAAAAGTAACAAGTCGCCGCCTAAAATATATGAAAAGTAACTTTAAATTATTAAAAAGCCGCACTAGCGGTACTCGCTACCATCTGAACACCATACAAATGTATACCGAGCATCGAGTGAAGTAACAAGTACAGTAACAAATCGCCGCTCTCGATGCTAGCAGTGTTTACACCACTTAAGGCTTAGATTATTCGCGGTTGATTAGAATTCAAACGTGCTAGATATTTACAAATATTCGCATGTAGTGAGGCCTTGATGATAATGAGCTGGTGAGATTTAAAGTTATTAAAGAATTATGATAAACAAGCTAACATGTCTGTTAGGTACGTTGTATGAGTATTCGATATCATTCGCTTCTCCGTGTTCGCTAGGGCGCGACGCTACACTTTGGTTCGCTCGTGATGTATGTCCTCGAATGTCCTCGAAGCCCGCCGATGTCGAGGCTACTGCGTGTGACCTCTGTGGTTTGACCTTGCTGACAGGTGGCGCTACTGGTGCTCGGGATAGGCTGTCTACGAGGCATTGAGCTTTCTGACTAGCAGTGTTTATGATATGATGGGTTGTTCTAGAGTCTTTGTTAGGATGGGTGGTTCTAGAGTCTTTGTTAGGGTTGGTGGTTCTAATGGTGTTGTTATGATGGGTTGTTCCAATGATGTTGTTATGGTGGGTGGTTCTAGGGTCTTTGTTATGATTGGTGGTTCTAGATTCGTTTTTATGGTGGGTGGTTCTAGATTCGTTGTTAAGGTTGGTGGTTCTAGAGTCGTTGTTGGTTTCAGAGCGGGTATCAGTGGCTAACTTATTGACTCGTTTCTTCGTAATGTTAGTGGAAATGTTAGTGGCTAGGATAGTAGTGGCTGGGATAGTAGTGGCTGGGGTGATAGTGGAAGCGGGGGTCTTAGTAGCGGATGTTGTTGTAATGTATGGGGCGGTAGTAGCAGTGATGGTAGTGGTGGCGGTGGTAGTATTGGTGATGGGAATGGTAGTGGTGGCGGTGGTAGTATTGGTGGTGGGTGCGGTAGAGGTGGTAGTTGTTGCGGTGGTAGAAATGGGGGTAATAATGGCAATAGTGTGAGTAGTGTCAGTAGGAGTGTTACCGGGGATGATAGTAGTGGTGGTGGTGGGTGTGGTAGATGTGGGAGTGGTAGTGGCAGATATGGTGATAGTGCTGGGGGTAGTAATGTCAGAGGTGATAGTGGTATTTGTGGGGATGGTAGCGGTGGTGGTGGGTGTTGTGGAGGTACTGGGTGTGGTGGTGGGGATGGTAGTGGTGATGGTGGTGGTGGAAGTGGTGGTGAACTGTTCACATAGTTGTACGTCTCTCATACCTCCCTCTTCAGAGAAGTGTACTGCCAACATAATGTTAGTTATCCTCTTCTCCTTCTCGTCTTCCTCCTTACCATCGTCGTCATCATCTTCGTTATTATTACGGTTATTATTACCTAGTTGTGCCATTATAGTATGCGCTTGTGTTTCTACTGGCACTGAATCATCTGTAGTGCAGGGTTCTGATTCGTCGTAGCCGCCTCTAGATGTAAATAGATCTACCATCTCCACCTTCTTCTCCTCTTCCTCTACCTCTAGCTCCTTCTTCTCCTTCTCATCTACCTCTACATCCTGATCACCTTTCTCCTCATATGTCTCTTCTTCCACCTCCTCTACCTCTTCCTCTATATCCTTCAACACCACTTCATCGTTATCCTGCTTTTTTTCTCGGCCTTTCGCGACATTTTCCACGAAATTAGCCAGTTCTTCGTCATCGGTTTCCATGGAGTTCGTGAAATCGCCACCGGAATGTTCTATAGGACAGTTCCATTCCGATGACTCATCGATCTGTTCCGCTCCGTCGCGACTACTACTACTGCTAGGTAAGCTGATAATCTCCCTTCCTCCGCGACGAGCGGGTTCGGGTGATAACGGTCGCTGTCGAGACCTCCTAGTCACCTTGGCTCTCTCGTCTAGATGACTTAACTTCGAGCGTGATCCAGTTATAGCATCGTTGTCGTCGTGGCAGTAGTCGGAGATCAGACACCCGATCTTTCGCTTGAGCGCGGAGAACCGCCCCCCCGCCCCGCCTCCTCCTCTAACGCCCTCGCCTCCTCTAACGCCCTCGCCCGAGTTAGCGGAACAGGCGTCCACTACGCTTCTTAGCGATTCGCGTGTGACCTCAGGCTTACGCGAATCCATACTTTGCAGCCAGGCGCATATCGACTCCTGCTTATTCGGGGCGGTTCCGCGCTTCCCCTCGTGTTTCAGCCAGTCTTCGCTCAGTCGTCTTCCGTCGGCCGCCGATGATTTAGCTGCGGTTCTACTCCGGAGCCGGCGGGGTGGGCGTGGTTTCGAAGCCGCGTCGAACACGTACGAAGTATCCGACCCGTCAGAGGTATCGACATCGGAGGGCATCGTAAGCGGGAGCCGGTACCTCGGGGCTAGGTTAGCTGGGAAGTCGTCAAAGTCGTCGCTGTCATCGTCTAAATAGTCTCCTCCTCCTCTTCCTGCTCCTCTTCCTCCTCCTCCTCCTCCTCCACCACCTCCTCTTCCTGCTAGGCATAACTCGCGATGACGGCTGGCGATACGTTTACTTTCAGCAGTCAGGCGATGCGATACCAGCGTAGCATCGTTATACCTCCCTCGCTTATCGTTACTGTTATAGTTAACGCGTCTTACTATCCGGTTGTCTTCTCTACGGCGCTGTCTATCATCATTGTTGGGCGCCGTCGTTCTGCTGCGTTCGTTAGCGTTCCGAGACCTGATATCCTCGTAAGTATAGTTGTCGCGGTCGGGGACTCTCTTGCTGCCGCCTTCTCGATGAAACCGATCGTCGTAGCATCGTCTAGGCCTCTCGCCCGACATCCGATCGCGTAGTTGTAAAGAACGACTCTCGTTTCTTTCATTTCTCCGGTGTCTATTCTCGTAGTCATTGCGGTAATGCTCGCTCTCATCCGAAGAGATCGACGGTAAAGACCTCGATTCATCCAAGGCGTCCTCATCGTGTTCGTCGTCGTCGTCGTATAAACCGCGGTGAACGCGAGACTCGTCGACGAAGCGAGGCGGGGCGCCGCGTTCCTCGCGCGAACTTCTCTGCGGAGAGCTGTACGGATGTCGACGGTAGCGAAGTCGCTCTCCCGATGAACGGCGAGGGTATCGCTCCTCCTGTACCTCCTCATCGTCTGTGTCTGCGATATTAATGATGCGTCGATCGCGGCGGTGGTCAATGTTGTCGTCGTGTCGGTACAGCTTCGATGACGTCGATGGTGCTGGCGCCGCTCTAGACTCACTACGGTAGCTGTGGCCAGACTTCTTAGACCGAGTCGCCGCGTACTTATACGTGGCGGTAACGTCCGATGGGGCGACGCGGCGGCGGGGGGGTTGATTGTTCGGCGCGTACACCTCCTCGCCTCGGTGTTGGTGGCGGCGTGCTTCTTTAGGCGGTGGTGGTCGTCGTGGCGGCGGTGGTGGTGGAAGATTCGCGGGCATTGAGAACGGGTTCTGCGGTTTATCTCGGGGACGCGATCGGTACGCGCTCGCTACCTCGGATGATGGCCACACCCCCCTTTTAGAGGCGGTAGGCGATGGCCGTCTCTCGCTGCGGTTCGATGTACCGCGACGATCGTCTCCCGTACTAAGTAGGCGCTCGTCTTTAGCTACGTCGCGGCGACTGTTATCCGACGACTCACTCGACTCTAGCGGTGGTTGCGGCGGTGGAGACGGGCGATGGGTGACCGGTAATTCGAAGAAATCATCGGAATCGTCTGGTAACACCGAATGCGGCTGCGGCTCCTGTGTTTCGGTTGCGGGCTTCACGCGGCTCTTCTCGGGTGTAGGGGCGAAGTCGAATATTGACCGCGGTACGAGGTTTAGATTTCGTTGGCGCGGCTTTTTGTTCTTATTCATGTCGGCGACGACTCGGTTCTGTGGCGGCGTTTACCCTCCTGCTGCTGACGAATTCATCTCGTATCGAATCTAAACAAAATGGGGGCATATTATCGTAATGTAGCGTTATATACGTAATTGTTATATTTAATATAGGAATATTATGATATATTATTATTCATTTTTGTATCTAACGTAGTTATTTTTGATTATTTTGTTATAATCATAGACTATGATTCATAGTATAGATTATTGTACAGATCGTATATTTCAAATGATAAGTATTAATTTATTACTATTAGATAGTAATATACATATTGAAAATATATATTTCATATATATAATATAAAATATTATAATTGTTATAAAATAAAGATTTATATTCAAAAAATACAAAAATTCACGTCACTTTTTTATAAACAGCGGGTCGCTTTATTCATAATAAACTTTGCGTTATATATTTTATCTGTTATATTCTACTAAGATTATTATACTTATCATTATTATGAAATATCAATCATGATAACGGGAACTGTTCTAAATCAGTGCTCTGTTAACGTAACAAAACTCTGTAGGCGTACATCAATGTATTATCAGATTATGCGATATTTTCTATTAACTAATATCTACTCGCATTTATGTATAAAACATACATAACATATGATAGACAATTTTTCGTTTACTATGTTACATAGTAGGTATATATGTAATATAATATGTTGTCGAGAATTGGTTATATTATATAAGTATAAACGAATGATAATATATTATGTATAATAATTTACTAATTGAATAATAATTTAATAAATAGATAATATAAAATAATTAAAAATAGTATCATATAATTATTTAATAATAATTTGTATTATATACCACAACATTTGCGGAATTAGATCGAGTAGAATGTTGTGCGCGACGCTTTATACAATATACCATGATAACTATCATTATGATCATTATCATTATGATGATAATAGTTACTATGTCGTAGATTTAATCAGAGGTTATAATATAAATTAAAGTTATATATAAATATATATGTTAAACATATTATGTTTACACGGTTAATTATAATTATGAATATATAAAATGTATACGTAATTTACACATGTTTTCAATAATGATTTTATGTTATACTTTAATAGAATTACGTATTTTATATTTAAATATCTGCAGCTATAACTCTGATAACCTATTGTATCTTGAATATAGGCAAACTTTGTAGGATAATATATCGAATATGGCCCCCATTTGAAATATGATTTGATTTGATTACAATTTCCAAAGGTTAAATTCAAAATAATGTACGTGTATCTTTGTATATTTAAAATAATAATTAATTTATATATATATATCTTATAATATATACTATATATGCATTTTCCATAGAAGTTGATCATAAAAACAAGTGTGTCAGATATCGAAACAAATATTTTGTATTTATCTAGCATATCTTAATAAAAAACAAACGGGGTCATATTCGATACATACCAACTTTGTAAACAATAATATGCCATAGTTCAACTATATAGATAGCTAATGATAAAGAAATAATATCTGAATATATGGTAAATGATTATAGTTTAATAGAGTATGAATTTCTACATAAATGTTGAACTAATATAATTATTATTATAATAATTATATTATAATTATATTATATACATTGTATAATACAATTATTGTAACAATATTATATTGAAGATGACTGGAGAAGCAGGCTGCCGATATATTTAAGAGTTCAAGTTGGGCGGTCCCACTAATATATAAGAGCTGCCCAACTAATAAATATAAGTCACTCAAGTAAATATGTTACGCTTGATTTCACATGCTAAAATATTCCATACGAGTAACATACATACGCTGATTATGTGTATTATCATATTAACACAAATACACAAATATATATTATATATATATATATATATATATATATATATATATATATATATTATAATTATATGTATAATAATATAATCCATCGATATGTTATCCGTTATAGTAACTGTTATAGTTTTAATAGTATAAATTAAAATTTAATAAAAAATAAAATGTATTAACAAATATTTAATTGTACAGTTACTATAAGTTATATTATAATTATATAGTAACTATAACGGATAACATATCGTTGTATTATATTATTATACATATATAATATATTGGTTCTACTTGAAATTAAACGGGCATTCTAAAACTATATCGATATCATATATTCGTAACATATTCGAATTAGAATAAAATAATTTCTATTAGTATAAATTAAAATTTAATAAAAAATAAATGTATTAACAAATATTTAATTGTAGTTACTATAACGGATATCATATCGATGGATTATAATATTATGCATATAATTATAATATATATATATATAATATATGTGTGTATTTGTGTTAATATGATAATACACATAAGCAGCATAGGTATTTTACTCGTATGGAATATTTTAGCGTGTGAAATCATATTTACTTGAATGACATATATTTATTAGTTGGGCGGCTCTTATTAGTAGGACCGCCCAACTTGAACCATTAAATATATCAACGGTATGCTTCTCCTGTATCCATATTGAATATACAAACTTTGTAACAAAGTATAAATTATATTTAATATTATATTAAATATATCAAATAAATATTAGGCTTTTAATAATATAATTATTATAATAATATAACAATTTGATACTGACTAGCGGTCCCTATACTTGAACTATATTAAGTATTGCATTTAATTGGCTGTAATCTGATAACTACTAATAATAAATAATTATTAAATAATTATAATTTTAAATATTTAAATAATATTTACCTTTATATTGTATATAAAATATGATATGATCTCTAAATTTAATATAAAATATCTAAGAAGATCTAATAATAATTAAATCGTGATCAATGTATTCTATTTAAGTATGTAAATAATTTAAAAGTTGTATAAAACATTTAATGGATTTATTTTTCAATATTTTAAATATTTATTAAATACAATATTATTATTTTTAATAAATAAATCCTATGGACTCATCCCATTGACTTGTATTGGGTAGACTAGTATTCACCGATTTGAGCATAGGAGATTCATCATAAGTGTCCGCCATCTTTTCGTGATCCAACTTATAATTTTGCTAATATTTTATAAATATGTCTTTATCAATGATATATATCGAATATTAATAACAATTAGACTGGAAAATATTAATTATTTGTTAATAATATTAAAATAATAATAATATAATTAAATAAGTATTACATTTATTGTAAAAATGTATTTAAGTAATATTAATGAAATTTTAATATAATTTTTTAAATGTAAAATTATATTTAGAAATTATGATATTTTATAAATATGTCTTTATAACAATTATATATATCGAATATTAATAATAATTAGACTGAAAAATATTAATTATTTATTTATAGTATTAAAATAATAATAATATAATTAAATAAGTATTACATTTATAGTAAAAATGTATTAAAATAATAATATTATAATAATTTTATAATATTAATGTAATTTTAATATTATTTTTTAAATATAAAATAATATATATTTATAAGTAAGACTATTATTTCGATTAATCCATTAATTATATTGATATATGTAAATATTATAATATATTAATTAATATAATTATTAACAATAGTTATATATAGTTACATTGAGTTAATATATAATAATTAACCCAATATAATTAAATTATTTATGAGAATATGAACCACCGGCGCCGATATAAATCTTAGCTACTTTTAGTGTGGCGGGTGGTGGCGCACGCGATGTGTATATTTGAACTAGAAATGTATATATATATATATATATATATATATATATATATACATAGGAATATAACAATGCACTGAGATCGATACATCACACTTGTTTTATAAATATAATTAATATATTGATAAATATGAATAAGATTTTTTAATTATTACATTAATATTGAAAACAACTTGTGATTAATATTTAATAATATTATAACATATTTATTTAGCTACTCCCATATACTGTATATGATTCCAGTGAACATTTATTATGGTACAATATTGGTACACTAGCATGTTTGACGAGAATTGCTCATCTTAGTATGTTCCATTACCTCATTCACATGTCACGGCACAAGTATTCCAGTACAATTGTTATAAAATATGTTGCATAGTTCTGGAATAACCGTGCAGTAATGTGCCCGTATAGTGTTCTAGAATCGTACCAACATGTGGATGTACGGTTATAATATGTTATTCTAGAACGCGACAGTACGGTTATAATACGTTATTCTAGAACGCGACAGTACGGTTATAATACGTTATTCTAGAATGTGACAGTACGGTTATAATACGTTATTCTAGAACGTGACAGTACGGTTATAATACGTTATTCTAGAACGCGACAGTACGGTTATAATACGTTATTCTAGAACGCGACAGTACGGTTATAATACGTTATTCTAGAACGTGACAGTACGGTTATAATACGTTATTCTAGAACGTGACAGTACGGTTATAATACGTTATTCTAGAACGTGACAGTACGGTTATAATACGTTATTCTAGAACGTGACAGTACGGTTATAATACGTTATTCTAGAACGTGACAGTACGGTTATAATACGTTATTCTAGAACGCGACAGTACGGTTATAATACGTTATTCTAGAACGTGACAGTACGGTTATAATACGTTATTCTAGAACGCGACAGTACGGTTATAATACGTTATTCTAGAACGCGACAGTACGGTTATAATACGTTATTCTAGAACGTGACAGTACGGTTATAATACGTTATTCTAGAACGTGACAGTACGGTTATAATACGTTATTCTAGAACGTGACAGTACGGTTATAATACGTTATTCTAGAACGTGACAGTACGGTTATAATATGTTATTCTAGAACGTGACAGTACGGTTATAATACGTTATTCTAGAACGCGACAGTACGGTTATAATACGTTATTCTAGAACGCGACAGTACGGTTATAATACGTTATTCTAGAACGTGACAGTACGGTTATAATACGTTATTCTAGAACGTGACAGTACGGTTATAATACGTTATTCTAGAACGCGACAGTACGGTTATAATACGTTATTCTAGAACGCGACAGTACGGTTATAATACGTTATTCTAGAACGCGACAGTACGGTTATAATACGTTATTCTAGAACGTGACAGTACGGTTATAATACGTTATTCTAGAACGTGACAGTACGGTTATAATATGTTATTCTAGAACGTGACAGTACGGTTATAATACGTTATTCTAGAACGCGACAGTACGGTTATAATACGTTATTCTAGAACGTGACAGTACGGTTATAATACGTTATTCTAGAACGTGACAGTACGGTTATAATACGTTATTCTAGAACGTGACAGTACGGTTATAATATGTTATTCTAGAACGTGACAGTACGGTTATAATATGTTATTCTAGAACGTGACAGTACGGTTATAATACGTTATTCTAGAACGCGACAGTACGGTTATAATACGTTATTCTAGAACGTGACAGTACGGTTATAATACGTTATTCTAGAACGTGACAGTACGGTTATAATACGTTATTCTAGAACGCGACAGTACGGTTATAATACGTTATTCTAGAACGCGACAGTACGGTTATAATACGTTATTCTAGAATGTGACAGTACGGTTATAATACGTTATTCTAGAACGTGACAGTACGGTTATAATACGTTATTCTAGAACGCGACAGTACGGTTATAATACGTTATTCTAGAACGTGACAGTACGGTTATAATACGTTATTCTAGAACGTGACAGTACGGTTATAATATGTTATTCTAGAACGTGACAGTACGGTTATAATACGTTATTCTAGAACGCGACAGTACGGTTATAATACGTTATTCTAGAACGTGACAGTACGGTTATAATACGTTATTCTAGAACGTGACAGTACGGTTATAATACGTTATTCTAGAACGTGACAGTACGGTTATAATACGTTATTCTAGAACGTGACAGTACGGTTATAATACGTTATTCTAGAACGTGACAGTACGGTTATAATACGTTATTCTAGAACGTGACAGTACGGTTATAATACGTTATTCTAGAACGTGACAGTACGGTTATAATACGTTATTCTAGAACGTGACAGTACGGTTATAATACGTTATTCTAGAACGTGACAGTACGGTTATAATACGTTATTCTAGAATGTGACAGTACGGTTATAATACGTTATTCTAGAACGTGACAGTACGGTTATAATACGTTATTCTAGAACGTGACAGTAAGGTTGTAGTACGGTATGCTAGAAGATGATAGTACGGTATATTAGAACGTGATAGTACGTTATAATGGGATATGAAAGTAAGTAGGATGTTGTAGTACGGTATAAGGGAATGTGATAGTACGGTATAATGGGATGTTGTAGTACGGTATAAGGGAACGTGATAGTACGGTATAATGGGATGTTGTAGTACGGTATAAGGGAACGTGATAGTACGGTATAAGGGAACGTGATAGTACGGTATAAGGGAATGTGATAGTACGGTATAATGGGATGTTGTAGTACGGTATAAGGGAACGTGATAGTACGGTATAATGGGATGTTGTAGTACGGTATAAGGGAACGTGATAGTACGGTATAAGGGAACGTGATAGTACGGTATAATGGGATGTTGTAGTTCGGTATAAGGGAACGTGATAGTACGGTATAATGGGATGTTGTAGTACGGTATAATGGGATGTTGTAGTACGGTATAAGGGAACGTGATAGTACGGTATAAGGGAACGTGATAGTACGGTATAATGGGATGTTGTAGTTCGGTATAAGGGAACGTGATAGTACGGTATAAGGGAACGTAATAGTACGGTATAATGGGATGTTGTAGTTCGGTATAAGGGAACGTGATAGTACGGTATAAGGGAACGTAATAGTACGGTATAATGAGATGTTGTAGTACGGTATAAGGGAACGTGATAGTACGGTATAATGGGATGTTGTAGTTCGGTATAAGGGAACGTGATAGTACGGTATAAGGGAACGTAATAGTACGGTATAATGGGATGTTGTAGTTCGGTATAAGGGAACGTGATAGTACGGTATAAGGGAACGTAATAGTACGGTATAATGAGATGTTGTAGTACGGTATAAGGGAACGTGATAGTACGGTATAATGGGATGTTGTAGTTCGGTATAAGGGAACGTGATAGTACGGTATAATGGGATGTTGTAGTACGGTATAATGGGATGTTGTAGTACGGTATAAGGGAACGTGATAGTACGGTATAAGGGAACGTGATAGTACGGTATAATGGGATGTTGTAGTTCGGTATAAGGGAACGTGATAGTACGGTATAAGGGAACGTAATAGTACGGTATAATGGGATGTTGTAGTTCGGTATAAGGGAACGTGATAGTACGGTATAAGGGAACGTAATAGTACGGTATAATGAGATGTTGTAGTACGGTATAAGGGAACGTGATAGTACGGTATAATGGGATGTTGTAGTTCGGTATAAGGGAACGTGATAGTACGGTATAAGGGAACGTGATAGTACGGTATAAGGGAACGTGATAGTACGGTATAATGAGATGTTGTAGTACGGTATAAGGGAACGTGATAGTACGGTATAATGGGATGTTGTAGTTCGGTATAAGGGAACGTGATAGTACGGTATAATGGGATGTTGTAGTACGGTATAATGGGATGTTGTAGTACGGTATAAGGGAACGTGATAGTACGGTATAAGGGAACGTGATAGTACGGTATAATGGGATGTTGTAGTTCGGTATAAGGGAACGTGATAGTACGGTATAAGGGAACGTAATAGTACGGTATAATGGGATGTTGTAGTTCGGTATAAGGGAACGTGATAGTACGGTATAAGGGAACGTAATAGTACGGTATAATGAGATGTTGTAGTACGGTATAAGGGAACGTGATAGTACGGTATAATGGGATGTTGTAGTTCGGTATAAGGGAACGTGATAGTACGGTATAAGGGAACGTGATAGTACGGTATAAGGGAACGTAATAGTACGGTATAATGAGATGTTGTAGTACGGTATAAGGGAACGTGATAGTACGGTATAATGGGATGTTGTAGTTCGGTATAAGGGAACGTGATAGTACGGTATAATGGGATGTTGTAGTACGGTATAAGGGAACGTGATAGTACGGTATAAGGGAACGTAATAGTACGGTATAAGGGAACGTGATAGTACGATATGCTAGACGGTGATAGTACGGTATAAGGGAACGTGATAGTACGGTATAATGAGATGTTGTAGTACGGTATAAGGGAACGTGATAGTACGGTATAAGCAAAGATTTTGCGAAGCAAAGATATAACACTCCCTATGCATGCAACGTAATTTAGTTATAGCCCCAACCGCTGCTAGCAGTAGTATCGAAATCACTGAAATAGATTTAGGTTCGGCTCTGTTTGCATACAACAATGTTTTCATTGCTCTATTAAATTACATGCAATATAAATTAGCTTTTACTCACTAAATATATACTTATAGCATTTAAAACATACATATCATATTTGTTTGTTATATATTAGTAATGAACACTTAGTTTTCATCATATAAATATTAATTTAAAGCATATTATTTAACATTTTAAAAGTGTATAGTTAAATACGAATTTACATTATAAACAACGCATAGTTCCTAAAAGTAACCCGCTATAGGTGGCACCAGGGTATTTTGTATACAAATTTGAATTACACGATTTCTCGTAAGTGTTATATCTTTCCTTCGGAAAATCTTTGGTATAAGGGAACGTGATAGTATGGTATAATGGGATGTTGTAGTACGGTATAAGGGAACGTGATAGTACGGTATAAGGGAACTTGATAGTAAAGTTAAGTTAGGTTATGACAATAATAAATATATATTATGACATTATATTTTATATATATATATATACGTTCATAATATTCATGATTTATAAGAGTAATCATACTGCTCCTATTAAAATGTATCAATTATTGGAATGAAATAATATGTATTTAATCGTATATTTGTATTTTATTTATCTTATAGATAAACTAACACATTGGTATATATTTTAAGTGAAGAATATATACATTGTTAAAATGTTAATATATAATCGTGGTAAATGTAAATAAATTACTATTATCAAAAACTATTATTAAATTATTTTTAAAATGTATATAAGTGATAGATACTACAATGTATATATTATATAATAAAATATGACAATAGTTACGGTAACTGTAAAACGTTTTAATTTATTTAATTTTTTAATTTCATATTATTCTTTGTTTATTTCTATAACATATTTTATAGTTAGCAAATATTTATTCTTTATACTTTCGATTATATATTTCAACTATATATTTGCTTATGACTATAGATTTAAATAAATTATCAATAAATAGTTTAATTTCTAACTATCTAGATGATAAACTTTACTTATACAATTGTTATATAGTATTTAAGTACTACGTATTGTATTGAGATAAGGATATAAAGTATCAAGGCGAGCATCGAGGCTTATTTATTTATTAGGAGACTTAATTAGGAAGGGATTATATACAGTGGTGGTCCGCTATATATAGCCAGTTGTCTGCGTGTGGGGCGATCATGCGAGATGGTCACGCAGGAATGTGCATGCGTGATACCAGGGACTATACGTACATGTGTTGGTATCATGTTGATAGATAGTGGCCGTGTGGATTGTAATTCATTGAATTGCATATATGGAGATGAGGGCTCCACTCTATGTGTAGATGTATGTGAGTAACAAATGGATGTTGTGTATAGGCGGGGGCATCACATGATGACGAGAGCGTCATAGAGGTTTCAGGTTATGGCACTGGTGTCGCATAATTCATTGGTGATGGCGAGGGCATCGTATGAATAGTGTGTGGCGGTGATGGCATCATGGATGTCGTGGGTAACTGCAAGGGTGTTATGGGTGACAGCGATGGCATCACGGATGTCGTGGGTGATAGCGAGGGCATCACATGAATAGTGTGTGGCGGCTATGGCATCACGGATGTCGTGGGTGATGGTGAGGGAGTCACGCATATTATGGATGACAGCGATGCATTACGGATGTCGTGGGTGATGGCGAGGGAGTCACGGATATCGTGGGAGACAGCAAGGGCGTCACGAATGTCATGGGTGATAGCGAGGGTGTCACATGATGTTTAGGTACTACGTATTGTGTTGAGATAAGATATATATATATATATATATATATGTAGGCGAGCGTCAAGGATTATATATTTATTAGGTGACTTAATTAGGAAGTAATTATATACAGCAGAGGTCCGCTATATATAAGCAGCCGTCTGTGCCACGCAAGAATGTACGACGTACATTGTACGTGTGTGTGATACCAGGCACTAGACGTATGTGCGCCCATATCCTGTTGATAGATGCGGATGTTTAATATCTACGCATATGAATAATAAATACAATAATAAATAAAAACAATTATATATATACTAATTATTGTTTTAATATTTGTATATGCATATTTAGATTAAATATAATATCATAACAATATTGGTATAGCTATGAATATTATATTGAATATAGAACAAGCATATATTTGTGATTTAGATTGAAGTATAAACTTATTAAAATTGTGTGGTTCTAAGAAGAACCGATTGTTTATGAAATGTAAATGATTGTTATATAGTGTATTGGCTCCTATTATAATCATTATACATTATAAATATATATATATATATATATATATATATATATATATATATATATATATATATACATTATAATAATGTAATTTCTTAAATTCATCTATAATATTCTTTTATACTTGAACTGTTTTCTTCGATTTTGTATAGTTACTACGGGTTACTATGATTATCATAATGATAGTAACTATGATAGGTGGTGTAATCACGCTAAAATGAGTTATATATGTGTGTAGTCTATATTTATAAAAGTATGTAAACATACTTTTATTATGATATTTATATATATATATATAATATAGAATTATTATAATAATAATAAGTATAACTTTAATGTAAAATAATGATTATAATAATGCAACATTATATATACAAGACAAATTATTCATCTAAAATATAGTAAATAATATTTAAAATATATTAATTTAATAATGAAATAGGAATATATATAATACTTTATCAACACGTATTAATAATCACATATATTTATAATAAATAATATATATATAACAATGGAATTTAGTATAATACCAAAGTTATACTAAGATAATACTAAGTATTCAAATAAAATACATAATTATTAAATTTATTATGATAATTAAATTTCAAATTAAATTAGTTGTATTAGTATTGATTTATATGTATTACATTGTTTTAAAATAGATTATATATATACATTTAAACGTCTTTATGTAAATCCATACCCGATTTATTTGTCAGTGAAATATATAAATTAATCGTATTGTATATTATATTGATTTTACACTTTATAAGATAAATATTAAATAATTAAAATAAATTGTAAATAATGAAAAGTAGGATCACACATCAATGGCGTCGTATTTCAGCCAATTTTACGCTTTTTCAATCACGTGACTATGCTAATAGCAGTCTACCCAATACAAGTCAATGACTCATCCCATAGGCTTATATTGTTGAGCTAACTTAATTCTAATGTCAATGTGATTAATCACAGACATTGGAATTTGATTAAATATTAAACCTTAAATTAAGGTACTAAACATATAAATATTAGAGTGGAATTCCTCCACTCTATTAACAAGACCTCCTATAACCAATACCTCCTATAACCAATACCTCCTATAACCAATACCTCCATGACTCTAATTTCTATTATTAAATACATAGGATACATACAAAATATTTTGCGATGCAATCATTCGCAAAATATGTGTACATACCAAAGATTTCCCGTGGTATCTTCAAAGTAGCTTTGATATATATTATAATTATCAAACTTATTTCGTAGATTATTTTGAAGTAACATTATTCCAATACCTTCTATAACCTCGAGGTTATAGGAGGTATTGATTATTCATTCACGTGTCTATGGTTGTGACCATAGAAGTAGTGTACTCTAAATATATGTTGTGACATGTATTTATAAGATATTCTAAATCATTTTTTAAATATAGCCAAAGCCTTTGGTATTACAAAGACCTGGTATTACTTTAAATATGAGAATTGTGCCAATACCTCCGATAATCTCATGTTTATAAGAGGTCAAACGTATACATTTACTGTATTCATATCAAAGTCCTTTGGTTATATCCCTATATATCAAGATTTATTATTACACTAATTGACTATATGTTACCAAATCCTGATCATTATAGTCAACACCTACTATAAACCCTAGGCTATAAACAAGATAGTATAGGAGGTCTTGTATTTAAACATTTATTTAATGTATTCAAATAATAATTATAATGTAGACATATTTTAGTATAAATTAGTTATTTTTAAAGTCATCAAAGTCTACTAACTATGCGTGGATAGTAAAAACAAATCTATATATAGATATATGTTCATTAATATAATTAAAGATATAAATATATATATATATATATATATATATATATATATATATATATATATATTTGATATTAGTTGGGTCACTTATAACATTGGTATTATCAAATATTGTCCGAAGGACTTTGCAGTATATTTGGTATTATATATAATTATCAAAGATTTTTCCCATGAAGGAAAAAGAACAAATATTTATAATTACTAATGACCTCGAAAATAAGTAATTTCTAATATATATATATATATATATATATATATGATACACGATCATAGATTTATAATTGGTAAAAACACAAATATATGTACACAATTTCTACCAATTACATATAATTGTTTCTACATCATGTGTATTTTAAAATGTTAGGATTTCACAAGTTAATTTTAATTGATTAAAATATTACAAATACATAACCATCTATAGACTTTATGAATAATAACAATATCTAAAGAAAGTGTGAAACATTATGAATAGGTGTAGGTAAAGTTCATCGAATGTAGGATTAAAAGTTGTAAGTGTATTATAAATATATATAAATATTATAAATACCTCCTATAACCAGAGGTTATATGAGGTCTTGGTATTATTACGTATAATTAATTAATTATCTTAGTTATATTAAGTTTATATATATCAGTAAATAAACAATATGTAGGCCTATACGATATACATATACCTACATATATGTGTATTATGTATTATGTATTGTATACATTATAACAAAGTTTATCGAAACAGAATTTTGTGATTAACATTTTAAATCTTTGATTATAATATTATAATAGAATTATTTAATAAACTATAGGTTATATAACTATCAAGTTGAAAGATAACAACACATCATCAATTGAATATTATCGTCAGTGAAGTAGTAATAACAAACAAAATGTTATAACGGAATCTACAAAGTTTGACATAATCAACGTATGTTTATCATGGAGATGTGTATTTAAATGTTGTTCACCTAAATATTATCATATAGTGTAACTAATTTCAGAATTTTAGAAATGTACAACAAAATATCTACAATGTACATTGTACATTGTACATTGATAAACATTTTGAGATAATCACATTTTGTATACACATTTTGATATATCTAAGGATTGATTAATTAAAATATATTTTATATATAAAAAAAATATTATATTACTATACTATATATATATATATATATATATATATATATAATGTAATGAGAATTATAATTGTAAAATATATGCATATTAATATTGATCGATGAAAATATATTTCCGAAAACATACACATTAATATTATTGACTGTGTAAATGCGCCCTAACTACAATCTATTATAGATTGTAGTTGATCTAAGATAGATCATCTGAATAAGTTTCTTAAGACAACATTTTCAAAATGTTGTTTATTCTATAGAAGTAGATATATCTACTAAAAATACAACCTATAACTAGGCATTATCGAATGTTTCTTTAAATATATAACTAATATAAAGATTTGTGGTGTTGCATGTATTTCTCCGAAATCATTTTCATATTGAAAATTTATTTGCACATAATTATTTAAGCTCTGAAACATACATAGGTACACCTACTTATCTTCATTATTGTTTATTATAATGATAATTATTTTCAACAGTGTATTCGGAATTGATTTTAATCTTTATAATATGAACTACTATATAACTTTATTTCTATATAAGTTTAGGTTTATCATGCTATAATTATCAAATTGTTGAACATGTTGAATTTGTAGTTACAATTATAAGCTTAATCTGCGACTTTCTTTAATTGACTTATCATTTACCTGCATCTCATATATTGTTAGGAGTTAACCTATAGATTATTTTATTTATTGTCATAATGGTTTCACCCCGTTTTTCACCCTGAGAAGAGTTTCGTGATTATATTAATATTATCAACGCCTGTAATTTATTTTATATTACAATTTTGAATTTCTGATTCAACTTCACTTATTTAAATGTAGGGGAGAATACCCGATTGTGGATCACCTAAGCTCAAACATGAATATATTTTTTAATATTTAATATTTAACCAATTTTTTTTTGTATTATGTTAATATTATATTAATCTATCATATAATCCAAAGGTGGTCATACAAAATATTCCTTATTAAAAAGTTATTAGGATTCATAATAAACTGTCATTATCCTAAAAGTTACCCGATCGTGGACCATTTTAATAATATGCATATTTTGGCATTTTTACTTTGTATTTTATGTATGATTCATAATGCAATATAATTAAAAAGGTTAAATATCATTTATTATTACTAGACAAAATATACTATATAATATTACAATAAAATGATAAAATATAAAATAAAAATAGTGATAATTTATTATAATATGATTATTATAAATTGATGTATTAAATATTAAAATATTAAGAACAATTATATGTTGTATAATTCCAAGTATTCAAAACATCAGGTTGCATTTCAACATGCCTAGATGTTATCTTCTTTGGTTCATGTATTGGAGCAATCAGTTCTATATATATATTTAAATTATAAATTATTATTATTTATATTATATTTAAATAATATTCATATAAAATATCTATATAATTCTACAAATTTACAAACTATTATTTTATTATCTAAATTATTATCTTATTTCTTAATAATCATCTGTATATTTAAATAATATTCATATAAAATGTCTATATAATTCTACAAATTTACAAACTATTATTTTATTATCTAAATTATTATCTTATTTCTTAATAATCATATGTTATGTAATGTAAAATAATTATATATAAATATATATAAATGTAGTTTTAGAAATATAATATGCTGATTTTAATATATACATGTAGAATTATTATATTTAATTAATATATTTATAAATACTAATAATATACTATAGTATATTACCAGGGAGGTATGCCATGTATGACATATAGTGTATGCCGTATATATATATATATAGTATTTATAACTATTGCTATAGATAACACAATACATTTATTTGTTATCTATGGGTAGAACATAGTTCTATAGTACTAAAGTTAGGTACACAAAACTATGGGCTAGAGATACAACTTTTATCATACAAGAACTAATAACTGATAATAGAGAACGGATATGTTCGATATTCTTTCTTTATATCGATGCTATACACACGTGAAATGGAAAACACGCCCATATACAAATTTGAATTTACTCAACCACTGATATATTATTAGATATAAATATCTGCTATGTTTTGTGATTTCATGGATATCATTCCAATTCAGTGGAAAATTGCGTGCGTCGTATATATTCATTCGTTAAATGTTCAACGTTATTTACTTCAAACATACTATAATGCGACGTTTTACGTAATATACGAAATTATGTTAATATTGTCAACACTATGGTGCGTGAAACAAGATATTTATGGGTCTGGAATTTACCTGAGAAAATAACAGAATTAAGAATAAAAGAACACTTTGAAAGGTATTTTTACTCAGGTGTAAATTCTCACCTGCGATAATTAAAATTTTTATAAATTTCTATACCTTATTTTAATAAAAATGTAACTTAAATGCCTATATAATTGATTTTATAATAGTTAATGTTCTTATTAATTAATTATTAAAACTTATTAAATTATATATACTATTATAAATAACATATATTTAAAATTTATGATACAATTATTATATTTTTTAGTTTGAAAATAATGTATGTTAGTATATAAAATTGATATACTATGGAATTATATATATATAATTTTCTTTATTCTGCACTACTGTATGTTAATTATCTAAACTGTAATGTGCACACTATATATATATATATATATATATATATATATATATATATATATATATATATATATATATATAGCTTACAACCTACCCTATGGTATATAGGACCTATTATTGATACCACCTACAACTGTATTATATAATAATATATTATTACTTATAGTTTAATATATATACTAATATATAATTATTGAAAATATATTTATTTGTATATAAATATAATGATATATTTTAATATATGAGAAAAACATTAATTATATTGTATAGATTATAGATATATTAGTATTAATATATATATATATATATATATATATATATATATAATATATATGTATAATCTATGTTAATTAGACACTGTATAACAATTTATATATGAACAAGTTATTAATGGATATTTATATAATATATTAATAGCTCTATACAATTATTATATAAGTATATACTATCCATATAATATATACTATTATTATATTAATTATTAGTATAAGTTTAATATATAACATTTTATTTATAAATTATATTTATAAAAGTGATTTAATGTGAATTTGTATATAATAACTATTAACATTGATATATATATCTATATTTTCTATTCAAAATCCTAATATTATACCTTATATTTTTTAATATGTATATATTATTAGTGTTATTTATATATTATATATATATATATATATATATATATATATAATAATAATTGAACACTATATTATAAAGAATTTTAAATACTATATAATATATTATATATAATTTATATAATACCTTATATATGAACCAGTTATAATGTATATTTATATACCATATGATATGTATATTTTATAATATAATTTATATGAGTATATGATGTAGCAGCTATTATATATGTAGTTATATGGTGTCTAGTTATATATATATATATATATATATATATATATATATATATATATGTATGTGTTTGTATGTGTATATCATATACTATATGTGTGAATAGGAAATAGTATTACATATATGAAGTATTATTATACATATAATATATTATATCAAATTATTCATAACTTTTTATGTATAAATATATATTTTTTATATATATATACATTTATAAATATATGTATATATTATATATATATTATAATTATATCACATATAAATTTATTCTATCAATTTCAAAATATTTATATTTCAATTATATATGAATATAACTAATATTAATTAACTGGTTATTAGTTTTATAATTAAATTATATAGAAACAATATGATTTCAAAAGAAATCTAAATAATAGATATTATATATTTATATTCTTACTAATTATGAAATTACTATTTTTTATTATGCTTTATTATATCAAAGATAAATAATATATTAAACTAAATTATCATTTTATAATTTATAAATTATCAATTGAATTATATATTCTGTTTAATTGTATATATATATTAATAGGTTACCTACTTTAATTATATTATTTATTTTACTAACACTATTATATATTAATTAAGTTATAATATATATTTTTCATAATTAAAAATTTCATAACAATATATATTATTATATAAATAACTATCATTTATTATTTTTAGTATAGTATATTTATTTGGTTACATGTATAATATACATTATATATAGGTATATGTATATACTATATTTCATATATTGTTTATATATTTATTCTGACTATTTATATAAATATAACATTAATATGCTCATGATATTTTATTTCATAGTTCATAGAAACATGTGGGTTAAACAACAACATACCATACATATTATAACATGGCTATACATATATTAAAAAGTAATATATGTTTAAATTATACATTCATTTAAATATATTACATAAAATGTAATATATTAAATTAATAATATTGTTTTTACTATTATACACAATTTTCATTTGATATTATTGTTATATTTGTTTATCTAGGATATTTTTATATTGATTTTGTTAGTTTAATGCTGTTGAAAAATGTTTAATATATATTAAAATATATATATATATTTATATATATTACATTTGACAGATATGGCAAAATACAAAGTGTACGTTTACCCGTCTGCATGAAGAGTGGATTCGACATCAGCACAGGAGTTGGCTCCTCCTCTTCCTCCATACCATCGATGCACACCGCTTGCGTAGCATTCATGGACATCAAATCAGCGGCTAAGGCTCACGTATCGATTGACCATTCTTTAGATGGTTGCAATCTCCTTACAGGATACACCGAACCTACCAGTACAACCATGTTATCAGATCTAGCTGGGTTGGTGATCAACATCATCGGTTGTGCATACAACTGATACAAATAATCTATCTAAAAATATGTTTTAATAATGATGATGATGATTAATATTTATTTATTTTAAATTTACTTGATAACATTATATTTGATTATATATATAATATTTTTCATTATATGTATACAAATGTAGAATTTATTATATAACATCATCATTTATATTATAAAACACAAAGTATTATATAAATACATATCTATGTAGTGTTTTCTTATATCGGTATGTTTATATCATGTTTGGTATAAACTGACACTACTTATATAATTAGTATGTTTAATCAGCATTCTGACAAGTGTATATATACTGTGATAATATACAAATACACTATAATATAGTCTATAGCCCTATATATATAAAACAATGAATATAATGCATTACGTTAAGTATTATTAGATTGTTATCTATTGTCCCACATATTTATATGCCATTCAATTTTGTTATATAATTCATTAAGTTAAAAACGACGTATATAAATATATAAAGTATATCAGAAAATGTATATATATATATATATATATTTATATACAATTATACGAAATTATATAAGTTAATAGATACAAAAACTAAAAACGTATTTAATATCAAGAACATATGATAAGTATGTATTTTCTAGCGCAGTAATATATAATCTATGAATATATACGCACTAAATAAAATAAAAGTATCATATTTCACTATTTGGTCGACATATGAATATATATAAATATATATATATATATATATATATATAATTGTGTGTGTGTGTGTGTGTGTGTGTGTGTGTGTCATAAGTTTCATTGCCTGCATGTTGATTACCAGTTGTTATAGATGTTGCTATATACAATATGCGATCAATTATACTTTAGTATTAATAACCGAAAATAAGTAATATATAATGCGTGTGTGTATGAGTGTGTGTGTGTGTGTGTGCGTATAGATCGTATCATGATGTTTACGATACCCTATTATAGATAGCATCAATAGGTTATATGAATATATATATATATATATATATATATATGAATATCAGGTCATTGTGTATTTATGAATTCGTGTTCATACAAGACTATTCACGTACAAGCAGCGTATCGCGTGATGTATTATTATTCGTGCAGTTGTAGTCCCTTAGTTGTTACACAATAGATTCGCATGACTCATCTCGACGGCTTTGTTTTCCTTTATCGTTAGGCATACACGATATCCTATACATATAAGTAGCGTCAGTAGTAATGCGTATTGCAAAAATAATATGTATTTCCGTGTACGTATATAAGTATGTGCATATATATATATATATATATATATATATATATATATATATATATATATGCATATATGCGTATATATTTATAAACAAACGAATCGGTTCGCAATGGGAATGCTGTGATAATAAAGTAGGACTGATTATTCACGCTAGGTGACGTGTACACTGTACATTAGCCGTGGAGTAAAGGTCACCTGATTGATATATACAGAGAGCGACTGAGAGCTAGTCGCACACACGCACGCACGCACGCACGCACCCGCACCATACACTCGTTCATACGATGAGTCGCTCTCACACACACGACGTCGCTGTCTACATTATCGTTTGTGTGCGTATGTGTATAAACACTGCGAACGTGTAGATTGTATCTCCTATAGAGATAGGCCCGCCGGGCGGGGTTCGTTGGCTGTCATTATCTTTGCCCCCTATCCACCATACAGCGCGCAGTACCTCTAGTGTGTGTGTCTAGCACGAGATAAGTTACACGCTGTACACGTTGAGATACCGTCGCTGTGTGGTAATGGCTTTACAGTGAATTGTGTGATACAGCTAAATATAGACGTTTACACCGTACTATATTTTATGGTTTTGGTAATTATTATATAAAGGTCATATTTGATTTTAGACGACTACATTCTCTAATGTATATTTATATAATATATCTTGAACTATATATATATAATGCAACGCTATAATTATTTATATATATATATATTCTTTATTTTAATATAATTATATTTATAGTTTATAAATGCATAGTATTATCAAAGCCCTATTATATATTATATATATATATAAGATCATATATATTATTTGTATGTATGTATGTATGTATGTATGTAAGGCTGTGCAATTAAAATGTAACTATTGAATATTAGTCCAAATCGTGGACAAAAGAAATCGATTTTTTGTATTGAAAAGCTATATACGTGTGTGTATAAATCAATGATAAACAAGCTGTTCTCTCCTTTCTGCGACTTCGATTAGTAGTAATTACGTTTTCACTCGAATTTATATATATATATATATATATATATATATATATATATATATGCTATATACATACACACACTACACCACACACACACACAAACTACATATGCGCATATATTCTTGATTACGGATCAATATATGTGGCCTGTCGTAAACATGCCTGAATAACTCATTCTATATCCACCGCCGCCGCCACCACACGCTATATAATATAACTACTATATAGTTGGCACGGCGCCAACATTTGGCCGGTGAGTCATAAGTAAACAGCGCCGATCGATGTGCCGAGAGAAAGAGAAGAGGCTAGCTTTAGCCGGTTGCCTAGCTGCCACGTGTATACTTATCTGGCCGCCCGCCATGCGCGCGCCCACATCACGCCATATGGCCGACGCCCGTAACACGATGCAAGCCGCGCCCCTCTGATTCGTCGGCTCGGATTGTAACTGCGCAGTTACCAGTTCTCTACGTACGCATCGCGCTTACTGACGTGTTTTTCTCTCGTCTCGTTCTATCGGCTATCTACCGCTGTGCCCACGACTGTGACTCGGAACACCATCACCCTATAGTGGGGTGCTGGCGGTAGTGTTGGTGCTATTATATGTGAATACGTTGCGAGACGTCGTGTTGATTCGATAATTAAATCGCCCCCTCTACCCGCACTATCCAACATCGGGTGTGCTCCCTACCCCACCCCACACACGTTAATAATGAACTTCGGCTGTAACGCACACCACGTGGAGTTTACAAAACATAAAATACATGTATTGTGTGGATTTATATAATACAATACGTCTACATATATCATCGTGTATACGTGGTCAATATAACGTATCGATTGATGTGACCTACTTTAGTTGGTACAATAATGGACGGATGTTTAGCGTGTATTTCCGCTGACGGATACATCAATTCGGCCGTGGGATATGTGTAGTGATAATGCATGTGCCGTACGATGTAGACGACGTGAGATCGAGAGAAGTGTGTTATTTGTCGGATAACCGTGCACACCTAAATACCATCCTCTCACTCGCACATCTGTCAAACTCTGCCCACTCCTACTACCCATCGCCTACTGCTATAGGCGAGATGGGCATTGAGCTACGCCCGCACAACAAAGAGATTCCACTCGCTACTGCCGCTGCTTATTTGATACTATCTCGCTGCACATTTTCTCCATTAGCAGCGAGCGCTCGAGCAATTGAACACTAGTGCAACATAACCTTATCTATTCGCTATTATGTTATTACTCACATGCGTATACCTATATTATATATATATATATTAGATAACATATTATATAAACAGTACGCTTACAATACACGACCGGGTAACACACAATAGATTGCATTGCTTATTTATACACCGCTACCACACACACACACTGACGCATACAATTTCACCTGCGAATAATTAATGGCTATACTTATTGTACGGTGGTGGTAGCGGTGTGGCGACGGTGCAATCATTATTTCTATTGTGTTTGGTGTTACGTAACAGCATCACGTGACCGTAAATCCTCATTATTACAGAACAATGGTGTGTGGTGTGGTGTGGTGTGCGTGTGTGTAGTAAGCCTCTCTCTAGCGCCCGCCCGCCCTCCTGCCTGCCTTAACAATAGCTGCCCTGTATTCTACCTTAATACACAATACACTCGTGTGTGTATGTGTGTGTGCCTTGTTAGCGTGTTGGGGAGTTATCTATAGAGAGGTGCGGTGTAGATGTTTCTACCCACATTACTGCCGCACTATTCCACGTAGCCGTGATGCCTATTATAGTGGTTGTTACGTAATTCTATTATTACGAGATCATCGTACCTGTGCTCGTGTGTGCGTGCGTTGCTACCACCGCACCGGCGCAGCTATACCTAGTAGGTATTACCTACTATATAAAATAATAAAGAGTTATTTATTTATTGGGCGCTTTTTTTCTTTCTCTCTCTCTCGCTGTGTGTGTATGCGTGTATCTATTTATACATGTCCTACACACGAGCAATGTCGCTATCTCACTCACTGCGTGTGTGTGTAGTCTAGATACATGCGCACTGCACACACGCAAGCACTCACGTTACTTGCAATGTCGCTACGGAACGCAATGCTAATAAACTATCTATCTATGCCAGTACGTTGTCTACTTTCGTACATCCATCAACGCACTCACACACACACACACACGCATGCACACACATACTGTTAACCATGCGTATGAGATAGGCGTATATCATTACTACCACCAGGGGTCGTGCTAGCCTAGCCCCCCCATACCACCACCACTGCTGTACACTGTTGCCTCCCCACAGTGTGTAAGCGTCGTGTTGTTCTATCTTTAGTTAACCCACTTTAATGATTCTCAATATTATATACGTGGTAACGTAAACTCACTGATAGTTGTATATTCTTGATATACATCATGTCATGCTTAACGTATAATATATTACTAATTTAATACTTAATGTATATAAATAATTGTGTAAATGTATACTATATTTCTAGTATTCAACAACACACATACACACATATACACACACAAACACATACTGTATATATCATATAGGGCATTCGATATCATGCATGTCAATCCAATTATAAATATTCGGCCAGGATTAATACTTTGTAAACTGCCGGCCAATTATTTACATATAGATAATGTATCACATAAAGCCTCTTCATATTCGAGTGCGTATGTGTGTATAAATACAGCGGCTGATTAAAATATAGTTCTATCTTAATCTCACTAAACAAATAGGTGTATAATGTGAACGTGTATCTACGTGTTTGGATTAGTGAACAGGTATGCTAGTGTGCAGCTCGCGAGCATACGTGTGTAGCCCGACATAATACGTTTATTTAATATATGTACATATACTTAATAGAGTTATACCTTTTTTACATATTACTTAGCATTATATAATACGATTCGTACGCTATATATTCTCTCGCGTAGATTAGATTATAGATATACGCCGTTGTTATTCTAAATATATCCTATTGTGTAAGTACGTAGTAGTATTAAGATCTATTCATTTCTACGTGTCTACCTAATATAATAAACACGCCCAATTACAGTATAATTACATTATAATGCGACGACGACGACGGCCTATGTACATAATAGAAATGTAATTATAACAACGGGCACGGGAATTAATGCGCCTAAAACACGGGGCCCCCTCGACCTATTATATTACACACACGCGCACACATACATGTTACTATGCGGAATTAACGAACACAATACCTCTACACTATACACGCATTGAACAAGCTTCCGTATTCATTTACATACGTTAACTCTATTACTATTCCACACACATATATATATATTATATGGTTGCGTGCAATCAATAATGCATCATGCTATGTTACAACTCCGTTGGTTCCCTAATGAGATGGTATATATATAAATATATATATATATATATATATATATATATATATATATATATTTATATGCTGAAGAAAACAGCAACACCGCATACTCGACCGCGAATTCATACGTCAGCTAGTTTTCGAGCGGACGCCTGCCATAGTGCGGGCGTCGGCACACAAAAATCGATAATTCACTTATGCGCATGCGTTCTCATGATAGCATTCATGAGCAGGCGATGTGTATTCCGCCCTAACTGGCAGATAGTACAATACGTATAGTCACTGAGATATAACGTGTACACATACGTCGTACATATATTACTCATAAGCATACTACGAATGATCACGGCGCTGTATGTTTACGTTAAGCTTATCTGGCGAGCATATTCTCCCTCGCCGCGTACGAATACAATGTATCTAGCCGACCGACCCGCACGCGGCGCAGAATCACTATTATTTCCACGTGGATTGCGTGCGTATCGAGGCCGCGGCCCTCTATTACGCAATACGCTGCGGACGCCCGCCTCACGATCGATACTCGCAACACACACGTGATAGTTCAACGCTATAATAGACGCTACGTATACACTAGCGCCCTCTCTAGACATCATTAACGAACCGAGCTGACCACTGCTATTGGTCTATTTCTGGCGCTGGCCACATACTTAAGTAGACATCCCATGTGCCTTGCTTGCCTGCCTGCCTGCCGCATCTTATTTATATTAGTAGAAAATGCAATAAACTTGTAGTGAAGACTACTATATATCGCCCACCCTCGTGTGTATTGTAGAACCAGTAATGCAGTAAACCTACCACATAATAGTATTTTGTTTACTACATAACTTTACCCATGTGTACGTCGTACAGATACGTTTATATAATAATACACTAATACACATCGTGCATTGTGCATTATGAATAGTCGAGACAACATTGTTGTTAACACATATTTACATATAATTATATATATTATCGGTATATTGTTGTTATAAAAGTGATATTTAGATTATAATGTATAGCGTACGATGACATAATGAGCAACTCTGACGCGACGAGAATAACAAATTGTGATAAAGCGGTGAATGTGTTGTGACACCGGCACATTCTGACGCCCGGATATTGACTAAAGGTCAACAAAACACCGCGTAGGTTTTCTATGTAGAGGTCGCTACTCAAATCAATACCTGTTTACGCTTGTTTTCGATACCACGGGCCATTATTAATTAGTGTTTTGTTGATTAAATCGGAACTAGCGACCGCCGATTTGGAAATGTTAGACGAATGTCATCAACAACTCGGTTCCGCGTCTATTTATAGATGTGGCCACGTGACGGAACTGAGGTCACGTGTTCACCGAAACCGACACGTGATATACGTATACGACGTAGCGATCACCGGTGCTTCTAATTCGACAACATCTCGCATTACCACCACCACCCATCGTATCTATATACATCTCTCTCTCTCTCTGATCATTGTTGTCCTGTACCTGATCGATATCTGGCGTTGTCACGTGACGCTCGTACACCACTAGCGCCACCACCCGACAGCCATTGTTGTTCCAATCAGAGCCGTCACAGATAGATAATCACATATTCCTTAGTAGTGAGATAAACATACCGATATAATACGATACCAGCATTAACATATTAGTCTACTAGCATCTTATATTCACATATATATATATATATATATAAATTAGATTGCATACATATTATTAGTAATACTTTATTAGACAGTTGTAGTACTATACTAATACATATTACAAATAACTATACTCATAGCAGAGTAGTTTTATATTATATCATAATAAATGATGTATACACTGATACACAATACATATATGTCACGTACAACACATTAGATCATCGGACCGAGATAATTCGCCGAGATACAAATCCTCCGTGTCCAGTATAGTGACTGCCGTCTCCAATTCTGGGTCTCCGTGCTCGTCGAGCAGTTCGCAGAGAAGGTACAGTACAGTAACAGTATTGCTAGCTATAGTATATACGAGAGGCAGTTTTCGCACGATCCGTGAATACATGCCGTGTCAAGTTTGTGTCGTATGAAATATGCCGTGTCGAGTTTGTGTCGTATGAAATATGCCGTGTCGAGTTTGTGTCGTATGAAATATAGGATCATGTGAACAAGCGTCCGATCATGTATTTTGGTTTGGTTGGGTTTAGTTTTGACTTTTGCAAGTTGTGTTTAGCTGCATTACATCCCATGTGAGCCATGATATGTAATGCATCTAAACAAAACTAGCAAAAGTCAAAACTAAACCCAACCAAACTATGAGATCGGTGCGATATACCGTGCGAACAATATATGAATTAATATATGTTCTATATGAGAATATGTTCTATTTATAGTAGTAGTAGTAGAAGAAGTATACAATATCATGTGAACTATGGCAGTGTACAGATAATACTGTGTTATTTGTTCCTGTTTGTGTGCGAGAGAGACGTGTATGAGAGACGATCACGAATGTTTATAGATCAATGTTCAACAGTCTAGTGTTGTACATAAACACTTCTCTCTCTCTCTCTCTCTCGTGTTATACACACATATATACTGTACCAATATAGCGTAGAGAGTTTTTGCTTATTGCACAGAATACCACATGTATATTTCTATAAGCATCTGTATATTAGGTTTGTGCTATTCGCAAACTCTATGCTGCAGAACACTGCTAATAATACACACACAAACATACATACGCTGTTGGGTAACAACTATGTGCAATATGTTTCACTGTATAACAACTACACGTCTGGAGTAACCTAGCCATCGCTGAATAGACATTCTTTAACATACACACACAATAGATGTATATATATCTGAGATTTTATAATATATTTGTCTGTGTGTTTGTGTGAAAGAAATAGGTATAATTACCTTGCATTTAATTAAATATATAAGAAACGGTGGTGAATTCACACCTGCAGTGGTTGTTATAATACACATACTATACTCTGCACATACTATACACACTACTAGTGTAGTTGTATTACGCACACACACCGTGTCAATGCTACCATGATAGCTAGTAACAACTGATGGTCAATAATTGATATACTAATAAATCCTAATTAACAATTCACTGATTTATTACCTTTACTACCTGTGTAGACTAGAACTATTACTTATTTAAAGGTCTCACTAAATACATATATAATGTTAATGTATAATGCACACACGAATACAGGTGTATTGCCGCTTGTGTGTGAATATCACACACACATCACATATACACACTCACAGTAGTGAATATTTCACAGGAGAATAGAATCGTCAACAAAACGCAAGCAACACTCCTCCATTAAGACTAGACATGTGGGGGGGGATAGCGTTGATACTGATACCAGCGATAGTAACAGTGATGACTCATATAAAAGGTACAACAACAGTCTTCTATCTATATATATATGTATTCAAATATATATATATATATATATATATATATATAATCTCCATTGTTCACTCAGTGAGCTAAATCTGTTGTTAAACTGGTGTGTGATTAATTGCTATTCAATAATTGATATGATCACCCCCACCCCCACCACCACCACCACCACCATTATATACAGCAAAGTAGACAGGTATACATGCGGCAAGTAACACTTCTATAGTATATGCATTAATCATTCTCTAGCTCATACACAATAGCCATTCATACAGCAGCAAACTATTCATACACCACTTTCAATAACATTGTGTAAATATCATAGATTATAAATATATATATATATATATATATGTGTGTGTGTGTGTGTGCAGTGTAAGCATGACTAATACCACACCACACCACCACCACCACCACTACTACTACACACTACCATTGCCACACAGCTCTAAAAGTCTACATCGGCACAGACGTAGGGAGGCTGATGCGTTGAAGCTACGTCAGATACCCGCCTCCCTGCTCACCTCTACAGACATGTCCCCTTCATCCTCATCCACCAATCAGACTGCTTCCCTAGCAGCCAGTTCCACCTCTGTCTCCACCTCCTCCCTCTCCTCTCCTAAGAAGATGTACGGCATACGAATCACTGGTCTACCTGAGAGATCTACAGGTTTATATCTACCCCATCTCCACCACTGTAACCGTTAGGGTGTAAAGTAACACTATTGTTATAGCAATCATTTTTTAACAACCTCTGAGTAATCTATTTAACATTCACCCATACACTGAGCATTATAAATAGAATGTTATCTAAAAACAAAGCTTCACTGAAAGCAATCCTTTACAAATTATCTTAATGTACACATTTCACTTGCTTTGTGTGTGTGTGTGTGTGTGTTATCTAGACATGTGAATTTCAATTGTCATTAATTATTATCTACATAATTACTATTATTTCACATCTAGGCCAACATATATATATATTTATAAGTTATGCAATGAATTATTTTGCATACAATTAATTATACAGTATATACTGCTAAATTGACATGCAATGCATGTGTATTTACCATATACTAACAGATAGTATGAAACACTGTACAACAGATTCGAGCCTAAGAGATGGCCTATTTCACGAATACAAGAAACATGGTAAAGTGATCTCTGTTCTAATATCCGTAGAGCATTCGGAGGAAAGAGCTGCCACAGTAACATTCAAGAAGTTAGTAGCATCGACTGCTATGTATCGTTTCTCTATACCTGTTTCTTCTGCTAGATGTGAAGATGCGATAAAGGCATGCGAAGCTTCTAAGGGAAAGAAGTTCTTTGGCCGAAGCATTGCAGTGATTCTCCATGAAGGAAATGGTCGGTAACATATATTTAGATAACTAAGTATTAGATATTTTTGCGAAAGTTTAATATACATTTTTGATAAAAAAACTCCAAATAATATATTTATAATAAGTATGTATTTAGTAAATATTATTATTGAATTTATATAATTTTAAAAGTATAATTATTATTAATTATATATTCCTAGTTAATCATTATATAACAAGTATAAATTATAGATAAGAAATTAATGATATAGTTTAGATTGTGATATTAACTTCATACTAGTTTTTCATACTTCATATTAATATTCATAACTATGAATTATTATTAATACAAATCCAACTTTTATTGCATTTATTCATACATTTGTAAACCTGTATTTCTGTACATCCATAAACTATTCTATATATAAATATATATATATATTGAACATCAAATAAATGTTAATCATAATTATAAATTTATTTTTATTTAAGGGCGCAACAGGGGATTTTTGAAAAAATATAATATTCATTAAAAATTATATTATATAGAAATCATAAAATTGTATTAATTCCCTTTAAAATGATATATAATATGATGCATAAAAGTAAATATAAGTGCCTAAGATATGCATAATCGTCCCAATTATAATCGATTAAAAATAATGATAACAAATTTGTATTAATTTATTTACTAATAGCAAAGATTTTGCGAAGCAAAGATATAACACTCCCTATTCATGCACCGTAATTTAGTAATATCCCCAGCCGCTGCTAGCAGTAGTATCGAAATCACTGAAATATATTTAGGTTCGGCTCTGTTTGCATACAACAATGTTTTCATTGCTCTATTAAATTACATGCAATATAAATTAACTTTTACTTACTAAATATATACTTATAGCATTTAAAACATAAATATCATATTTGTTTGTTATATATTAGTAATGAACACTTAGTTTTCATCATATAAATATTAATTTAAAGCATATTATTTAACATTTTAAAAGTGTATAGTTAAATACGAATTTAACATACATATAAACAACGCATAGTTCCTAAAAGTAACCCGCTATAGGTGGCACCAGGGTATTTTGTATACAAATTCGAATTACACGAATTCGCGTAAGTGTTATATCTTTCCTTCGGAAAATCTTTGCTAATAGTGTAGATCTCATAGTCTTATACTTATCAAAACATTTTAAATGTTGACTATATATATCTATATATCGATATATCTATTCTACAAGATACAATAACAAATTTAGTTATTCTTTTATGTATTTATAAAGTTATGATGCTATATATTCAATTCAAATTTTAAATAAAATAAAATTTAAATTAAAAAAAAATTAAATTTCAAAACACAAATATCTCTGTTCTATTTTAAAAACTAATTTTGTATATTTGAAACCATATGAAACTTTATATAAAACTATATACAAATTTCAGAATTTATTTAAATGAGTATACCTTCCAGATATAGTTATAAATCTAAAAAATAACACTAAATGTTTAAATATAATGTTATAACATTTATGGAAATATATGGAATATTTATTATTTTAGAAATTGGTGATATGTTGGTCCTATTCTCTGGGTCTTATACTTAATTTTTTTTTAATTATGACCACATATAGCTTTAAATGTAATATACAAAAAAAAATAGTTAATTTTTAAAATTGTGGTGCTTTTAAAACAATAATTATAGATATATGTTAATTACCATGTAAATAAATCCCCTGTTGTGCCGACCCTCAATCTAATATAAATGTAGTACAATATTATTATAAATTTAAATAACACATATTTGTTCATATTCATAAGAGTACCCCCCCCCATGTCTATATAGCAATACATACACGCTACATACAGTAGGTGAGAACGCTATACTGAATGACGACTATGACTTCAAGCTGGCGGATGCTGACTGGGATGAACACAGTCACAAAGCCACTAGGACACTGTTCGTCGGTAACCTAGATAAAGATATCTCCTCCGAGATCTTGAGAACTAACTTCAAATGCTTCGGCAGAATATTGGTTTGTGCCACTGTTATATAAACGAATATCATTTATATGACGTCAATAAATATTACCATTATTCTGTATATTTGTAATGTATTTATATGCCTAGATTTTAATGAAATGCTGCCACTTATTTAATATGGAAATCTACATTTACACTCTATTTACGCCTATATAAATAAATATGTTTCATTTGTAATTAAATACTAAGAAATAATATTACTAATTGTAAATTATTATTATTAATTTACATTTCATTCATAATGTCAGAAATATATATATATATATATATATATATATATATATATATATATATATATAATATGTATATGTGTTTTATTTAATATATATTCAATATCTATATTATAATGAAAAGTGGATGAATCATTATATAATATATCTAGCCTCTATTATAGCCTATAGTCTATATAAAGAATATGTGTTATATAACCATAAAACTATTTATAATACATGTTCACTTATGTTACCAGCAACCCTATAAATATGTGTAGTGAATATTTCTATACAAGCATTATTATCTTTAATACTAATTATACTTGAATTTCATTATTAATAAATTAGCAAGCTTTAACATTGTCTACCCTGTTGTTTATTCATTACATAATGTATTATATTTAATATTAATATCACTAGTATATAATATATATATATATATATATATATATATATATATATATATATATATATATATATATAGTATTTATTAGTATTACATATTTTGAAATAGTTTCATAAAATAAATGATATAAAAAATATATAAACATCTATATATATATATTTATATATACATATTTATATATATATATATATATTCATATATATATATATATTCATATATACATACATACACACAATATATATATATATATATATTTTTTCATGTGTAATAATTAAGTAATTCATACACATAAATACATAGTAGATAAGACTGCATGTATAGATTACTACTGTAGATTACAGCTCTAATTAATATATATATATATATATATATATATATATATATATAGCAACTATGCAATGAATATTCACATACACACGCAAATGCACACTCACTCCCATTAAGTATATATTTGTATACAATTCATATACTTGCATGTGTTTGTTTGCTTGCAGTTTTCTTTCTTTCGTATCTACCCGAGCAATACCATAGTATTCGTTTGTTAAAATCTTGTACATATATATATTTATATCTATGTGTATATATATGTGTATGTGTATATATATGAACATGTATCACGTACATATGTATATACACGCGATTACGTGAAAACGAAATATACTCATAGAAATATCCGCTGACCTACTTATTACTCATGGCGTGAGTCATCGTTTGTTTACAATTCTGAAAAATGAAATTTACACATGTCTATTTATTTACTAAATAGAAACGAATTTAATTTCAGTTTATCACTAAAAAAACAAATTGTTAGTACACGTTTAATTTTGAAAGCGCGCTAATTATAAACCGTAGCCGTTGCGCAACGATTTGCGTAATAGATTTAAGGTTAGCGTCACGCTTTAGTGCCTAATTACGCGAGAACTCGTCCGCTAGACACGCATTTCGTAACTAGCACATGTTCATTTGAACTGTCACTGGACATCTCTAGCGTTTATAACACTAATACGCTGCAGTATCTACTACTACGTTTGCGTATGATTCACGCATATACATATTATCGCATGCTTAATAATGCTTACGTTTAATGACATGTATACTATGTATATATAATAGTGTTATATATGTACATTATTTATTTTCGTTTTATAAAATATGTATTTATAATTTTACATGTTATTTATTTAGTGTTGACATATTAATTACAATCCTTTATATCTTTGTTTATTATATTATAAATATAGTATATTATATACAATATTATAAATTAATTAATTTAACTTGATTATATTTTTTATATTATATATTTTATTAAATTATTTAATATTAATTATCATTAAATTATAAAATAAATTAATAATAAATTTTTTTTCAAATTAAATTTAAATATTATTAGTAATATCTAAAAATAATTTTCTTAAAAAAATATTTTTAAGGGCTGTTCTCATGGGCAATCATTCAATTATCGCCGAAAAATACATATTTTACAATTGCAAAAATCCCCATATGGTATATATTTTACTATTTGGTGTTCACATGAGAAATCGTTGCAAAAAATATACATACATTTTGTTAACTTATGAACTTATAATTTTTTTATTTATTATAATTTTATATAATATATATAATCGTACATTCATAAACTCGTACATTCTTTATTACGTGTATAATGTTCAGCGTACATACATTATTATTTACATATATTATTTATATTAACTTATAATATAATATTTTAAATAAATAGGATAATGCACCTAATTATATGAACTTATTATATTATATTATTATTTATAATATGATTTATATTATATAACGTTTGGAAAAATATACAATATATTTTAATGTATAAACTTATATTAAAATATTTAACTTATATAAATTTATATATTTATATAATATTTATAAACCTTATGTTAAATATAATAATATCAAATATAATATATAAACTTATGATATATAATATAGGCTTTATGATAAATTTATCATACATTTTATTCGTAGATTTACGCAATTTGTTACTCTTTTTTTAAGCTTTTATTTATAATGTATTAAGAGCAATGTGCTTAGTTAATAATATTTAGAATATTATATTTATAATGTATTTTTAAAATGTATTTCAAAATTGAGTTGCATTAATTATAATTATGTTTAATCGATAAAACTGAGTAGAGAATATAAATTAAAATTAAATATTTATACTCGTTTGAATACTCGTGTTTATTTTTTCCTCCTCAACTGCGTAAATATTCTAATTAGAACATTTAGTAATGGTCATAGAAAAAAAATACAGACTTTTACAGTTGCGCAATTGTTTCAGCGGATTGCAAGAATAGATTGCTCATGTGAAGATCCCTTTAAATCTAAAATATATTTCATCTGAAAAATATAAGCTTATAATATATTAATATATATTAAATAAACTATTGTAATGTTTATCTATTTATATAATAACTATCTATGATCTATTTGTGTAACTATTATCAGTACAAAAATAATATGTTATTAGATATATTAATGGATTATTGAAAAATGAAAAATATTAATGAAAATTATAATATATTATTAGATATAATATATTAATAGATCATTGATATAATAGATTATTAGAACAATATGTTATATATATATAAGTTTATATCAATAAATTATAATTAATTATAATAAACACATAATATTTTCTGAATTCGTTATCATCGACAGAAATACAATACGAATCTATTTATAACAACAGTGTATATACATAACAATTATAACTTATACAATTATATAATGATAACAACCCACGTATAACGGCCAATGTTAAACACACACAGGACATTGATATTAAGAAACAAGGTACCCAGAATGCTTACGCCTTCCTTCAGTTTGATGACATCCGAAGTGTAGTAGACGCCCTTCGTACAATGGATGGAGAACACATTGGTAACAATGAAGTCAAGGTTATACACCCCACACTTTAGATCATTCTTCACTACATTTATGCCTGTTTACAATATAATTATATCTATTACAATTATTATATATAATGAAATATGCAATTGCATGTAACTACATTATATATATATTTATATATATATTTATATAAATGTATCAGACTATTAATCATATTGATTCTCTCAATTAATTCTATCGGTAGATATAAAGTTACAGTGACATTTTAGCTATAATCTATATGCAAGTTTAATTGCTCATACTTCCTATGTGCAGGCACATACAGGCAAACCTGCTGTTTATATATATATAAATCACATATTTTTCTAATTATAATACTATATGCACTTTGGCAGTAGTTTAGTGCAGTATAACTGGCTGACTGGCTGGCTGGCTGTATGTGTTTCCTCTGTGTAATATATTTGAGGACATAGTCTAACATTAGTTCTCATGGTATATCATAGCTATACATATGCTGCTCGCAACAGATTAGCAATGACTCACTCTCATATGGTAAAACGTATCAAGTATTCTCACTGATAAACTGTCTCACCATAAACAATAAATCATTTCCTATGCCAACTGCAGTCACTTTAGAGAGTAATTTAACAGACTTTATGTAATATTCGTTTAAATAGAAGATTATAATACTGATACATACACTTATACATACTCTAATGCGTTCATTATTCGACTGTTCATCGTACTACGTTACCCTATCATAGTTGGGCTTCGGTAAGAGCATGGCTACAAACTGTGTGTGGTGCGACGGGGTAGACATACCCGTGAAGAAGAGTCAACCCTCGGCTCGTAAGCTTCTACTGCGACAGTTCAGTAGGTACGGTAACATCACGCAGACCTACGTAGACGAAACTCTCGGTCGAGCTATCATCTACTTTGACCTCATGGACAATGCCCAGAATGCAGTACTCGAACTTCGGGGTCGCAATATATCGGGCAAAAAGATGCAGGTACGACTAGTCTACTATAGATGTATGATATGTCCTATACACTATATGCTACCTACTATACACTATGCTATGTACTACCTCTCACAATGTTCAATTTGAACCTACACGCTTATTGTCAGATGAACTAGTATTAAATACATTATTATATTCACTCTCTAACATATTTACAGTTGAAATGCTATACTTGTTTACAGATAGTATTATTTATATACAGATAGTATTATATATATATATATATATAGTGTGGGCTACTTAGAAATATCACATAGATAACACTGGTCTGCACGCTTTTTATATAATATTAATTTATACTTAGAATTTAATTAATAGATACTGACTTACACGTAATGACACTATGACTATTATTATTATTACTCTTATTTTATTGCAGATTGACTTTGCAAGCAGAGATTGCCAGGTTGCTTTTCTAGAATCCATGAAAGATTCGGGACAACTGAATAGAGCGGATAGAGCCGATGACATTGTAAACAGATATTGCAGTGCGATACCAAATAATGAAAGGTGTGTATTCTTTATTTATATTACAACTATTTATTTCAAATTAATTACTGAATAATAATGTATATTATATATGAATTATATATATTTCATTTAGATATATAATATTTAATATATATATAGATTATATATAATTTATATATATATATTTATATATGTAAATATATAGATAGATATATATATATATAAATATATATAGATATTTATAGATATATATATAGATATATATTTAGATTATATATATTTCATTTAGATCTTCATATGACTCCCCTATGTCAACCTTTGATCAAACTCGCCTCGGTTCTCGTACTGGTGTTACAACTAGATCTCGGTCGCCACCCCTTTCTAGATCTCGATCGCCCGTCAATCAAGCCACCATGAGCCGACACAGTCGCTACATGCCCGTAGACGCGCTTACGCTTACCTCACTGTCTAGTCAACAGGATTACGACGCTAGAAGGCGACCGAGGTATGTGACACCTTTACCATACCACCGTCCCATCCAGTAGTAAGAACCGGTATCATACTAATACTAGCCCTTCCTATGCTTGCAGACACTTCAATTCCGGGGAATACGAATACAGCGACTCCAGCTATGTGGCCTACAACGCTCGCAAGTCACTGGATGCGTCTAGCGATCACTCTTCTCCACCGGGCGCTGAGTACATCTCTAGACAGCGATCTCCTGTTGATCCTGCCTACTATCAACGCGCTGTGAATACACCTTCCGAATGTCATCGTAAACGTTCCCGGCGAGATAAGGCGTCGAGAACTTCGAACCACAGCCCGTCGGACAAGAGTCTCACTCGAGTGACCTCTTCTCGAGACGACTCTCCCGATTCCGCGTCCTCTAATAAGTCCAAGTATCGCAGTAAACTCGATCTCAAGTACTGCGCTAAATCTCTGTCCATGGACGAGATCACGAGTTCATCTCCCGAGTACAAGTTTGACCACCAGGTGTCGTCGTCTAGCTGTAAACAGTACTCCCCGCTACAGCTACCGCAACAGTCCGTCGAGAAAGACGACTCACTGGAACGAGAGAAACTTCAACTGCTCGAGATGCTCAAGAAACTCGACGAAGACACCGAACCGGAACATTGCCACTCGCCCATGATCATCGCTTCAGACGAGGAATCCCTATCACCGCAGCTGATGATACTGACGTCGGGTGACGAGGCTACCACTACCACTGAGTTGTCTCCGCTACGACTGTCTAAAGATAACACCTATCTTCCCTCTACTAACATGTCGGCACTGTCTTCGGCTAACTACGCTAAGAAAGTACACATGTTCAATGACCGAACTAGCGATAATATCATGTTATCCGGCGACTCTATGGCTAAAGCTTACGCGAATAAGGTATATATTATATATTGAGGAAATATATTTTAGAAATATTTATATAATTCTTTATATAATGTTTAATTTAATGTTTGATTTAAAACAAGTTGGCTCTATTGTATAAAACTTGAGTGATCTGTATCTTCAGGTGCCCGGCATGAAAAGTCCCCACATGAGACGAACATCTGACTGCGCGATGAAACCTAAACTAGCGAACATACCTCTTGAATGTAATCCTCACGACTGTCCTAAGGTAATAGCTCGACTAGCGTATAGCATCTCGTATAACAACGCATTCATATTTAGGACCCGAGAACTCGTTTCATCGGAAAAATGCACGTACCCCTGATCGAAATGAAATATTTGATGAAAAGTGTTTGCAGAGATCGACTAATCAAATTGAACAGGGAGACATCCGTCGAGTCTACTAACCCTTACAATGTATACGATTCATTGGAATGCATTAGACAGTGTCTGGATTCTACGACCGGCTCCGTATCGGAACTACTCGACACCTCCACATCGTCTAGTCAACCGATGGACATATCGATGGAGATCGATGATGACGAAGTAGTTGATGAAGACGAAGTAGTTGATGAAGTGACGGACTTACCTGTTGCAGAGGTGCCCCTACTGGTGGACCCTAAGATGACTAGTTCCGATGACGACGACGTCTCTTCTCCTTTCTACCTACCTGGCTTCGGCTCAGTACTCGATGAACAGATTCGTAATCTGGAAGAGCAAGTGCGCAACAGTTCCTCTACGTCTCATAAGGTTTACACTTACACGCTTTACACCTAATCATTACATTAACACCTCCTAACACATCTACACAGACCACTCCAGCCCAGAATATATATAAATCTTTTACGATTAGAAAGCGACCTTCTATTTGCACTATTAAAGCGGAACCTTCAGAAACTGCGCTGATGTTTTTAAATCGTGATTCTATTTTCGATCAGGATTTTAGGAGATTAGAAAATTATGAACGAATAAGGATAAATTCGAACCTAAATTCTACTGAATCTATAACTAATGGGTTTGTAACTAATAAATAGTATGAATGTATTTACCTAATAATAATATTTTTCACAGGCACGCTACTGTAAATGAAATTGCTTCAGCGACAGTAAATATCAACAATAAACCTGTGGACAGTACCCCTTTTCTGAATGCAGGTCGTCAAACTATTTGCCCTGAAAATGGATATGGTTTGTCGACCTTAGAAAGATGTTCATCATTAAATGGACTCACTGAATCTACCCCTCCAATTAAAACTTCTACAATAGATCCTTTGCAAAGATGTATGTCAATGAACTCGTTGAGAGTAACTGAAGATGTCCAATCGAAAGAAAATGTAAATGAAGACATTAATCAAGTTACATCTAGTTGTGTTAACAATCAAACAAAAAAGTATAGTCGGGACAATAATGATAATTCTGTAATAAAATCTGATGTATTAAAAAATAGATCATCACCTGATATTAGTAAAGATATACCTGATGTTAAAAATGAAATTGAAACTAATTCTGAAAAAGAATCGAAGGAAAATAAAGTTTCAAGAGATCCTAAGAAAGATTCTAAATCTAATAATCATTTAAAAAATTCTAAAAATGAACCCGATATTAAATCTGAAACTAATAATAAAATAAGTAAAGATAATAAAAACCAAGTGATAAAAGATAATAAAGCATCTAAACAAGTTAATACGGATAATAAAGAATCTATTAAAGAAGTACGAGAAAAACCTATTAAAGAAGAATCCAGTACATTCAATAAAGATGATAAATCAATAAAAAAAGAATCCGTAAAGACCAATGAATCTAAGAGTTCTCACGATAGTAAATCATCTAGTAATCATAGGCACGAGTCCAGTCACAAATCTAACTCTGATAAATATCACCAAGATAAATATCATCGAAAATCCCATTCTAGTAGTGATAAATCTAAACACGCGAGTAGCAGTAACAAAGATTATAAGAAGAGTTCGAGTAAAGATTCTAGTAACAAAGATCGTAGTAGTGATAGGTCCAAAGATCGATCGTCTAAAGATTCCAATAATAAAGATAAAGAATCTACAAAAGAAAAAGATCCGAATAAAGATAATAAAAAACAAGACTCAAACATCCGAGAAAGATCAGATTCTAAAAACTATAGCTCAAGAAAAGAAGACTATTCTAAAAGTAATTCGAATAAACCTTACGTTTCTAAAGATAAAGAATCTTCTTCGAAAAAAGATTCCGACAAGCCTCGACCTGACTCAGAAAAATCGCGATCCGATTCGGATAAACATCGCTCTGAAAAGAGTACCTCCGAGAGTAAGCATCAATCAGATAAAAGTGCTTCCCGTAGTAGCGATTCGAGAGATAAACAAAGAAAATCGTCCTCGTCTTCAATGAAGGATGGAAAAAATTGCGAAAGTGTGCGTAGACACGAACGTAAGGATTCGTCATCCTCGCAGCACAAGTCGTCGCGGAGCAGTACTTCTAATTCGCGGTCTGAACTGGAGCGTAAAGCGATGAGGAAAGATCGTACAAATAATTCAGGCGATAAGAAATCATCTTCGTCTAAATCGTCGCGCAATGATTCGAGTCGTTCGAGTAAATCGACTAAAGACGGTGAACGAAGATCAGACAAAAGATCATCTCATCATTCGTCGTCATCTAAATCTGATACTAAGAAAATAACGAATTCTCAAATTGAGAACGATGAAGAAATGGCACGTAGAATACAAATGGAATCTGATGGATCTATGTACGATCGCGTTAAAAGGAGAAGCTGTAAGGAAAAGGGTTCATCTCCACCGATAGTTAAAATCATGGTTAGTCATTTTATTATCACTTTTTTTAATATCTATGTTATTATTTGAATAATATTAGAGACAAAATTTCTAAATATATTAATGTTATTATATGAATAATAATAGAGATTACCGTTTATTATGTCTTAAAGTTTTAATATTAGAATGCATTTAATGATTTATATTTTTTATATTGATCCTATTTTAATATAATTTTAATTATTATTTTATTATACAGAATGATTGGGGTAATTTAAGTGATTTGAGCGGAGAAAGTGACAGTGATGGCGAAATTAAAAGACCGAATAAAATATTAATGTCATCGCAACGTAAAAGATGTATATCATCTTCATCTGATTCTTCAGTTAATTCAGTTATGCACGCTATAAGTTCAGAAGAAGATATCGGAATGCACAAAAGGAAAGCTTACGATCAACAGGCTAAAGACAAGAAGTCCCACTCAACAAGTAAATCCTCATCCAGTAATAAGTCATCTAGATCTCTTTCATCGAGACATTCTAGTAGAAAATTTATATCTTTATCGGCATTGTATTCGAGTGATGAATCATCTAATGAATCTAATAACGAAAACAACACTATTACTACCAATTCTGATATCAACGATAAATTAACTACTAAAAAAGCTGATATATTGGAAAAATTAACTACTAAAAAAATTGATATCCATGATAAATTAACTACTAAAAAAACTGATATCAATGATAAAATAACTACAAAAAAAGTAACAACTGCAGATACCTCATCAACAATGCCATCATCAACTACTACCACTACCGATTCTGGTATAACTTCAACGACAAATACTACCACAACAAGCTCAATTATTAAACCATCGCCGAAAAATTTTGTATCTAGCACAGTATCTAGTAGTGCTAAATCGAAATCATCGCATTCGTCTGTATCATCATCAACGTCATCAAAAAATAGAACTTTAAAACATTCGAGTAAACTAACCGATAATATTGAAGATAATAAGAAAGTTGCTTTGAAAACTGATCAGAAACGATCTGAATCCACTAAAAGGTCGACGATATTAATACCGACGCCTACTTCCCTTCACAAGGATAGGCCCAAATTTGATTCGAAACATCCATCCAAAGACATTAAAAGTTCATCTCAAAATAAAGAATCCAGTTCATCTACGAAGAGCTCTTCGATACTAGGGAAACGTGTGAACCCGCGACCCTACGACGTAACTTCGAGTAAACGCGAGAAAACTAGCGATTCGGCAAAAGTTGAGCCTAACAAGGCTAACCCTAACTATAAGCCGTCGATTTCATTAATGTCAGCAACGCAGTCGTCTCTGATGAAGGTGAAAGCGAAATCAGCATCTTCCGTTTCTTATAAATCTTTAGATTTACCCGGTAAACCTAAGACGTGCGCTTTTCTACCTTCGAATTCTGCACGACCAAAGAAAATAATCGAAAGATTACCATCCGTAAATAAAGATAACAACCATAAAAGTAATATAGTAGCTGATGATAATAAAAAATTCATTGGAGATAGTAGTAATGCTAACAAATCCATTGGAGATAGTAGTAATGCTAAAAAGCCTATTGGAGATATTATCGCTAAGAAACCTATTGCAGATATTATTATCGCTAAGAAACCCATTGCAGATATTATTATCCCTAAGAAACCCATTGCAGAAACTATTATCACTAAGAAAACCATTGCAGATACTATTATCCCTAAGAAACCCATTGCAGAAACTATTATCACTAAGAAACCCATTGCAGAAACTATTATCACTAAGAAACCAATTGCAGAAACTATTATCCCTAAGAAACCAATTGCAGAAACTATTATAGCTAAACCAAAGAAAAAAGAAATTGCTACTGTTCCAGAGAATATTGAAAAAGTTGAATCGAAAAAAACTCTTGAAATTGGTGACGATGATTCTGACGAAGATTCATTTTTCACTACTCTGAAAATTGATGTAAAATGTAATGAGCTTATATCCCCGCTGTCACCGAAATGTATCTCTAAATCAATAGAAAAGCTCTCACCTAAACTATCGCCTACTCTATTGGATCAACAATCGAGCGTTAAAATTGCAGTAGATTCATCATTGAAGGAAACAGAAAGAGCTGTTGAACAATCACTCGCTGCGATCGGTGTGTCTAATGATGCTAAGATTGAGGTTAGCATTTTGAAATTAACTAATAATCTGACACTTATTATATTACACAATTATTATGACAATCATTAATATCAATAATATTTTTGTATTTCTACAGATAATGCCTAAAGATTCAATCATTAACCAGCATAAATTTGATAAGAAAATATTAGATATTAAGCCTGAAATAGTTTCACCCGATACAACCAAATCTCATAGTATCGTTAGTATATTAATAAAAATATATTATAAAATGTCGCGTAATTTCTATTCATATATATTATATTTTATTGTAATTTGTATTTGAATTATAAATATATTATCTAGGTGATGCCTGATTTTGAAACCGAAGCAGCCATTCAAGGAATATTGCTAACTCCGACGTGCGAACTCCCCCCGAGTTGGCCGGCTTCATCGCCTGTCAAATTAAAGGATGACTCAACGGTAAAAGAAGTGGCTCCAACGAATAAAGTCAGCGAATCGGAGGCGGTGAAAGATATAGGTCAGGGTAGTAAAGCTGAATGCAAACCGTATTCGATAGAAGCAATTACAATGCCTACCCAGCCGCAACAAGTAACCAAGCCATCCGTGGTCACTATTAAACCCACTGAATTACCTTTAAATCTACTGGATAGCAAACCCGCTGCAGTCGATATTCCTAAAGTTGCCGCCAAGAAACCCATCCGTAGAGATTCTATCCCAATTCCCAGCGCCTCCACGAAAGTTATCTCTCCTACCACTATACCAACGAAAGTATTACTAAAACCCCAATTAGAAGTAGTGGCCCCTGCCGTTGCCGTTGCCCCCCCTATTGTTAATACATCACCTACGGCGTCTACTATTAAACCTAAGAGAAGATCTATGGATATTCCGCGACCGACTACTAGCGCTCCTTCGATTCCGAAACCGTCTCCTATTACGCCTGTCTCTGAAATCAACGGTAAAGTGTTCGATTTCGATGATGACGATCAAAATGGTGGTTCGAAGAAAATTGAAAATTCTATAAAAAGGCGGAGAAATCAACAAAGAAATAGAAAAAATAATGATGGTTAGTTATTATATACATACATATAATATATATATATATATATATATTTTATTATATTCAGAATTTGAGCTTCCTTCGATGCCGACAAAACTAGATTTATATTCGAACATGGTTGCGGAGATTGCTAAAACACCAGCTGCGGATGACACTCCATCCTTAGCTATGAACATCTCTCCCATAACACCCGCTCACATGCTGATCGATGCAGCTCCTCCTCCCCTCCTCCTTATCCCCACTCCCGCCCCTCCTACCCCTACTCCTACCCCCACTCCTACCCCTACCCCTCTGAGTACTGCTGATATCATATCGTCTAACATGGACAACGTAATAGAGGCTGTAGCTCGCGGTAACTTCGAGAGAGGCTACAGCTACGACTTCTATTCATCGACTCGCAGGAAGTCGCGGATTTCCTCGTCATCATCTCTACCCCCGTCGTTACCCTCAAACACTAATAGCCCCACCACCCCCCTCTCCGCCCCCATACTATCCCACACCCTACCTATGCTCTCATCGGTGCCCATCCCCACTACCACATCTCCGTGTATTACCATGAAACCAGTGTCTATTCCTATTGATTCTCATTCTGTGGACATGAAAGGTCAGTCATTGCTATGCACAATCATAAATCAACTCATCTTAAAACCGCTTAATACCGTCTATAATATATATGTATATATATAATATTCACATTATTATAATTAGTAACCATGTGTATCCTAACCTCTAGATGATAGTAGACTAACTGGCAATGAACACTCGGCTATGAATGAGCCGATGATCTCCATGAACCCAGGTCACCCGTTACCTTCATCCGCCTCGCAGCCTATTACCTCATCCATTGTGTCGGGTACGGTAGCCACCTCTAAACCCCGCCCCCAGTCCACCGGTGACGTGTACAAGCCCCCCACCACGAGACCCGGGTCCCCCTCTATAGGTATCACGGTGCCTCCTAAGAAGCAACACATGATGACTCATCCCAGTAACGGACCTCCTCAGCCTAGTCTATCTGCTCTGTCGTTGACCAATGCACATCATACATCGATGCCATCCTATCCAGGTTATCACCATCATCATCACCTCTATAGACTGATATTACCCTTCTTATCTTACTCGTTATATATTGTTATTCAACTAATACAATATTAATATTATTAATCGTTCGAGTAATATTACTTCTTAATTATGATTAAATTATTATACATTCTCATTGTATTAACGTTCACCTAATTACTATGATTAGGTTCCGCACTGCATTCTTCATCGATAGCTAACTCGAGCCCCGCTAGAAGTCCTGCACCCCCGCGGGGTGGGGTTATCGAACCCCAGGTCTCTCATCTGAACATGACTCCTCCCGACCATAAGAAGAATGATGCATATCTACGCGGTCTTGCTGTGGGTGAGGTTAATATACAGCTCTTTCTTCCGTTCATTAGACTGCTACTATACAACCAATCATAATCCTCCAGGTTTACCTATCGAAGCAGTTTCAGATGAACCCCTCTAGCCAACCGCCTTCGAGCATACCTGACGGTGATAACTACGGCAACATAAGACTGAAGTATCAAATGAATGCACAATATGAACATCAGAAACTGATGATGCAGTCTTATGTAGGCCGTAGTGCGGAACCCGTGCCCAGAAATCAGCCATTATCATCACCCAGACTATCGCAAGATCAGACAACTACTGGTTTGTACCACTACCTCCTCCACTACCACCTCCACCACGTACATACTGATATCTTACTACTTACACACCTGCATACAGGAGTACCTTCATCTACGCCAAATCAGTTCTCTCCTATAATCGGTGGTCCACCGCAGCCCACTAGTTCTAGGATACCCGTTTCATCTGGCAACCTATCGTCTCCTCCCATTGGTCAACCTCCGCATCCGTCGACCAATAATGATCTGCGCTCGGTTTTAGCCCAACCATCTAAAATACGGCAGGATCAACAATATCGTTCTTTCAAGGTTACTACTGTTACCTCTATTAACCACCACCATTATGAAGGAGTGTATTTCATTATTTCTATTATGACTTATTTATTTCTAATCATGATATATATATAATTATTTGTTATTCAACGAATTAAAAAAAAAATCACCCATGGCCAGCCCATAGAAATTTAACATGAGGTATATATTATATAATACATATACAATAAATTATACAATAAATATAACATATAATTTAATATACAAATAATATTTACACTACAATAATAATTTCAATTATTATTAAATACAATATTTCATTATTAAATACAATATTTCATTATTAAAATTTTGAATAAATTTATTGGTACGATTTATATATAATAAAAAAATGTATGTCTTATTTTTAGTATACATATATTTTAAATATAATATAAAAAGGGAGTACAAATTATAATAAAATATTCAAAAGAACATGGAAATAAATGGTAATTTTTCTAACTGATGGCTGAGGAAAATGGTGCCTAATTATAAATTATTAATGTTATCAATATTTTTTTATTTTATCTAAATGCAACATTATCTTTACTACTACTACTACTACTACCATTACTACCATTACTACTACTACCACTACTACCATTACTACAGCCTTCGAGTCATCAACATCCGCAGCCACAACAGTACCCACAACAAATGCCCCAGTTTCCGCAATACATGCAGTCTATGGAAAATCAACAAGTACCCGCCGCCCCCACGAACCAATCAAATTCCGCGCGAACACCGGCAACCAATCAGGTGCCTCCTCCACAGCAACAGACTAACGAACAGATGATGCAGTCGATCCTGCAACAACATCAGATGTTTGCCATGCTACAACAGCAGCAACAACAGATGGCAGCGGCGGCCCAGTCTAGAGAATCGTACGCCTACGCAGCGCGAGCCCTACACGACCTCCATCAGAAGCCCCTACCCTCTCCCCCGGTTATTAGAACCAGTAGAGCACCGAGTCCAGTTGTTACCGATGAAATGAAACATGCTCTACAGGTAGTTGTACAATTAACAATAAAATAAATGTTTATAATTAATAAATGTGTTCTCTTTATATAAAATATTGATGTTAAATTAAACCTAAATGTGCTCAACATTAGCTTGAACTTATATATATATATATATATATATACTACTACTACTACTACTGCTACTTCCAAACAATGATATCATGAATGTAAACAGTATTACAACATTATAGGAATACAATCAAATTTATAAAGGTAATTTTTATTTTATGACCCTTAGATATATTATTTGGTAATATTTTTGTAAATATAGCTAAAACATTATTTACGCAGCGATATCCACTGGTATGGGAAGGCGGTCTAGTGATGAAGACGAACAAGGCCGTAGTACAGATGCATTACGTTATCGGCAACCGTAGTCTAGTTACGGAGTCGTTACTGCCCTATGGTAACGCATTGGTCACCACCACCGATGAACCCCAGGGTAGACCGCTAAGGATCATTCAAAGGATGAGATTTGAGCCCATGCAATTGGATTCTTTGGATTCTAAAATGGCGGTACGTATCAAATATAGATATAGGATATGATAGGGTTATTTGAAATGTTATATTATGATCAATATCTAGGTTATATTTTTTTAAATGTTAACAATAGTATCTATTATTTAATATAATCATGTTATAATATCTCTTGCGTATGTATAGTATTATAAAACACATTATTATATAACTCTGTATATTCTATGTTTTTCTTTACATGAATATATTGTGTTTAAATTACTAACCATTGTTAATATGTTATATAATGTAATTCTCACATAAACAGAACCTCGATGAATTTTGCTTGTTATTAGCGCTACCTTGTGGTAAAGATAAAAATGATTTCCTACAACAAAGAAGTTCCCTGAACGAGAACTTCATACATTACCTGCAAGAGAAACAAGCCGCTGGAATCGTGAATATACCTTTAACCGATGGAACTCAGGTAGGTTTCAGAACTGTTTAATGTCATTGTTTGGGATATATAATAATATTAGAAAGTCATAATATTTATTATAATATTTGTGAAGCATTTTAAGATTGCGTTATTCAATATAAATAAAATGAATGATTAGAATTAACGGTAGGTGCAGAGAATTGAGAAAAACAAATTGTGTTTACAATTTTTTTTATAAAATATAAAATATTATCTTTTAATTGATATATAAATCATAATTTTATATAAAATATAACTATAAAATAAAGACTTTTAAAAGTTTACTATTTAAATAAATTATAATAATAATTTAAAAAAAAATTAATTCAATATTCATAATAATTTAATGAATATAAGATAGTTATTAGAATTTCAAAAGCTAAAATAAATAATATTCTATATAGATTTAAATAATCGGAATTCATATTTGGCTCTTTTTTATAATAATTATTCATAATATGATAAGTTATCGTCTATTTATATTTTTCATAATTGTATAGTAAATCTTTAGAATCAATTTACTCAGAATAATTATTTTTCTAATTGCATTCATTCAAACATCATTATCTCATTCAATAATGATTTAAATTAATTTAAATTTTCAGATAATTAATATTATATATAATTACACATATTTGCATTTTTTTTAATTTAATAATTTATTAGTTAAACATAATTTATATTAAATATTTTCTTTTATATCCTATAAAAAAATGAATTATAGATCTATATAATCTATAGTTATTTTAAATATTGTATTGGAATAATAAATACAAAATAAGTTAATATACTTTAGATATACCACTATTTGTCCTATTAAATAAATGTAAAAATCTATTTATAGAGCAGAGGTCTTACAAACCCTTAAAGATAAGTTTTAAATGCAATTAATTACTTGATAAATAATATTCTATTTTATAAATTCAATAAATATAATTGTTTCTACAGGGTTACGTGGTACATATATTCCCTCCTTGTGAATTCACCAACGTGAAACTGGCGACCTTTGCCCCCGATCTGCATGCGAACATCCTGTCCATCACGAACATGCTCATCATCGTCGTGACAACCGTACACACGAGTCACATGACCCCTACAGCTATTCCCACTCAGATACCTCCCGCCATGTTGGCACACTAGCCACCCCCCATCTCCATCAACCCTAATATACACCCCTTTTATTATTTGATCTCATGTGTAATATTATTTATTATACAACTGCTATTTGTATTGTATAACTCAATACGTGTAGATTTACATATATGTATATATATATATATATATATATATATATATACAATGTATTAATATTGTTAATCGAATAGGCAGCAATTTTATTTTTCTATCTTACGATGTGTTTTTAGATTTGTATATAGATTTGGCATGCCTATAAAGGTACATGATTGATGTACAAAGATTATTGTGTGATATTGTGTATATAGCCTGCATACATTGTAAATAGTAATGTACATATTAACATCATGACTGTGAAAACACTCTTCAGTCGTGAATTTTATTATAAAAACATGGTAACTCATTTTAGTTAACAAATATTGTGATTTTTATGTTATTCCCGATTAATAAAATTAATGTTACATAAATTATCAATAATTTGTTTATTGTTTAATATTAATTTATGTAATTCGTAAAAGAATAAATACTATATAATAGTTATAAATATGTTATTTATATTTTCAAATAATTATCATAATGCTATTTTATTTATATCTTATATCCTATAAAACTTACTACTAACAAAGATTTTGCGAAGCAAAGATATAACACTCCCTATGCATGCAACGTAATTTAGTAATATACCCTGCCGCTGCTAGCAGTAGTATCGAAATCACTGAAATAGATTTAGGTTCTGCTCTGTTTGCATACAACACTTTTTCATTGCCCTATTAAATTACATGCAATATAAATTAGCTTTTACTTACTAAATATATACTTATAGCATTTAAACATACATATCATATTTATTTGTTATATATTAGTAATGAACACTTAGTTTTCATCATATAAATATTAATTTAAAGCATATTATTTAACATTTTAAAAGTATATAGTTAAATACGAATTTACATTATAAACAACACATAGTTCCTAAAAGTAACCCGCTATAGGTGGCACTGGGGTATTTTGTATACAAATTAGAATTACACGATTTCACGTAAGTGTTGTATCTTTCCTTCGGAAAATCTTTGATACTAAAATACAATTATTAAATTATACATAATATTTAGTTTATCAAATCAATAATTTAGTGATATTCTGCACATATCTTTGATATTAAAATACAATTATTAAATTATACATAATATTTAGTTTATCAAATCAATAATTTAGTGATATTCTGCACATAGTAATGTATATTATTATATTTAATATTAAGTATTAGTATGATAAACTTGAAAATTATCAATAAATTCAAAATAATCATTATATATAAAATACATATTATAGTACTTACCAATACAATTATATATAAATAATGTATAATAAGTTGTTAATAATTATTAATTTATAAATATAATGCTATATTATTAAATTGTAATGATATGAAAATATGAATGTATAATATAAATTTAATAAAATAGATATATATAATAAATGATGTTGAATTGAATTGAAAATATGTTATCAATATATATATATCATAGAGCTAGAGAGAAATTTTCACTCTAGCTCTGTGATATATATCATAGATTTATAGTTTACTATAGTAAACTATAAATCTATGTATATAGACAAAGCAATATAATTTAACTTTATTTATTTTAATTGTAGACATTTATTTCTTCTCTATTTTTTTTATTTTCACAATAATATATTATGTAAAGTCTAAATAATTAAGAATTAAATATATTATATAATAAATTATCATTAAAAAAATATACTACTTTTTTCTTTTTTGTGATCACATGATTTGAATGTTGCATATCCTGTAATATATATACAAATAGTTAATAATTTAATGTTAATGCAACTCAAATAAAGTATATATATATACTTTATTAAAATAATATATTCATTTATTTTTAAAAGATATTAATAATTAAATATAATAGTTCAATTTATTTAAAAAATTACATTGATAATATACATAAAAATGAGTATTTCTGATACTGTAACAGTACCTATATTAGACGAATCCGAAAATAACATTCATGATAATTCAACTCATGCATCAATAGATACAAATAAACTAGTTAGTATGAGTAGTATTATTTTAAAATAAAATAGTAATTAATCAACATAATAAAATTCAATATGTATTGAAATATATAAATAATTGTAAGTATCATTCATTTAAAATAATAATAATTATAAATGTTATGGTACCTGGTAAAAGCTTTGAGATTTGAACACCTGCAAAATTGTTTATTCGAATATGAGATTTTACAATAGCGTATGATTGGCCATTATAATTAGCGTATGTCTATTTATATAGTATCATACATGCAGCGGCGTATCAGAAATATATATGTATGGCACACTGTATGTGTGTGTGGTCATTAATATTTGTAGTTTTAGTTATAACTAAAACTAAATATATTTTCACTGGTTTGATTTGGTTGGGTTTAGTTTTGATATTTGCAGGTTTTTTTAGCTTCATAACATCCCAACTGAACCTATACAAACATATATATATATATAAATGTGTGTGTTACTGATAATCCGTTACATGTATGATAGTCTATGAATAGACATACGCTAATTATAATGGCCAATCATACGCTATTGTAAAATAACTAATTCGAATAAACAATTGTGCGGGCTTTCAAATCGCGAAGATTTTGACCATAATCTAATTTTATTATTTATTAAAATTATTGGAACATCGGAACTTTACAATCAACGTACACATTCCACGGACACTGTCCGCCTATCGTAAATTTAATCTAATATGCTATACTATAAACATTGATGTCCGCCGATCGTAAAGTTCATTTAATCCAGCTTATTATATATTCAATATAAGTACTATTATTATTAATAGTATTATTATTATTAGTATTACTATTATTATTAATAGTATTATTATTATTAATAGTACTATTATTATAATATAAGGCTATGCATTAAATACGACTCATTTAACATATATTATTCAGTAACAACTGCAGCGTGTGACGGGGATATTAACAATTACGTAATTAATCAAGTGTGTGTGTATTTAATATTCACATGTGACTTATATGATGAGGGATTATGATTAAAAATGACGAGTTGAGTTTTATAGAAATAAGGATTGTGACTCCCCTTAATCAAATATATTATATAATTTTATTTATTTTTTTAATTATAAATTTAAAATAATTAATAATCACTAATTGTAATTAATCATAATTAAAGTAATGCTCGATACAAATTCGCGAAAGAAACGTTTTAATACATTTATTCCAAACAATTATATCACGAATGTAACCGGTACGAGAATACAATCGAAGTAATATTTATGTACGATATAATGTCAATTATTACGCCTAGATATAATAGTTTCCATACGTAAATACGCAGAGATATCCGCTGGTATGGGAAGGTGGTCTGGAGATGAAGAACTTCGAGGCCGTAGTTCAGATGCATTACGTAATCGGCAACCGTGATCTAGTCGACCACCTTCACACCTACGGTAACGCCTTGATCACCACCACCGATGATGAACCCCTGTGTAGACCATTGAGAAGCACTCTACGCATGAAATTCGAGAAATTGGATTTCTTGAATTCTAAAATGGCGGTACGTATTGAATATATATGTACAGCGTATGGTAGTTTTATTTGGAAATATGTTATATTATTTGTAAAGCCGATATATATACATGTGTTATAATTGGTTTAAAATGTTACAATGGTATCTATTATTTAATATAATCATGTTATGATATCTGTCGCGTGTAGTTCTATACACAACTGTATCTAATCTACGTGTTCTCCTTTACGTGAATATATTGTGTTTACATTACTAACCATGTAATAGCACAGTATTATTAATATATTATATAAATGAATTCTCTAACATAAACAGAACCTCGATGAATTTTGCTTGTTATTAGCGCTACCTTGTGGTAAAGATAAAAATGATTTCCTACGTCAAAGAAGTTCCTTGAATAATGACTTTATACACTACCTGCAAGAGAAACAAGCCGCTGGAATCGTGTACATACCTTTAACCGATGGAACTGAGGTATATTTCTGCACTGTTTAATGTCATTGTTTGGGATATATAATAATATTTGCGAAGCATTTTTAGATATTTTTTTTATTTCTATTTTGTATATGTTTAGATGTAATTATATATTATAAATAGTATTGAAATTTTCAATAAATAATCTGTTTTTTAAGTACCATAAAATCGTGTTTTATGAAGGTTAGTAAAAATAAAAATTATTCAAATTACAAAATACTAAAAACAATTCGATTAATTTATTCCATATATTTTAATATAATTGTATAAATTATAAGTATGTAACTAGTATCGATTATGAAAATATTCTATTTATATCTTTATATTTATCTATCCACATCATTTTAATGCGTTTATCTCGACATAATTAATGTTTCAGATTTCTATAGAGTATATGTAGATTGATGAATTTGACTACGACACAATTATAGAAACTTTATAAACTTTATAGAAATAATAAATTATAATTTATCTGTATGTGAATATATATATAAAAAATAATATATCTAGTTTATAAATATAAAAACATTTTTATAATATTACAATTATTTTTCCAAAAATAGAATTTATAGAAGTAGCATGTATCTATTTACAGGTAAATTCACGCAATTTATCGATGACCGAGATAAATTAAATTAACTCAAATTAAATAAATTACTCGATAAATAATATTCTATTTTATATATATATATAAATATATAAATTATTTCTACAGGATTACGTGGTACATATATTCCCTCCGTGTGAATTCACCGACGCTAAACTGGCGACCTTTGCCCCCGATCTGCCTATGCACGTCCTGTCCATCACGAACATGCTCGTCATCATCGTGACATCCATATACACGGGTCACATGACCCCTACAGCTAGTCCCACTCGGATACCTCCCGCCATGTTGGCACACTAGCCACCCCCCACATACGCCCTAATATACACCCCTTTTATTATTCGATCTCTTGTATAATACTATTTATCATACAAATGCTGTTTGTATTGTATAACTCAATACGTGTAGTTTTACATATATATATATATATATATATATATATAATGTATTCATATTGTTAATCACCTATTTTATATTGTTAATTAATTGTTAATTAATCAATTTTTCTATCTTACGATGTGTTTATATTTGTATAAAGATTTGGCATACCTATAAATGTACAACGATTATTGTGTGATATTGCCGGCGTACCTTATAAATAGTAACGTACATATTAACATCAATAACTACGAAAACACTTTTCAGTTGTGAATTTTATTATAAATAAATCGTAACTACTTTTAGTTAACAAATATTATTATTTGTATGTTATTCCCGATTAGTGAAATTAATTTTACATAAATTATCATTAATTTTTAAATTTCCAATTTAGTAATTAGGTTATTTATATTTTCAAATAATTATCATAATTCTTGTATATGAATATATCTTATATATATATATATACAAGTTTTACAGATTATTACAAACGTGAGATTACAAGAATGAACAGCGGTATGAGACCTACATAGGTATTACAACTATGTGTTCTTCTTCATATCAAAATATACACCATTGAAATGTAAAATAATACGTTTTAAATTATTATTTATATGATAAAAAATAAGTGTTCATTCCTAATATATAACAAAGTAGTATATAATGTTGATTTTAAATGCTATACACATCTGTGTGGCGAGTACTCTCTAACTTATATCGCATGCAGTTGCGTAGTACGATGAAAACATTATTGTCTAGAAACCGTAAATCTATTTCAGTGTTTGGATACTATTTCCAACAGCGGTGGGGTGTAGGTATTACTTACATTGCGTAGATAGGCAATGTTTTTGTTATCTGCTTCGCAACATCGTTTGTATCAGAGTATGTGTGCTAAAATTATATAATTCAAACTATAGTTAAAAATATAGCTTAGCAAACAATTTTTAATGAGATAAATCAAAATCATTCATCTCCTCCATGTTAAAATCCAATCTCTTCGATATTAATCTTTGGTGAAGTTTTAAAAACTTTAATAATTAATTTTAGTTATTCAATTAAATGTGTAATCTAATTCATATAAAATTCTCACGCTCAATATTTATAAAATTACCAATCTGAACCATCTTACCACAGGGCTCACGTGTGTAGCAAGACCTCCTATAACCTCGAGGTTATAGGAGGTCTTGATAATATCAGCATAACAGCAGCATAATATCATTATAAATTAATAGCAGTATAATAGACATTTAATAGCAGCATAATAGCACAATGTAAACATTTGAGGTTCTAGCATTTGCTGTTATGCTGCTATTATGCTGCTCTTACTGTTTGCTGGGTATTCCAAACACTTTATTATAAAGTTTATATATTATTTATATATTAGTTTATATAAAGTTTATATATAGTGAAGTATGCATGTTATTAAATATTTTCCTACGATCAGGTTAAATCATAGATTTAGAGTACCATTCTAAATCTATGGGTTAGATCATAGAGCTAGAGAGAAAGTTTCTCTCTAGCTCTGCCCAGCAAACAGTAAGAGCAGCATAATAGCAGCATAACAGCATATGCTAGAGCCTCAAATGTTTACATTGTGCTATTATTCTGCTATAAATGTATATTATGCTGCTATTATAATAATAGCAGCATAATATACATTTAAAATAAATAGCAGCATAATATTAGCATAATAGCAGCATAATATCCTGACAAATTAATAGCAGCATAATAGACATCTAATAGCAGCATAATAGCAAAATGTAAACATTTGAGGCTCTATCATATGCTGTTATGCTGCTATTATGCTGCTCTTACTGTTTGCTGGGTGTGGTTAGATATACAATACCTCATATAACCTCGTTTATATGAGGTATTGGTATATAATAGAATCTTTCTTAATAAATTCTATAGTTTTTGTTTTAAATACCTGCAAATTATATGAAATTATCCAATACGAGAAATTATGGGATAATTCTATATTTTGTGATAGATAATGTAAATTATTATAAATTGTTATTATTATTACAGTGATTTTTAAATCATTAATATATTAAGAATTAATAAGAATTAATACATTACTTTGTAGTTTACGACTGAATATAATATATTTAATTTATATATGTATTTTATAATTACCAACTAGTTGCAAATACTTTTTAATAGGAGAATATATTTATGTCTACCATAAATAAAATGGTTATTATTATTATAATTAAATTTAAAAAAATCACTAAATTAGACTTTAATATGTGTGTGTTTAATTAATAAATTGATTTGCTTTTTATATAATATGTGAGTTATTTATCCTATTATATTTTATTTAGTATTCATATAATATAATATCTAAATTTAGATTTAGATTTAGTATAATTATCGAGTTATACAATATTTAAAACTTGAATCGCTTGAGCGCTAAGTGTGGTCTAAGTGAATATACAAATTATTGCATAAGGTAACATATGATAATACATAAATACTTTTTTAAGTGTATATTTAGATGTCACCACATAGATTTAAACTATAAATGTCGCGACAACGTTTTTAATATCACGATTATAAGAAATATGTAATCTCGAAAATGGTGTCATTGTAACAATTATTGTTATTGTTTTGTATTTGAATCTAGATTTATATTATTATAATAATCATATTATATTACATATTTTATTTTACATATTTAACTGCCTTTTACTATGGATTTGAGAAATCGATATAATTGTATTAATGACTTAAGTCATCGGGAAATTTCCCCCTACTAAGATCATCTTAAAGATGATTTGCCGTAGATTACCTTCTTATATCATATATAAGGAACACGTTCATAACCGGCGCCAAAAATATATGACTAATAGTTTATTCAATATCAGAGCGCGCGCTTTCAAGGACACGTATGTAGTTGGATATACTACGTGTACACGTAATATACTTATATATATATAATACAGTGTATTCCATATATGTAGATACATAGATTTGTATTTTCCCTATATCGTTATTGATATATATATATATATCCTAAGGTAAACTATACATCTATATATATTGCGTGTATACGTAGTATATACAAGGACATACGTGTCCTTGGTATATCTATAGGCGTAATATATCTATTATGACACGCCTATATCTAGAAGCGGGTGTTTCAACTCCGAAAGCGCGAGCTCCGATATCGAATTAACTATTAGTCATATATTTTTGGCGCCGGTGTCGTATTTAAAAAATACCCCTATTTAAAAAATACCCTTTTTAAATAATAAGGACATAAAAGTCCTTAATATAATTATTAAATATTAATAATATTAAATTTGAAATTAATTAAGGACGACATGTCCTTAATATATTTTGTAAACGTAATTTGAAATAAAATTAGATTAATATATATCTAATATATTTATATTTTAAAATGGTAACATTTTATAATTATATTATTGATATATTAATCTAATTAATTTATACGGATTAGTTATATTTATATACAAAAATACATAACTTAATATGTACATATTCAAAATAATATATACAAAATAATATTCATATCATATCATTATTATATGATGTGTTAAACATAGGCTGAGATATTATATAGTGAATATTTTATGTAGTATACACGAATTAGGCTGCTTAATAATAGTACGTTTAGACTTGTTCCCATATGTAAATAGCGTAGTGGTTGATTGACGGCGAGTCTTATTATTATAGTGTTTATTTAATAAATAAATCTGTATACATGTCAAATCTAATTCATATACTATATGATATAGTAATTAACTTTAATTGTAGATATGATAATTTTTTTAAATAAGCTAATACAATATGCGCTTCAGTTAAGTACATCACGCATATTCAAATTTGACAAAATATACATATAAAAGTTTCCCAAAAGATATAAAAATGTAGTTATATCTTATTATAAATAATATATTTTATAAGGCAATAATAAATAATATATCTCATTATTTTATTATTTAAATTTGAGCTGAAAACGTAACAGAAATGTGTATTTTGCATGAAAATTATTAATTTTTAAAATGAATTAAATTATATATCTTATTTTAATTATATGGTATAACAACTATTGTATAATTTATAATATAATAGAGTAATACAAAATATTTCTAACTATATAATATAATAAATAATTATAATATTAATATCATTTTAATTAAAATTTAGCCTAACTATTATTATTAAAAGTATTATTAATATTACATGGGTCTACACATGATGATTATATGATTAGTAATACAATATATATATATATATATATATATATATATATATATTTATATATATTAATTTTGTTATAGACTACTGCATTCTTTATTATACTATAATAAAAGTATATAATAATTTATGACTACAATAAAGAAACATCATATGTGTACAGGAGTAAACTTTGGGTACCTAATATATGGAGAGCTGCTTTTGATAATAAAATAAAAAGAATAGGATGCTATTTTCTATATAAACATGAGAATGTGCAGACTTTGCAAATCACTTTGACTATCAAGAATATATTAAAATTATATATATATATATATATTATTATTTGGTGGAGTCCATTTATCCCATCCAGGAACTTAGATGATGTTTCCACTTATAACCATATGGCTATCAAATTTCCCTTCGAATATGATCTCGTGTTAAGGCATCCATGGTTTTAACGAAAGCTGATCATTTATTTATATACAATTATATAAGATCACTTCTAATTATTATATGGATACATTTTAATGGTTAGAATCCATGTCCTACTGCTTAGCCAACTGAGCCACACAGCATTTTTATGTATATGTATATATTCCTCCCTTACCTCCTCCTTCTCCTCCTCCCCTCCTCATACTCATACTCCTCCTTCTCTTCCTCTTATTATTTCCCTACCCCTACCCCCATCCTCCTTCTCTCCCCTCCCCTCTCTCACTCACTATCTCTCCCCCTCTCTCACTCACTCACTCCCCCTCTCTCACTCACTCTCCCTCCCCCTCCCCCTCCCCTCTCTCCCTCTCCATCTCTCCCTATCCCCCTCTCTCACTCACTCCCTCTCCCCCTCCCACTCTCTCACTCCCTCCCCTCTCTCACTCACTCTCCCTCCCTCTCCCCCTCTCTCACGCCCTCCCCCTCCCCCTCTCTCACTCACTCACTCTCTCTCCCTCTCTCACTCACTCCCTCTCCCTCACCCTCTCCCCCTCTCTCACTCTCTCACTCACTCTCTCCCTCTCTCACTCCCTCTCCCTCACTCACTCCCTCTCCCTCTCCCTCTCCATATCCCTCTCCCTCTCTCACTCACTCTCCCTCTCCCAATACATTAGATACAATGTTTATTCATAGTGTAATTAGTATATAAAATTGATTTATATTAATTTTGTACGATTACTATCTAATTATAATTTTGTTTTTAAATATTGTGATATTTGTAATGTTAATTAGTTTATTATTTTATTTCAAATTAATTATCTTTTACTTACAGAAAACATTTAATTTAAAAGAAAAACTAATGATAAATGAACTAATTGGTTTCTTTTCTCTTAAGATTAAAAAATAGAAAGTATACTTTATACTTTATAAAATATATTTAAAAATATGTCATCAATAAAATTATATGTATATCAAATAATTTATTTATTATTTCATCAATGCATATATTATGCAATACTAGTATATATAATTATTCAATATATAATAATAATGTTAACAACAATATAATTAATATGTATACAGATATCTATTAACATTTATATATCACTTATAATTTAATATATTTCTATAATAAAATCTAAAAAAAAACATATTTTTACCTTTTTTATTATTATTAAATGATAAATTACATATTGATTAATATTAATATAGTTTATTTTTTTAATATTATTAATGTAATTCATGGATAATAATAAATTAACTTTAAAATAACAGTTATATGTTGAGTTTATATGTAACTATTAGTTTATTACTTTGAATACAGTATTATATTTATCTTTAAATACAATATTTATATGATGATTAAAGGTATGATTTAACACTTTTATATATAATATATTTATATCCTATTATATAGTGATTATTAATATAAGTATAATATTTATTTAATGTATAATTACAATAAATAAAATATAGTATAATGCAAGTATTTGAAGTTTATAAAATCATTATTTATGCATATTTCAGATAAATTCTGCAACACTATTATCATGTTTGTTTATATTTTGCGTATCTAGGTCAAATAAATACCGTATGCAGGCTAGATAGGAAGCTGTACCGCTTGGATATATATAACTTATTTTAAAATCGTTATAAATATTTAAATTTCATAGATAACAATTTGATAATAATATTCGATTACATATTTGTAAATATGATTGATTTTAAAAATTAATACAATAGAGAATTGTGTGTTTTATATTAATTTCATATTGATTCTGAAAACTTTTGATACTTGTACTTAAATTAATTTACAAAGATAATAGAATATCTAAGGGGTATTTTTTAAATAGGGGTATTTTTTAAATACGACACCGGTTATGAACTACAACCATATATAATATATATATATATATATATATATATATATATATATATATATATATATATTATATATGTACCAGGGTTCCATTATTTTCGGTAAAAACCTATTTCTACCATGTTAATTTACGGTAAAAACCGGTAATAACCTGTAATTACCGGTAAAAACCTAGTACTCATAAAATATAATACCTTTAAAAAAAAAATTATATTGAAATTTAAAGTAATATTGATTCATTTATATATAAATGTTATTGCTAATTAATCTAGCAGATTTATTTGAAAATTTGTCAACATTTGTCTGCTTTATTATGCCATTTATAGTACATTTATTATTTTAAATCCAACTGGATTTTGAGGTCTGCCACCCTTATATTGTAAAATTAACAAGTTGATGTAATTGGATATATTTTATAAATGAAATAAAATCATACTGTATTATATATTCATAAAATTACACAATGAAAATATTACTAAATAGTTATACAGTATTGTCAAAGATTTTACGAAGCAAAGATATAACACTCCCTATGCATGCAACGTAATTTAGTAATATACCCTGCCGCTGCTAGCAGTAGTATCGAAATCACTGAAATAGATTTAGGTTCGGCTCTGTTTGCATACAACAATGTTTTTATTGCTCTATTAAATTACATGCAATATAAATTAACTTTTACTTACTAAATATATACTTATAGCATTTAAAACATAAATATCATATTTGTTTGTTATATATCAGTAATGAACACTTAGTTTTCATCATATAAATATTAATTTAAAGCATATTATTTAACATTTTAAAAGTGTATAGTTAAATACGAATTTACATTATAAACAACGCATAGTTCCTAAAAGAAACCCGCTATAGGTGGCACCAGGGTATTTTGTATACAAATTCGAATTACACGATTTCGCGTAAGTGTTATATCTTTCCTTCGGAAAATCTTTGGTATTGTAAAAAATATTTGTAAAAACTATATTTAATTTCATATATATAAAAATAAATATTCTATTCAGTATTTATATATATATATATATATATATATATATATAATTAACAATATATATAGATATATTTAATATATTTAATTAAATATCATGGTATAAAATCAAATAATGAATATATTCAAATAATTTCTCAATGAAAATATTATTAGTTCTATTGTTTAATATATATATTATTTTTTACAATATTAAGTCCCTGTCACACCGAAAAAGTTCGCCGATTTTTCACCAATTTCGTACAGATTTTTCTCTCTCTCTCTGTGCTACACCCCTACCGATATATCACCAATGGGCTTTCCTTTTACTAATGCAAAAATAAATATATTATTATATTAAATATTTTATATATATATATATTGACTTATTTACTCATTTATTTCAATATCATATTATTTATTTAAAAAATATTTTCTTTACATAGAGTCAAAATTAATAATGTTTTTTTTTTAATATAAAAAATCTTATAATATTGATTTTAATGTAGTATTATTTAACTTTATAATTGTATATTATCTATTAAATATAAAATCTATAAATAATATATAATTGTAAATTATATAGACACTAGTAGGTTTTTACCATGGTAAAAACCTGTTTTTACCGGACAGGTTATTACCGCGGTTATTACCATAGGCGGTAATAACCTATGGAACACTGATATGTACTTATTAAGAGTGACAGACGTTTCGTATAACGGACGTTTAGTATAAAAATATCAGATGAAATTATTATACGAAACGTCTGTATGAAACGTCTTTTATACGAAACGTTTGGAATTCGTATACGAAACGTCTGATATTTGTATACGAAACGTCTGGTATACGCATAGAGCTAGAGAGAAACTTCTGGGTATACGAAACGTCTGACATTACTTATTAAGCCAGTGTTGGTTAAAACCTACTTTTCCTAAAACTTGAATTTAGATTTTTATTCAAAAAACCTAGGTTTTTTCTTACATAGATAGGTTTTTCCTTTTTTTAATAGAATATATCCACATATTTTTTTTAAATATTGATTATAATATTATATAAAATATATATATTGATGATTATTAAAATTGTATATTATATACTAGATATATTAATAATATAATTTTATATACAAGAATAACTTAAAAATAAATACTTTATTATGTCAGCCTATAATAATAATATTTATACATTAATTGGATATATAGAAAAAAGAGTTGATAAGGAATATAGTATATTCTATATACATGTGAATTATGGATAAATTATAAAATAAATGATATTAATATTGTATAATTAAGATGATTTGGGAGGGGGCCTGTACATATGAGCTAAACACCGTACTCCTATATCATCCTCCTTCTCCCCACGAGTACCCCTTCGTCTAGGAAAGGGGCCTGCACATAAAGACTTAACATAAACACTACCAAAGATTGTTATAAGTAAAACTATAAAACTAACGCAAAATCCTACACTTAGATTTTGTATACAAAAACCAACAGCACCACCTATATTGGAGTCAATTTTCAGAACTAGGTGTTGAAAATGTAAATTTGTATCTATACACTTTTAATAATAAAATAATATGCTTTAAATTAGTATTTATATGATGAAAACCAAGTTATCATTACTAATATACATAGATTTATAGTTTACCTAGACTGTACGATATGTTAGTTTTAAATTTGCAAAATATTTTACTATAGCCTACCCCCACCCCATGAATACCCTCTAGTCTGGGAGGGGGGCTGCACAGGAATACCCTCTAACACTACCCTCACCCCCCTCAGGATTACCCTCTAACACTACCCTCACTCCCCCCCCTCCCCTAGGAATACCCTCTAACACTACCCTCACCCCCCCCTCAGGATTACCCTCACCCCCCTCAGGATTACCCTCTAACACTACCCTCACCCCCCCCCAGGAATACCCTCTAACACTACCCTCACCCCCCCCAGGAATACCCTCTAACACAACCCTCACCCCCCCCCTCAGTAATACCCTCTAACACTACCCTCACCCTCCCCCCAGTAATACCCTCTAACACTACCCTCACCCCCTCCCAGGAATACCCTCTAACACTACCCTCACCCTCCCCCCTCAGTAATACCCTCTAACACTACCCTCACCCCCCCCCTCAGTAATACCCTCTAACACTACCCTCACCCCCCCCCAGTAATACCCTCTAACACAACCCTCACCCCCCCCAGGAATATCCTCTAACACTACCCTCACCCCCCCCCCCAGGAATACCCTCTAACACTACCCTCACCCCCCCCAGGAATACCCTCTAACACAACCCTCACCCCCCCCTCAGTAATACCCTCTAACACTACCCTCACCCTCCCCCCAGTAATACCCTCTAACACTACCCTCACCCCCCCCCCCTCCCAGGAACACCCTCTAACACTACCCTCACCCCCCCCTCAGTAATACCCTCTAACACTACCCTCACCCCCCCAGGAATACCCTCTAACACAACCCTCACCCCCCCAGGAATACCCTCTAACACTACCCTCACCCCCCCCCCTCAGTAATACCCTCTAACACTACCCTCACCCTCCCCCCTCAGTAATACCCTCTAACACTACCCTCACCCCCCCCAGGAATACCCTCTAACACTACCCTCACCCCCTCCCAGGAATACCCTCTAACACTACCCTCACCCTCCCCCCTCAGTAATACCCTCTAACACTACCCTCACCCCCCCCTCAGTAATACCCTCTAACACTACCCTCACCCCCCCCCAGTAATACCCTCTAACACAACCCTCACCCCCCCCAGGAATATCCTCTAACACTACCCTCACCCCCCCCCCAGGAATGCCCTCTAACACTACCCTCACCCTCCCCCCAGGATTACCCTCTAACACTACCTTCACCCCCCCCTCAGGAATACCCTCTAACACTACCCTCACCCTCGCCCCTACCCTAGGATTACCCTCTAACACTACCCTCACCCCCCTCAGTAATACCCTCTAACACTACCCTCACCCCCCCCCCCAGGAATACCCTCTAACACTACCCTCACCCCCCCCCCAGGAATACCCTCTAACACAACCCTCACCCCCCCCCCTCAGTAATACCCTCTAACACTACCCTCACCCTCCCCCCAGTAATACCCTCTAACACTACCCTCACCCCCCCCCCTCCCAGGAACACCCTCTAACACTACCCTCACCCCCCCCTCAGTAATACCCTCTAACACTACCCTCACCCCCCCCTCAGTAATACCCTCTAACACTACCCTCACCCCCCCCAGTAATACCCTCTAACACTACCCTCACCCTCCCCCCAGTAATACCCTCTAACACTACCCTCACCCCCCCCTCCCAGGAACACCCTCTAACACTACCCTCACCCCCCCCTCAGTAATACCCTCTAACACTACCCTCACCCCCCCCTCAGTAATACCCTCTAACACTACCCTCACCCCCCCCAGGATTACCCTCTAACACTACCCTCACCCCCCCCCTCAGTAATACCCTCTAACACTACCCTCACCCTCCCCCCTCAGTAATACCCTCACCACCCCCCCAGGAATATCCTCTAACACTACCCTCACCCCCCCCCCCAGGAATGCCCTCTAACACTACCCTCACCCTCCCCCCAGGATTACCCTCTAACACTACCTTCACCCCCCCCTCAGGAATACCCTCTAACACTACCCTCACCCCCCCCAGGAATGCCCTCTAACACTACCCTCACCCTCGCCCCTCCCCTAGGATTACCCCATAGTATGGGAAGGGGCCCTACAAATGAAGGGCAAACACGCCGAGGTACAGATGCACTACGTCGTGGGCAACCGGCGTATAATTAACGAGACATTCCATCCGTTTTCTGTGACCCGCCCCGTCTCCCGTGGGGACCCTGTACATAAGTCACTCCTGATCGATCGACGCATGAAGTGCGATCCGATTCAGTTGAACGCGATGGATTTCAAGATGCAGGTGATACGCGCGTTCTCTTTTTAACTCTTAACTATTATTTATAAAGGTTTTCGTCGATATTAAAAGTTGTTCGTAGTGTTGCATTTTTTTCATAAACATGTATAAACTATCAAGTATCGACTATTTTTAATAATTGTAATATTATATTTTAAGTCCACCCTTTATCGTAGAAATATGTGCACTAATTTTAGGATATCGAATCTACCTTTTATTTAGAATATATTTTTAATGCACTGTTTTGTTTGTTCCTTTTAAAATTAAATTTCATCCGAAATATACGCGATAGTTAGATATCGAAACTTTTTTCTAAATATATTTTATTGCCCAATTCCTTTTCTACTCATTCAAATAATTTTAAATTCTTTAATGAAAACCTAATCTGGATAATGATATCTAAACAATATATGTAGTCAGTAGTTAGTAACTACTAGTTACTATGAAATATTAATCAATATATTTTATATATATATATAATATATTAGATTGCTTCATCCATCCCTCCGAAAACTAAAACACAAAATCACGTTTTCCTATTTTCCAATGGTGATTCAACTATATTTTCAACAATTTAAAAAATAATTTATTTTTATATTAAAATTTAGTAAAAAACATATATTCTATGTAGTTAAACGTTATCATTACAATCGAGTGTATTCAATCTACTCTACTTATTCATATAGTCGGCATCGTATTAAATATATCGTCTCACCAACAGTCCCAGTCTAAGTTTTGTATACTGCTAGCCATGCCCTGCGGTAAGAACAAAACCGACTTCCTGTATCAGAGGAGTTCTCTGGACAGGAACTTCATCGCCTACTTACACGGTAAAGAGGCCGCCGGGATAGTGAAAGTTCCTCTAGGCTACAGAAATAGGGTACGTCGTCGCTTACTTCTCTCTCTACGCCTCACTAATTCTCACGCGATACTTCTCTCTCTCTCTCTCTCGTGTGTGTACACTGTAACTCGTCCACGAGGATAGATAATGATAACAATTAGTTAATGAAAGATAATTATAATAATATATATTTATCGAAATAACTATATATATATATATATATATATATATATATATATATATATCAGGGAGAATGTCAAATACATTTTTCAGATTCAAATAGGTCTTTGTGTAAAAAATCAATTTTAATAAAAATGTTATGCAAATTATGTAATATAGTATTAAAATACAAATACAATACAGTTTATCATATACAAATTCAAAATAAAACAAAATATGAATACAATAATCTGGTATTAAATATTTGGGATTCTTGAATTAAGGTAATTTGGGTGACTTTAAATAAGGACTAAATAACATTATAGAAACATGTATAGTTAGATATACTATTAGTATTTATCAATGTACTCATTTTAAACATTATTTTTAATTTATTAGATCGGTAAATATCAAAATAATACATGTGTATTTTATTTATATAAGATGAGTAATCTACAAAATCGTAAAGTTATTTGTGATGTAATATATTTATACTAAATGTAAAATTTTAAATAGTAGTTATAAGCAATATCATTTTTTAAAGATACCAGTGCAATTTATATAAATTATAACAAGAAATAACATATTATATTACTCGTATTGAGCGATATATCTTCAAAGGATACTATATTATTTAAAATACACTTAACAATATAAATCTTGAAAAACGATAATAAATCTTATAAAAACGTATTGAATACTAATAATCGTGCACTTAATAATACATCTAGATAACATATTATTGTATTCTAAAAAGTATTCTAAATTTATACAATATTTTAGTATATGTTACGTTTATAGTATATAATAATATATCTCATATATCTTTGATATTATGAGAGTATATATAAAATAAAAGTATTACATAAAATATACCAAAATATCAACCTATAAGCGTTTATAAATATATATATATATATATATATATATATATATATATATATATATATATATATATACAATATAAAATGGAATTTACTATTACATAAAGTAATTAAAGTAATAACTCAGTCGTCCCAGATTAACATGATTTTCATCTCATATAAGATAAAATGATGTTCATATTTACCGATTTAATAAATTAATAGTTGTAAATATTATTATATTGATAAATGCTAATAGTATATCTACCTATTCATATTTATTAATAATATTATTTAGCAATACTATATCAGTTATACCAAATTATTTCGAAATATTTATAAAATTACCTATTACAATATTATTTGCATAGAAAATATTTTATTATATTTTATTCTTTTGATATATTTTTGATATAAATTTTCAAAATCAGTATTATTTATATTATAAATATTTATATATTTTTACGTGACATATTTATTTATATTATTTTAAATCTAAAATATGTCCTATATAGGTATTAAAAAACTGTTGATTTTGTACATTCATAAATTAACTATCTTTATTAAAATTATTTATAAAATATGGATTCTATTTAATTAAAAATTAAATATATTTTTAATATTTATTATAATATTATAACAACAAAAACTTCTAGTAAATTATTATAAGATATTCCAATATAGTCTACAGTATAATATATTGTTAACATTAATTATAAATTTATCAATCTTATATAAATATATATAGACATTATATCTATACTGCGTTTAATGTACGTCTCTATCAAATCTAGTTAAAGTCGCTTTAAATCATCAAAGTGGGCCTAATTTCGTATAGCCAGATATATACTGCTTCAAGTTATTATAATTGACTTGCCTTTACATTACTTGCCCTATGTCTAGTAAACGTTCAACAAATTAACAATTGAAGCAGCCAATATCTGGCTATACAAAAGTATGCTTAATTTGCTGATGTTAATACAGCTTAACCCTACTATTACAGTACTCCCACAAACCTGTTACCCCACACCCCCCTATGTACACCTGCATACATAAACACACACACACACCCCCCCCCCCCCCCCCGCATACAGAAGAGGGTGATACACATATTTCTACCCCCATATACACACACAGGATGGCATAGTACACCTGTTTCCGCCGTGCCAGTTCATCTCAGACAAGCTGGCCACTCTAGCGCCGGAGCTACGCGCCGACCTTCTGAACATCAGCAACATGCTCGTCGTCATCGTAATGGTGACCTCTAATAACGGGCAACATAATCACATGCCATTCATGCTGGCTAATTAGAACCACCACTACAATCGACCACGTCTCATACTCGCACTGTTACGTTCGCTAGTCTGTCGTGTTACCTCGTCGCATCGTACATCACCCCCGAGTCACCGGTTGTTTATACTACTGCATTCGTTGTTCTCTACGCTCGTTACTTACCATTCTTACCTAGCGACCTACGCCCACGCACTGGTCGCGTGTTACCTACACTCTGGTACACTTGGTCTCACTTCAACATCTCAGTCGTCTAGTCGTGTATACTATCATCGTTACGCAGGGTATTCTGTTTTAGGCGGGACAGTTAGTCAGATGGACAGTTAGTTTATACACTTCACATATATATATATATATATGACGGTAGTGTATCAACATGTACAACCTTCCACGCTAAGCACGTCTTACCCTTACTTCATGACACGATCACACACCATACTACCTCATCACACTGTATCTCAATACCTGAATAACCTTTTATCTGTTTATATCGGTCATGTTTGTTACGTTCAATACACATACGCGTATATATATATATTGATATCGATATATATATATTGATATCGATATTGTTTATACTACTGCTCTTTCATTGCGATTGTTACATTTAAATCGATTTATAAAATTAATTTACGAGTATTATTTATTACCTTCATGAAGTACTACCAGATACGCTATCCTGGTGATTCAATATCCCCCCCGAGTTACTATGTAATATACTCGGCAGGTTAACAACACTAAGTTACTCGTTATCAGAAGTATATTTAGGCTGCAGTTCTACAGAAGTTTAATTAGGTTTCGAGGCTCACGTCATCTATACTTACATTAGAAAGTTTACTGCGCGCTAAAGATAGGTTTAATGTAAAGGATAGGTGATGCCCGCAATTTAAAATGAATAGAACATCATCCCTAAAGTAGATATATAACAGTCAAAATGTTTAAACTTTATAGGTATATATTAATAAATCGCAAGTATAGAACTAATCAGAGAAATAGCATTATAGAGATCCACTCCGAATAGTTTAATTTGTAGGTAATAAAGATATAGTAATGGGAATCTGTTTGATAATAATGAGGTTTAATGGTGGATGTGTGAGAGAGATATAGTAGCATCATAAATAAATAATATGTGATTAGATTTTACAATATTGTAAGTTTAAAGAATTGCTACGAGGCAATAATAACTTATATTTGAATAATGATAGAGGTACACCGAGAAATAAAAGTTCTAACCTAAGTATTTGGGGGTTAAATGTTAGATAATAATGTGGATTAACATAAAAGCATAGTGGAGATATGTTGATCACATGTTATCTTTTATATATATATAATATAACAGGATTATAATAATGATGGTCTCTTAATTCAATGATTTTAATGGTTTTAATTTGATATTGATTAAAATAATATATCTAGGAAAATTTAATTTAAAAAAACTATTTAAATAAAATTATATGAAGTCTGCTTCTATTTCTTGAAATCGTATGTTTTTATTTTTTACTAAGAAAAAATAAGTATACAAGTTAATTATTAAAAAAAAACTTCTATACTGAATTTTTTATATATTATTATCATAGTTAATATATAATCATAATTTATTCATAAAATATATAAATATTTAATCATAAATTACTTTAATTTACTTTTATACTAGTGTAAAATTAATTCATTGGAATAACCATCCCTTAATTAGATTATAATTATGATATTATAATTCTTGATATGATATATACAAAGATTTTTCTAAGGAAAGAAACCCTTGCAAATGTGTAATTTTATTTTGTAAACAAAGGATATTATCAGTAAAAAAAATATCTTTAATAATTATTTATGATGAAAACTAAGTGTTCATTATTAATATATATATATATATATATAACCAATCAATATGATAGTTTGGTTTTAAATAACATACACGCTATATATATATATATATATATATCTTTGAGGTGTTAAAACTAACTTATATTTCATATAAATTAATTAATAGAATAATAAAAATATTGTATTAAAATCATGAAAAAACTAAATACATTTCAGCGTGACACTCAAATTTAAAAATATTTAATATTTAAACCAAATTAAAAAATATTTGCAAAAGTTTTCGAAAATTTGTATGCAAACGTTGCAAATAATTTTTTGAAATTATTTTCGAAAATAATTTCCAAACTTTGCACATAATTTTTAGAATTTAATAAATATTTAGTCAACAATAAATTCTCTAGAGAATATAATAAAAACAAAAGATACGTTTATATATTTAAAAAAAAATGTATATATATGTAAGCCAAGAATAAATATTTTAGTATTTAAAATAAGTATTTTTTCCTTCATTGATTCAAAAATTAGTAGTGAAAAAACTAAATAAACAGTGGTTTATTAATTGGTGTTTGCAAACTCCATTATTTTTCATTGAATAGATATAAAATCATTAATAAGCACATTAAATAAAATATGTATATCAATCAAAATCAATTTTAAGATAGTAACATATTATCTATTTTATATTTTTTTCGTTATTCATAAATAATAGAAAGTAGACTTTTTAAAAAATTTAAACATTTTCTGTAATACAAATTATATATTAAAATGTAATTAAATTTATTAATTAATATATTAATTAAATTATATTATTTAATATTTGATTTTTTAGATAATAATAAAATTTGCAAACTTAATGGTTGATTTTCAAAAAATGTACACATTTTACATATATTATTTTCATATATATTTTTAGTAAAGTTTTCGAAAATCATTTTCATATATTTGGGTATATTATTTTCAAATATTTTACAAACTTCGTGTTTTATTTTCAAAATATTTACAAACTTTGCATATTATTTGCAAATTAATTTTGTAAAATTTTCCAAAAAATGTGTATATTATTTTTAAATATTTTACAAACTTTGTGATTTATTTTCCAGATATATATTAAGTTGCAAACTTTTTAAATTATTTACAATGATTTTCAGAATTATTAAATAAATTGTAAACATTTTCGAATAAATTGTCAAATTTTGGTTTACATTAAATAGATAGGGAATGTTATATCTTTGATTTGCAAAATATTTAGTATATATAATATTTTCCAAAGGAAAGATATATCACTTTAATGAATTTGTGAAATTAAATAAAAAAATTTCCCTACCTGTTAACTATTTATTTTAATTTAATTTTTGTTTATATTTGTATACATGTCAATTTGAAAAATATATTACTAAAATAAAATGTCATGTATATTTTTGAATACAATAAATATTTAATTTATATTGTTTGTTTTATCATATAACATCATATAACATCATTTTATAATTATAACTATTCTTATTAAAATATACAGTCGTATTCCATAAATATTATAAATCAATAGATCCATTTTCAATGTAAAATTATACCTATTTTGTAACATTCCAAAATATTATGTAACAATACTTTGCAATTTGCTATTGAAATTATTTAAAACTATAGTAGAGTAACTTATATTTACAACTAATCAGCATTACAATTTGTTTCACGTAAATAATAAAATACAAGTGACATATATTTTCTTCGCAAAATCAATGGTATATAGTATAAGCCACTTTAAAATGTCGTTATATATACTGTATATATATATAACAACACTTTAAAATGGCTTAGTTCTCCTACATATTCAGGTCTCCTATATCCGTGGTTGGCCAAGTTGGTTTTTTAGGTTTAAATCACAAATAACAAATATTATGTTTTTGGATTTTTGTTAATATTTATGGTTTTTCAATAATAATTTGTAGATTATATATATATATATAAATAGTAAACATTATTTTATAATTTTTTTTATTAATTATAATAAATAATTGTGCATTAAAAGTTACAATTATTAATATATATTAATTTTATATATAAACGATTTATGAAAACATAAATCATATTATATTCAAATTCAATATTATATTGAATATAGGAATATATTTTAATAAGTTTTGAAATAGAGGAACTGTTAAATTTCGCCTTACATAGAACTACAGAGATTCTCTATAGCTCTATGGATCTATAGCATAGATTTGTATTATACCTATTGGTAAACTATACATCTATGAGATAGATAGGAAAGTTCTCTCTATCTCTATGGAAAGTTTTCTCTAATAAGATAATCTTAAAGATTACCAGGGAGATTACCTCCGAGATTATTTATTAAAAATGTAAAATATTCTTAATTAACTTATTTATTAGTATAATTATAGTGATATATTTAGTTCATACTATATATATTGAGTAATGCCAAGACCTCCTATAACCTCGAGGTTAAAGGAGGTATTGGTAATGTAGTATCGTGCAGAAGAGAAAAATAATATAAAAATGAAAATAATAAATTTTGAAAATATGAATGATATTTTTAAAAATGGCTGTCGTGAATATTAATTTAATAACTATTTTATTACAATCGTACATATTTATTTCATCTCTATATACTTTTATTTTCTTAATAATATAATATGTAAAGCTTACATAATAATGATAACATATATGAATTAATAAAATATCATTGAATAAAGGTTATACTATTTTTTTCTTTATTGTGATCACATGATTTATATTTTGAATATATATACAAATATTTATAATTTCATATTTAAATTTTGTTGCAACTCAAATAAGGGATATCTTTTTTATTATTGAATATTATAATTTATTTTTAATAGTTATAAATATATTAAATATAATAATACATTTATCTAAATAATTACATTTATAATAACACAAAAATGAGTATTTCTGATTCCGATACAGTACCAATACTACAAGATCTCGAAAGTACGTGTAATGATTATTCAACATATGCAGCAATAAATACAACTAAAATAGTTAGTACGAATGGTATTATTTATAAATAAAATAGTAATTGAACTTGGAATAATATATGTATTTAAATATATAATTAAATGTATAATTAATATTAATATTAATCATTTAAATATACACTAATTTTAATACATATATTTAATATAATTATTATATTATAATATTATAATAATATAATATAATATTATGAAATTAATAAATCATCTATAAAAGTATATACATTGTATATTATACAACCTATGAATTATCTGAAAACAGGCCGCCATTTGTTATTAGAATGTCAGAGTTCAAGGTGGCTGTTACTTATATATGCACTACTTCACAGTATACGCATTATAAGATATGTTATAGTAACACAATACTTTATATACTCACTTGGGGATATAGATTATATCAATATATCATATTATGCAGTTCAAAAAACATCAAACAAAAACCAAACCAAAGAAATCACACACTCCAAAAATAAAAATTGAACTCTGCCATTCTAATAATAATAATCGGCGGCATGCTTTCAGATTCACTCAACGAATAACATATTAATTATAAGTATTATAATAAATATAAATATTTATAATAAACTTTCCGTATAGAATCTAAGTTAGATTGTAATAATCATATTAGTTTTTAACGAAATATATTATAGTTATTATAATAATTTACTACACATATCTACCATACCCGAGGTAACTCTATCATAAATATATCTAAATAGTTATTATGATAATAATCACTTTATACAAATATAAGTATATGTATTTCTATGTTAATGGAAATAATTTGTTTCTGTTTATATTAAAAGATAACAAAAATGTAAATCAATTTTCTTTATAATTTCCTATTAATTATAATTTAATATAACATATAACAGTTAAAATATTCAACTACTTAGTAGGGGTAGCTCACGAGATTCCGCTGACTAGGGCGTTAGATACACAGGTACTAGGGCGTTAGATACACAGGTACTAGGGCGTTAGATACACAGGTACTAGGGCGTTAGATACACAGGTACTAGGGCGTCAGATACACAGGTACTAGGGCGTTAGATACACAGGTACTAGGGCGTTAGATACACAGGTACTAGGGCGTCAGATACACAGGTACTAGGGCGTTAGATACACAGGTACTAGGGCGTTAGATACACAGGTACTAGGGCGTTAGATACACAGGTACTAGGGCGTTAGATACACAGGTACTAGGGCGTTAGATACACAGGTACTAAGGCGTTAGATACACAGGTACTAAGGCGTTAGATACACAGGTACTAGGGCGTTAGATACACAGGTACTAGGGCGTTAGATACGTAGGTACTAGGGCGTTAGATACGTAGGTACTAGGGCGTTAGATACGTAGGTACTAGGGCGTTAGATACACAGGTACTAGGGCGTTAGATACACAGGTACTAGGGCGTTAGATACACAGGTACTAGGGCGTTAGAAACACAGGTACTAGGGCGTTAGAAACACAGGTACTAGGGCGTTAGATACGTAGGTACTAGGGCGTTAGAAACACAGGTACTAGGGCGTCAGATACACAGGTACTAGGGCGTTAGATACACAGGTACTAGGGCGTTAGAAACACAGGTACTAGGGCGTTAGATACACAGGTACTAGGGCGTTAGATACGTAGGTACTAGGGCGTTAGATACACAGGTACTAGGGCGTTAGATACACAGGTACTAGGGCGTTAGATACACAGGTACTAGGGCGTCAGATACACAGGTACTAGGGCGTTAGAAACACAGGTACTAGGGCGTTAGATACACAGGTACTAGGGCGTTAGATACACAGGTACTAGGGCGTTAGATACACAGGTACTTGGGCGTTATATACACAGGTAATAAGGCGCGGGTTCAATACTTTTCCGGTCCAATATTCTGGTCTTGAAATAATATTTAGAAGTGATTGTATATAATTGTAATTTTGTATACAAAAAAATGATCAGCTATCGTTAAAAACATGGATGCATCAACATGAGACCGGCTTCGAAGGGACATTATCCCCGAACCATATGGTTATAAGTAAAACATTCATCTTAGTTCCTGGTTGGGATGAAAGTACTCCACCATAATACAAATAATTTTAAATACACCTAATTTAAAATTCTCTATTTACTATTTTATTTCGGATAATAGAATGTTCCCGAGATGTTTTGTATTAAAGCTATCCACTATTTCTAACGTATGTTATATTCTCCCAAGTAACGAAAGAGTTATTTAAAAAGTGTGCATAATATTTTACATATAAATATTATGCTTAATTTAAATTCATTATATATGTATTATGTATCATTAAATGCATTACATTTATATACCCAGATATGTTATTTTCATTCATTTTCATAACTTAATAAGGAATATCATTTTATTGATGATTTCTATTTATTTATTCTTAATATATCTTAATATATAATTATGTTATCTATTCTCGTAACGTATTATTAGTTAACTCTCGATATTTCAGAATTCAAGGGACAGACATTTTTTTTCTGAGATATACAATTATTCTTACTTGTTTTACTTATGGAACAAAACCAAACTAACATTTGTAAAAAAAGTCTGAATTAGCTTTGGGGTTTCTTTGATAGCTTTGGTATATCCGTATATCGAGCTGTTCCATCCATTCTATATAAAGCTCTTCTATATCATGTAATCACAGATATATAATTAGGTAGATAGGAATTTGTCAATACCGCCTTTGTATTTAATGACACATCTAGTCTGCCATCTTGTGAATAGGGTGACCACCTGAAAAATATCTCTATATAAATATTACTATTACATATTATAATTAATATATGATTATATGTAGGATATTACAGCAAAAATTCAAAAAAATATACCACCATTTTTTTGGAGCCCATTGAATAATTCAAAAAAAAATATAATATTTAATATATATAAATTTAATTATAATATTTTTTAAATTATTAAATTAATAAATAATTAAAATAAGCTGATATGTATTCCTATTAATATGTATATGTAGCATATTATTAATACTATTTTATACATTTTTCTAAAAAGAAAATATTACATAGATCATATTTTTTAAATATTTCTAGGAATTTGCACAAAAAAAATCTAGGAAATATTTTATAACATTTGTATTGATATACAATAATTGATACATTTAATTATAAGACAATATATAAACTTATTAATGCACAGTTTAAATTACTTCCTATTAACCCCATGTTAAAATTTCTATCTATCCCATAATAATTTTCTAGGAAACACCCTGGATGAATAATGCGTGAATATATTTTTTTTTTTGATATTGCTTTTTATAGGTAGTACCTATTGGGTAGTATCTTAATATACGCAATTATCCATTATCTATTATATAACAAAACATGCTCTACGAGCCAGCTTATCCTACACACAAGATGTCAGACCATGGATGGTTAACTAAATATTTATGAATACCTATAGGCTACCTAATCATACATCTGTGAATGTAATCACCACCGGATCATGTGGAGAAAGATAGCAATCATTAATGCTTTAGTTGTACCCATATTCCCTCAGTGAAATGTATGTACCGGTACGTACTATTAAGTATAAACTATAGTAATTGATTTTCTAATTCATCAGTATTGATATTCAGTGTAGATCTACATGCTATATATTCACAAGTATATATATATAATAAATATGTATGGATTATAAACTATTGCCAATTTAATAAATACATAATCGGTAATAAGCATTGAGTAATATATGTATAGGGCGAGTGTCTGTATTATCAGATTGTAGTGCTGCATTACATGAAATAGAGATATCACCTACACCAACAGCCTTCACCAACAGCCTACACCAACAGCCTTCACCAGTCTATACATTCTGTGTAGTCTAGGACAATGCCACAATGAATATTATTTAGTTCAATATCGTATGACTATATGTGTTAAAATCAATACGATTATCCACTGTAGACTGTTAATTACACCACCCCCCCCCCCCCCCCCACCACCACCGCACACTGTGTGTCATAACAATAGAAGTAGACTAATGTTACATAATCAATCGTAATCGTAATAATAAACAAACGCTCTTTCTCTCTCCGTGTAGGAGTGGTGGTGGCATCGACTCTACATTTTAATTATATGTATACGCGTGCAGCTTTTCTTGCAAAGATGTTTTATTCATAATAAAGAATGAATTAATATAATTAATGATATATATACTTACAAATATATATATATATATAAATCATGTATAATATTACTTTTTTGTATAATAGTTAAAATATGACTTTTATAATACTATTAATTATGTGCTATATAATTCTATTAATAATTAAACTCGTATTCAAATGTTATAAATATAATTTATGTGAGATGTTATTTTTAAAATTTATGATTCACAATATTTATTAGTATCGTGATTACCTGGTTCACAACCATCTCTCTCAGCATCTCTCTGCATCTCTCTTATCATTTATCTTAGAACCACTAATTATCTCTAATCACCTCTATCTCATCACTTATCTCAGCATTTTTCTTATCATTAATTTACTTTTTACAGATGTATTCACTCTATTAGCCAATTCACTTTATTCATATGTATTATATTTAAAAGTTATTATCGTATAATAAACATTTATATACACGTTTTATATTCATCTAATTTCATAATGCATTAAATATGTATTGATATGATAGAAAATAAATGTATTTAATAGTAAATATTTACCAATTAACTGTTTTTATATTATGCCATTATTAATAAAATCAATGATATTCTAAAATGTTTAGTAAACACATCACGTCACACTATTTACTGGATTCTATCACATTACCTGGCTCCGTATAAGACATGGTAGATAAGATTCCAGTAGATAAGATATGGATATATAATTAACTAAAATACAGATATATAAGATAGATAAGATTCGAGTAATTAGGATAGATAAGATACGGGTAGATAACATAGATAAGATGAGTATATGAGGTTGATAAGATAAGTGTAGCTAAGAGTGATTTCTGTTGTAACATCACCGTAGACTTATTGTTGCTTACACTTCAGTAAGTACATTACATAGGATAGGAGCTAGTACCCAGAATGCCCCGCCCCACTCTGATGGTATCTAGTGTATAGTGATATTGCATGATACGTAGATATCTAAATGAGTATATATATATATATATGGATATCTAGTTTTCTTTAAAGTGAACCATTATAGTGCAGTGTCAGCCATAACAATATAAACCAGTGATTGAGTGATATATAAAGATGAATTGTATTGAAGGTAGAGAGCTGTTATATAAGCATATAGGAATCACTACAATAGTCAGTGCACTACAACAGTGAGACTTTAGTTCTTTGTAGTCTGTTATAGGCATTACAATGTGTATATATTTGTATATACTTATGTCTAGTTATTGATGTATAAGAGTTTTCATTTGAAACACTACAATCTTATTTTCACAATACAATTTGAATATAAGATTGACAACAATAATTATCATGTTATTAATTTTAAAGTGTTAATAATATTATTTATTACCTCCATTCAATGATTTGATTAATTAATTTAATACATTATTATATAAAAATGTATACATAAAGATATATAAATAAATTTTTATATATTTCAATATTTATATCAATTCAATTTAGAATATTACGTTTACAATCTATTTATTGGTTGCTAGGGTTATTAATTCATCACTACTATATTCTGTGTTTGATACTTGTAAATATGTACTCATCAGTGATTAGTTTTGTAAGTAGATTGTGTATTGTAGTAAACATGTGTACTCCCTTAATAAAATGAAACTGTGAACACAATATTCTATAATATTTTATAGAATATATGATATATAATATATTAATATATATTATAAAAATATCTGATTATAAATTAATTTAAAATGAAAAATACTATATTCATGACCACAATAATAGTACTACACAGATACCTACCAAATTCCTCTTTGTAGCAGGAGTATATTGTATTATGTTGGATAAACATCATTTTATTAATATAATTAGTAAATTTATTTGCAATGACTTCTACTTTAGATGCACCTAAGTTAAATTATTCACTAGAATTCAAGGTATACATCTCCTGTCAGATGTTACACAACATCACTATAACTAATAATCAATTACATAATATTTGTTTATGTATTTGAAATTATTTCAATTATAACAGTTTTATATAAAATATCAATTTTTCTATACATTGTTCACCTTTACTGAGATTCGAACACACGATTCATTAGAGAAAATGCTATAAGTTATATACACATTTATATGTAGAGTATAATGTGTATATAGTAGTAGTATTAGGGTGTAGTGGTAGCTGTAATGGTAACGGTAGTAGTAGTAGTTTCAGCAGCAGCAGCAGAAGTAGTAGTAGTAGTAGTAGAAGTAATAGCAGCAACATATAAAATACATAAAACTATATTAACTCCAAGAGTTGAATCAATATTATATTTTTATTAAATTTATACAAATATTTATCAAGCAATATTTATATTAAGCATATAATTATTGCATCACATATAAAATATCGCAGATAAATATATATTTATATAAGATACAATTTCTGTATAATATTAGGCATGGAAATATATACTTAGATATTGTCTCTATATTATTCAGTTTATATTCACTATAATTTATTATATCAGATATCATATATATATATATATATATATATATATTTAATTCATTTGTATATATATATACAATTTATATAATTTATAACCATTATGTATTTAATCATATTTAATGTAGCGCTATTTATTTAATTACCTGTGAACTACCACACCCTCAGTGTGTAGTAGTAGTGTCAGTAACATCATCAGTAACAGCATCAGTAGCAGTAGCAGTAGTAGTAGCAGTAGCAGTAGCATCATCAGTATCAGCATCAGTACCAGTAGCAGCATCAGTAGTAGCAATAGTAGTATCAGTACCAGTAGCAGCAGTAGTAATATCAGTAACAGCATCAGTAGTAGCAAAAGTACCAGTAGTAGTAGCAGTAGTGGTATCAGTAGTAGTACCAGTACCAGTAGCAGAATCAGTTGTAGTAGCAGTAGCAGCAGTAGTAGTAGTATCAATAACAGCAAGATTACCAGTAACAGCAGCAGTAGTAGCAGTTATTCATATTCTACATCTACATCTAGTGAGTAGTATAAATACTATTTACCCTTCACACTCCTATAGACTGTTATAAATACTAATTCCTCCTTACTCCTCCTCCTCCTCTAGAATGTTCTGTACGAGAAACAAATTGATTCCCTCCTCGGGGAACTGGATGAATACTGTGAAGTCATGGACCTGGTTAGAGAAACACCACAACCTCACAGACCTCGTGTGATAGAGGGCACCACCACTACCTCACATACCTCGTGTGGTAGAGGTCACCACCACTACCTTACAGACCTCGTGTGGTAGAGGGCGCTACATATATCGATATAAAGAAAGTGGATATGCAATTGACGCACGCAATGCATGTAAAAGATAGACACGTGAATGACACTTTTATCGATAAATTAACAAAATGGTATCAGTGATTTTGATTGGATATTAGTCATATTATATATGTCAAATATTAAAACAGTAGGCTTTTCGTCGAAATAGATTAAAGTGACTTCTATCTATATCAATGGATTTAAATTATAAATATCAATAAAATAAATAAAATAGTATTATAACTTCAATTTAAATACATAAAATTACGAGGAATGTTGATATTATGTATTTTAAATAAATAATTTTATTTTTAGTATAGATAGTACATTAAAATTGGTAGTAATTATCAATATATATATATATATATATATATAAATAAATATTATTATAAATAAAAAGTAGTGGGCCAGATAGTGGGTTTCGACTGCAGCGCCCGTAGCGGATAGTGCCATACACTACATTCAATTGATTATCCACTTTCTTTATATCTATGGCTACATCACTCATAATGTTACTGTTATGGTAACTGTTAAACGTCTTGATTGTTTCATATTATTCTTTGTTTATTTCTATAACGTATGTTATCGTTAGCAAATATTTATACTTAATACTGTAGATTATATAATTAAATAATTATCAATAAATAATAATACTTATTCACTAGAACTATTGTTTGTTTTCTCTCTTCTCTTGTTGTTTATATTATATATATGTATGTGTGTTATTCCTTCTAAAGGTCTTCACAGTAATAGTGACTATTTTCTAATGTCGTCACCTGATCATTTCTGTGTGATCTATATCTCGTTGAAATGCATATTTAAACTTACACGTGTATAGATTATATCGGATATTATATGTATATTAATCTATGTATCTTATATAATTGTATACACTCTTACTTAATTGCGAAAAAAAAATGAAAACCATTCTAAAAGCAAACTTCTTTATTTTTTGATATCTCAATATTTAGTAATCTTTGGAATTATAATTGTGAATGCTAGTGTAGTGTGGCTGGTATCACTACAACATCTAAACTGTAGTCTCAGATGTTACAGTGTGTGAAGTGGAATCTCTTCTTAATAACTATGAATTCTCTATAGTTATAATGTATAACTAGTTATAGCTATGAAACTATCTCTACCGTTTCGCATTGCATTATTCCAGGCATGCATCACACGATGTGCTGGTATTACTGCGCTAGGCATACCCCATACTGTTGCCACCACCGCTAACTAAAGAGCGGTACCAGTACCACGGTTCTAATGCTAGCCCCCATCTGCCCCCATTATTAGCCCCCCGCCTGCCCCCCTCCCAGCTGTCTTCACTAGTATCGAAGCAAACCGTCGCTGCTAATCCATCCCCCCCCCCTGTGTCAACTACAGGCGCTAAGTCTCACTGTGTTTACTTTATAGATTACCCCCTGCAGTGCACACACGCAGATAGATAGATAGAAATGATTTTTGTTTTACAAACACAACGAACATTGTTGATAATATATGCTTTTGCGGTAATATAATACAAATAGTTATATACTATCGAACTGAACCTTTAATACCTACATACACACACACACATACACACTTCCCCTCCCCTCACCACCCCCCCACAGATACGAAGTGATACTAACCTCTGCATGAACACGATATTACCCCTCACCCCTACCCCCCTCACTCCCCCTCACCCCTACCCCCCACCCCCCACAGATACGAAGTGACACTAACCTCTGCATGAATACGATATTACCCCTCACCCCTACCCCCCTCACTCCCCTTCACTCCCCCTCACCCCTACCCCCCACCCCCCACAGATACGAAGTGACACTAACCTCTGCATGAACACAATATTACCCCTCACCTCCACCCCCCACAGATACGAAGTGATACAAACCTCTGCATGAACACAATATTACCTAGAATTAAGAATCAATGCGACAGCCTGGACGTGACTTTTAGACAGATCGATCAACTTAAGGTTTGCGCGAATATCATGTTTATCTATGTACGCGTGTGTATGCCCTCGTATATGTATGTGTGTGTGTGTGTGTGTAAGTATTCCCCTGTATGTATGTGTGTGTATATGTACGTTTGTATGTGCTAAAAGTATTGTTTAATATCATTATATAGTGTATTGTTATAATAATTAATAGGGCGTACTTTTTAATATATAACCCTACAATAAAGGCTTATGATTAATTATATATCGACTCTATATTCGCAATGTACTATTGTACAATTGTTAATATCCCTTGTTTTTTTAAACAATTGAAATCATTGATTTGTATACACTACTTTATTCCTACGATATATACGTTATACGTTGTATGTAATCAACATATTTACTTCAATCAAATTAATAATAATACTAATTCACAGATATATCTATATTTAATATTAAAATGATGGTAATCTATATCATCTATTGTATTATTATTATGTTTAAACATATTCATATACAATTTAACACATTCATATACATATCATATGTAAGAGATACAAGATATAACACATATAGAATAATGAGATATCACAACATAACTACTGCACACTTGTGAATGACAGCCTAGCACACACACACAGAGTACACTATTGTACTCAAGTGTATGACTACACTATAACAAGCCCTGTGTATGTAATGTAATGCAACATATTCACATACCCGATGTGTCATAGTGTCAACACATACCCTATGTGTCATAGTGTCAACACATACCCTATGTGTCATAGTGTCAACACATACCCTATGTGTCATAGTGTCAACACATACCCGATGTGTCATAGTGTCAACACATACACATACCTGATGACTCACTATACAGGCATCACATACACACATGCAATATCTACCTATAATATATTGTGATATCATTGCACTGTGTATTCATGTTATTAATGATCTCCTTAAGTAATGCTGCATACTACACATAGCTACGCAATGCACACACACACACACACACACACACACACACACACACACACACACACATGTAAGGCTGTGTTACACTATGTGAGATCATGAGTGACAATACTACCAGTGAAGTGATAGTCAACCATTGTAGTAGAGGTTACTGTCAAATATATCTATTATATATATATAATATGTGTGTGTTTTTTGTGTGTGAATCATTTGATTATTATTACTAAATATAATGTAATCGAGCAGAGAAAGGGAATTCTGATTGGTTTAGATTATTTCCATAATCTTAAAAAAGTTTATTATTAAAATTAAATGATTTATTTATATTTTGACTTATAATTTATAAATATAATATTTTATTATTATATATTATTATATATATTTGTTTCAAATGTATAGTTGTACATAAGGTAGAAAGAGTAGCGTATATATTATGTTGTATACATATTAATGGTTTATTTTATTAATATGAATAGTGGTTTTATTTTGATGATGTTATTAAATTAATAAGGTACATACAAATATGAGTAGTGATTTTACACTTATATTTAATATTATTAATATACATCATACGCTAATTTATTAAATATTAATAAATATCTTATAATTTAATAACTTATAACACACTTGCCCCATACAGGCAGTAGTCAACACTATAAACTAGAATGTTCACCACCTCCTCCTCCTCCCTCACTACCACATACACACCCACACAGGCAGTAGTCAACACTATATACGAAAATGTCCACCGCATGGAGCTAGCGGTGGCTAGAGCTGAAGCTGACCTTAAACATCCCTCTAAACTTAAGTCTCTTTTCCTCACCTTCATGCCTAAAGTTAGTTAAGACCCGCCCCCCTAGCGACTAACACACGCCCCCTTAGCAACTAACACACGCCCCCATAAGTATAGACTTTGTAGTCTTAATACGGACTAAGGACTTATATCTAGAAAAATAATAGTAATTAGATCTAGGAAAGTTTGATATTTATATGTAGAATTTTAAAGAAGTATATTTAAACCTAAAAATAGAAATATATTATAAAAATAAATCATGAAAATATGTTAAATTGAAGAAAAACTATGAGAATTATAATTAAATTAAATAACTATTATATTAATATATCGACTAGTGATACAATAAACTAAATTGAAATATTCACACATAGTTTTATCTTTTCTTATAAAAATCAAACATACAAATTAACAAATTATTGATAATGTATTATTTACACCTAACATAGTTAGGCAATATTACACTATTACACTTGCCATTTATATTTTCATTTAATTTAATAGTATATGTCTAGAATCGCATTACATTTAAAATAAATCATACAATCATATTATATTACTTATCTGATGTTATCAATATTTCTTTGATATTAATATTAGATATTGATAACATTATTATAATACAATATTTTTTGTTCCAGAAAAAAGAAGAAATAAGAAAATGTGATTTTAGCCCTATTCCAATATTCAACACTAAGAACATACTAAATAAATAATACCTCTCATGTGTTATCCACTTTATTTATAAAGCATATATTAACAATAAAGTAGTAAATAATGTATTAATTATATGTAGAGAATATAATATAGGAACCCATATATGATTGCTATCTTCTACAGCAGTAACTTTTACAGCAGTTTAATTTCGTGAACATTACATTCCGTATAGAAACATAGATGAAGTTTTTTTTTTACTTCTTTTTAAAATATTATCTATAATATTCAAAGTCTTTCTCAAGTTAAATTTAACTTAATAATGCTTAAATGTCTAGGGTTTAACATGTTTTATAATGAGATAATTATGTACGAACACTTCTAAATATTATTTTAAGACATATTTTATTTGTCCGCAAGTTTTTAACCCTCGTCCTACTGTCTGCATGTCTGAGGTCTTAACCTGCATGTCTGATGCCTTAACCTGCCTCTCTGACGCCTTAACCTGCTGAGATGAGTGTTGTATTAATTTCAATGGTTATTCTTATTTCAATAATGTTTTTCACAAACTACAATATATATATAAATACATATATCGCTAACTGCAATTAGAAATGTAAACATTATTTATTTAAGTAACATTATTTATTATATGATAATAATGAATCACAAATAACATTAGAACTTTGTTTAAATAATTATTTTAAGAAAATTGTTTAAAGTTGATATTTCATAGATATATAATAATAATAATAAATATATTGAATTTAATGAAACACTAATAATGTATATTCATAGTTATATATATATATATATATAGCACGACGTAAGCCGCGTCACTCCGTATGTGAAGAAGAGTGTTTTATTTCGTATCTTTATTCAATAAACCTATTACATATGTAAACATTATAACAATAACATATAACATACGTGTGTATTACATACCGTATATCTCCGGGTTCTTACTGCTCAATCGCAAAGGTAAATGATATAGTAATATTTAAATTAAACATTCGCTATCGTGTTTACTGTAGCGAAACGTTAGTATGCGTAACGTTACGCATGACGTGCATTGTTATCATATAATAGTTGTGCATTAAAATACTTTATTAAACATCTAATTCACATTGCTACATATATGTATATATATATATATATATATATTAGTGTTACAACCGGACCCTCATTTTATTGTATCAATTCAAAAAATCAAAGTATCAGTATCGTATCAGTATCATAAAATCAAAGTATCAGTATCGTATCAGTATCATAAATAATTTTTTTAAATATTAGTATTGTGAAAAATCAGTACTAGTGTTGGAAATTTTCAGATTTTTCACTCATTCGAAGTTTTCGAATAGTAATTATATACACTTCGAAGGTTTCAAATAGTATTATTTTTGTTAAATTATGTATTCGAAGTTTTCATTAAAATTTAAGTTTTTATTAAAATTATTCATGTCCAAGGTTTAAAATAGTAAAATTATTCATTTCGAAAGCTTCAAATAGTAAATACTAGTCGTACCCAACCCGGCATTGCTCAGTTTTTGATTGTTTGCCTATCTATTATTTATTTATTTTTTATTTTTCAAAAATTAGTGGAAAAATATATAAAAAATATATTTTAAAAAAAATTTCTAAAAATAATATAATAAATATAATATTTATATATAATATATTAAAATAATATTTCAAAAATTAGAGGAAAAATATAAAAAAATACAAAAAATATTACAAAATATATTTTTTTAAATATCGAAAAATATTTTAAAAATATAACAAATATTTCAAAATATATTTAAAAAAAATTTTGAAAAATAATTTTTTTAATTTTACAAATATTTAAAATATAATATGATATAGTATTGTGGAAATCAATTATTCTCATACATTACTTATATATAATCACTATTTATCTTAAATTAATTAAATAAAGTTATTTAAAATTATATAGAGTTAAAAATGTTGTTCCAAAGACACTAAGTTAACTAAATTTTCATTGGCTAAATTGGATTTGAAATATTTTTTTTTATTATTTGAATTTATGTTATCTAACTCATTTTTGAGCTCACATTTAGTTCACATTTTATCACATAACATGAAAATAGTATCAGTCCGATTTTTTTTTTTTAAAACAGGTATCAGTCCGATTTCGGAAACCAAATGTATCAGTCCGAAGTCCGGTTGCAACACTAATATATATATATATATATATTTAATATAAGTAAGGGTAATTGTATGAATAAGCGGTAATGATTTTATGATTACACTGGTAATTAAAACCCAACCCTCACAAATGAATTCATATCAACGTACTATTTCACTATAATTCTGGAAACATGTAAGTATGGATAACAATAGTGTAGGTGTATGAAAGCGGGCAAGGATAAAGAGAAGTTTGATGAAGACACATTAATATTTAATAACAAATTTCTGTCAACAAAGGTTTTTCATTATTTCTAAAGATATATTCGAAAATATTATTATTCAATTTTATATTATGTAACATAAATATTATATGTATAAATCAGCAAATAAAGATAAATATTCATACTTATAATTCATATTATATATATATATCTTCAAATTTACCTTCTTTTCTAGTTAAAATATTATTTTTTTTGGTTATTTCAATGTTGATCTAAGAATATATATTGTTTTTTCACCAATTAGTATCTTTTCATTTAATAATTATTAAATATCTATTTAAATAGATATAATTAATTTTTAATAATTGACAGTAATAATAATGTATTAACAATAATGTGGTCATATTTTATATATAAAATATCATAATATAATTAATTATCTTGAAAATTATGTATATTTCATAAAAGTGCATTATAAACATACTCATGTACAAAATATAATACAAATTAGTATTTTCTATGTATTATTCATAAAGATTTTGAAGATTATATCTCGAAAATTATTTTTTATTCATGTTAATATTACTAAAAAAAATGTAATTAATGAATTATTAAATATAATATAACAATTTAAAACTAAATCATATAGAATGTTTTGTTTCATTATATTCATTGTACATCCTTCGTGTTATTTAAATTAATTATATTTTGAAAATGGGTTATTTCAATATTTATTATAATATATCTATTAGAGATGTGTGTTTGTATTAATAAGTATATCCGTTAACCTGCCAGTTTGCAATAATTATTTTATAACCGTTTTTTATTTTATTATTTTCTATAAAATTATCTAATTCACACTGTAATTTATAAAAAAATTAATAATGCATATAAAATTGGTAAACATAATCAAGCTTAAATATGTCAAACCTAGGTTATAGCTATACAGAAACATAAATTTAGTATAATATTTTTTTTTGATTTTTAAATATGTTAAAAAAGTTGATCATGCTATTATATATAAAAAACTCGAACCTATATTGGCATTAATTCACTTTAATTTGTAAAACATTAATTTGTATTACAACTATATATACAACCCTTTATACATAATAGAACATTACAAACGGTTAACTTTCATAATGTTATATCTGATAAATTACTTACAAAGATTGGTGATCCTCAAAGAACAAATGTATGGCATATATTTTTCTTATATATAAAAAATAAATTAACTTATTAATTCTTCACCAAATTGTAAATATGCAATGTTTTCAAATGATAATTTTATATTTTTATGATTATAATTCTATAAATTCAAAAATCAATTATCAATTATAATTAAATTTAAAATAAATTATTTGTATATAATTGATTATCTCTAAATATTACAAAATGTAATTTATATAATTTAATCTGAATATAAATGTTAATATTAATGTTATAGAAGTATACTTTATATATTATTTTTAATTATAAATAAATTTATATAATATTATAAATAAATATAATGTGTAATTATCTATATTAAAAAATTATATTTATTCAAATTATTTACTATATATATGGAAGTATACGGATAATTCATACAAATTAATTGAAAGTCTTACTCACTCAACAAATATGAATCTTCAATTTATTAAATTATGTTAAATTATAAATCATAAAACACAAATAAATATTTAATGTTTTATCTGTATTTTAATTATTAACTAAAATATGTTTATTTATGTTATTGTAGTTTTAATATTGTTTTAATAATTTGTATCAATGTTATACCCTAAGAATACGCTTATTACTTCTTATAAATTACTATAAAAACAAAAATAGGTTTATTTGGTATACCTTATTATATTTTGATATATGTATTGATAATATATTAAAATACTTTTCAAAATGACTTTTAATAAAATAGTATTAATTTTAATATTATTCATAGTTCATAAATATTCTTCGGTATATTATTTAAGAAGATATAATACTTTCAATATAAAAAAAATGTTGCCTTGCATCTAAAATTTTGTTTAGTTGTTTATTCTTTATTAATATTTTTTTTTGTAATTTACTTATTTTTAATATCCCTAAATATTATCTTTTATTTTATATTATTATATAATGATTTAATAACTTATATAGTAAGCTTAAAAGTATATTATTAGATTTATTTTAATCAGGAATTCATATTCAGTTCATTTTATTGTATACGTTATATTTGGTATAAAATAAATGGTAATAAAATAATACCTTTGTCCTTATACATAAATGCTTCTACAGTTCCGGAAATTTCTATTAAATTTCTACCTACAATGAAATGTATACATACTATATCATATAATAATCCTCCCATCGATAATGAATTCAATTTATAGATATATATATATATATATGACTTACATGACTTGACTTAAATGCGTAGAATTAGCGTCCATTTGCTTTCAACATGAATACATAGTTTCCGAAGTCATCTCGTCGGTTAGCTTGTCTCTCTATATCTAATAGTGGCATACCTCTTGGTCTTTAGTGTTGAAGTATTCCTGACAACATGACCAAACCAGCGAAGTCTTCTTTTAAGAACTATGTCTTTTATCGTTTCGCTTATGTTTAGTTTCTTTCGTATAATGATGTTTCTGAGTCTGTCATACATAGTAATCTGGAGTAGAGCTATGAGGCATTTCATTTCAAACACTAGTAGCGCATCGATTTCCTTTTGTCTTGTAGTCCATGACTCTGAACCGTATGTGGCAATCGGCAGAATGAGTACTCCGTAGAGTCTAGTCTTAAGATTTATTGATACGTCTTTTGATGACCATGTCCTTCTCATTCGGCCGAATGCTTGTGATGCCATTGATATTCGATGTTGAACATCTGTTGAGCAGTCTGGAAAAAGACTACCCAGAAATTTGGAAACTTTGGGAACCACGTTGTTGTCGATTTCAATTTCAGCATTGCTATCTGGTGTCATTATTGCGCATTAAACAGGATTTATCTTCAAACCCCATTTTTGGCAAGCTTGTTCGAGTTCCAATGTAGATAGTTGCAGTTTTTCGAATACAGCAGATATGAGTGTCGTATCATCAGAGTATCTGATATCAACAGACATATTTTCGTTTAATTGAAAGTCACGATTCAAACTGTTAACACCCTTCATTACATATTCCAGAAATATATTGAATAAGCTTGGTGATATAATACAGTCTTGTCTCACGTCAATATTAACTGGGAACCAGTCCGTTAGTTCTCCTCCAACTATTATGGAGCATTCCGTTTTATCATAGAGATTTTTGATTATCTCGACAAGTTTATTTGGGATACCTATCTTAAGCAGCATCATCCATAGTGCCTCTCTCCAAATAGTGTCAAATGCTGCTTTGAAATCAATAAAGTGGAAATGGAGCGGTATTTTGTGCTTTTTTGATTTCTCAACAACTGCCTTATAATAAATATTGCATCCGTGGTTCCTCTACCAGGCCTAAAACCGAATTGAGAGTCACTCATTGATGATTCAATTATGTGCGAGCATCTTTTCATCAATATTTTGCAGAATATTTTACTTGGTAGCTATTGGTAATAGTGCAATAGCTTGCGACGTTCAATTTGTCGTCTTTTTTGTGTAGATTGGTGTTATTATCATCTTAGACCAGTAATTTGGTGAATTCTCTGTAACAATTATTTTATTAAACAGATTTGTTAGTGTTTTCGTCATAATATCACCTCCAGCTTTTATCAATTCATAAGTTATTCCATCAACCCTAGGTGACTTTCTGTTGGCTAACTGTTTTATTGAGTACTTAACTTCTTTTTCAGTTATTGGCGATATTTTTTCATTATTAACATCTACTGAGTCAAATTCTTGCAGAGAATTTTCGTCGTGTTTGAATTGTGTTGAGGTGTTTCTCAAAGTGCGTTTTCCAGATATGCAATACATCTTACTTTTTCGTCTTTAGATTACCTTGGTAGTCTTTAATAGCAAATATGGATCTATATCTCTTTCCTTCTAGTTCACGAACTTGTTTGAATAATTTACGTGTGTTATTCTTTTTAAAATTGTCTTCCATTTCAGATATTTTTTCACTTAACTTAACATTTTTTTGTTTTTTTACTTCGGCTTTTACTCTTTTATTTAATTCTCTATAGTTATCTTTTACTCTTCATTATACTGGTTTTGTAACATCATTATTTTAGCGCTTCTTTGGTGTGCACATAGGTATTTAACCTTGCTTGAGAGACCGGGGATTTCGTTATGTCGTTTATGTCCGATTTCTTTTTCAGCTGCTGTATGTACGATTTTTTTGAATTTAATGTAAAATTCATCTGGAGTCATCTTATCGTCTAATAGGTTAGAAAATAGGCTACTTCTCCTATTATCGATGCAAACTTTTTGGGTGTTTCCTTTCTTTGCAGTTTATCGGTGTCATAACGTTTCGGTGGTTTTTTTGCTATATTTTTATTTTTTTGGTGGTTTTTTCATAACTAAGTTTGCAATGACAAGTGAGTGATCTGACCCTATTTCGGCATAGTTATAGGTTCTCCAGTTTTCAAGAATTGATTTTAGTTTCTTAGACATTATAATAAAATCAATTTGCATCTCTGTACGTTTTAGTGAAGTCCATGTGTATCTTCGCCTTTTGTTGTGCTTGAATATTGTCTTTGCTATAAATAGATTGTTTATTGCCTAACATTGAAGTAGTTTAATACATCTTTCATTATGTTCTCCTGCACCATAACTCCGATCTACTTCTGGCCAGATGTCTTGCATATGGCTTCCTACTGATGCGTTAAAATCACCTAGTAGTACAATATTTTCGGAAGGATATTAATCTCATCTTGTAATGTTCCGAAAAATTCTTATACATAATATGTCTTCGTAGCTAGATGCTGGGGCGTACACTGTACACTGTACAGTGTACAGTGTACACGTACACAACGAAGTATGTTATTCTATCTGCTCTAAGCTTTATGGTAACCTTCAATAATCTGCTTGATATACCCTCTAGTTAATCATATGCTCACTTAGTTGTTTATTCAGAATTAAAGAGACACCTTTGTATGCCGTCTTGTAGTGGTGAGTGAATGATAACGTGTTCATCTTCTCCCACATCGTAGGTATAGCTGCTGTACAATGGGTCTCAGTTATGCCAATTATATCAATTGCCATTCGTTCATATTTCTTTTATTAATAAGTCAATAGTATCATTATCAATTAGTATTCTAGTGTTCCATGTAGCCATCCTAACCGGGAGATTATTCGCACCCTATATTTGCCCGGGACTGAGGGCCATTCTTTTCTTTGTATTCATGTGTTTGTTTTTGAGACGTTGTTTAACCTATATATATATCCAACCATTTGTTATATGTTGACTTACTTTTCTTTTTCCTTCTACAATTTATTACATATTAATTGTGGCCAAAGAGTGGTTCATGGGAGGTGAACAACGTACGACGTACGACGTCGTACGTATCTTAGATTTCTTCTTTTATGTGATATTATAGGTACATTTTTTCCTACACGTGATTTGATTTTATTTACAAGAAATATACTAGTTTTCCTATAGTAATAAGCTATATTAAGTAATATTGAGTACACTTTATATTCAAAATCTTTCATATTTTTATTTATAAATAAGTATATATACTTACTTTACTTTATTCCCATGACTCGCGAATCATAGGGGAAATCAATGAGATGGCTGTTACGTACAATGCCGTCGCCATCCGTTTCGGTCGTGTGGTTTCACCATTAAGTCAGACTGAGTCATCTTGCTCCATTCTTTGATATCATCAATCCATTTTCTTTTTGGTCTACCACATTTGCGATTACCCTCTACCATACCTTAGAGGATTGTTTTGCTGAGGTTGTCATGTATAATTGAATGACTGTACTATTTTAATTTTCTTCGGCGGATGGACTGTAATATTGGTTCATATATGTACCACTTAAACTTATCATCAAATCCTTAATGTACTCGTTTGTCTTCATTTCTTTGTAATTCCTATGTAATCCAAGAAGTTTTCTATGCGATTTGTTTTTGAAACCTTGAATTTTTTGTGGAAAGGGTACTTATAGTCCAAGATTCGCACCCTTAAGTTATAATAGACAATACTAGAGAGCGATAGAGATTATATTTAAGCTTGAAACGGATATATTTGCTATTCCATATTGTAGTTATAACTATAGCCTTACCATAGCCGATGTAGACTGAGCTAATCTTATTTTAATATCAGAGTCGCGTGAGCCATATTTTGCCTGCACGCAGCACAGTACGGTAACTGGATCCTCGGTACCAGGCTAAACTGTTGAGGATATAAGAGAAAATAACTCGACTCCAAATATTTCTGCTGCATTGTAGTAATGATTGCTTAGGCAAAGGCTAAGAGAATGACACTCTGCTATAAAACACACTATTATAGTAGTTGCGCCCATAACAGTAACTAGCAAAAGAAATACAATCATGACAACTACAACAAACAACATTAGAGTTAATTTCGTAAACAACACGTTACCGTCAACCGAAACGATCTCTAAGGAGAAGTATGACGGATCTACTCTAAACCCGAAAGGAAGGGTAGATCTCGAGAAACGCGTAGGCTATGTGCTATGTCCAAACTATTAAAATGCAAACAAGAAATTATCCTATCAACTATAAATGTTAGAACAATCAGAGAAGAGCATAAACAAATAGAATTAAAGTATAACTTTGAGTACCATAATATAGATATTCTAGGAATACAAGAGCATAAAATTATACACGACGAAAAAGTTAGATACAAGACAATCGGAAGAATCATATGACATTCGTAATGACATCAGCCTGGATAATCAATCAGGGTGCAGCCACTGGAGGCATTGGTATCATGTTAAATAATATATCAAGAAGCTCATTGAGTGAAATTATATCACATACAGATCGTATATTGATCAGTAAATTCCAATGAAATCCTGCTACTTCTATTATTGTCATTTACTCACCCACACATTTCTGCGAAGATGAAGTTATAGATAGATTCTATGAATAACTTATAATGAACACAATGTGTTTGCTATCATCGGGGACTTCAATGCACGTATTGGGAAGGACGATGGTACATTCACTTATCATCAACACACAAATAGAAACGGGTCAGAAATAATATTATAATACCTCTTTTCAAAAGAAGATTAATAAAAGGTCTGGACCTACAAGGACCCAAGTGGAAGAAAATACCAACTTGACTATATCCTGATTAGAAAGAAGTGGAGAAATAGTAACACTAATGTGGAGGCGTACACTGTACGGCGTACAGTAGCTTCTTAAGTACAGGTTCAGACCATAGAATAGTATCATCAAAGATTTACTAAGCTCAAGATCCAACAGAAATACTCTTCCTTAAAACTGTCCTTTATTTAAATCAGACAAATCACTGCAAGAAAAATATACAGTAGAAATCAACAACCGATTCCATTTTCTGGATGGTGAAGATATCTCAGAAGCATATGAGCGTTTAATAAAAGTAAATTTTTAAGTTGCAAGTGAAATAGTTCCTATCAAACCAAAGAAAGTACATATATGTATCTGTAGATATATCTGCCCATCTACTGATGAAACTGCTAATAAAACCAGACAAGATACACATAAAGCATACAAAACGTATGAAGATAAAGTAAATGACACCAAGCAGCATAATAATACATAATCAAGAAAGAAACTCTATACAGCTTATAAAAACATTGTCATTGATACCCTAAAGGAGAAGATCGAACAAATAGAAAACGCTGATATAAACAGAAGGTACTTACTCAGCTGGGAACTAATAAACTAAATCACAGGAAGAAAATCTACTCAAAAAGGTATGATAAAGGGAAGAAATAAGAAAGAATGACTACAAACATGGTACAATATTTTCAAGGCTTATTAAGCAGGCCACATGAAATAGAGAAGATGAACCGATTACTCAATTTATATCACCACTTGAAATAAAACGTGGATCTTTTGATATCAATGAATACAAGCTAGCAAAGGACACCATCAAAGAAGGAAAAAGCTGTGGAATGGATGAAATACGCCCAGAAGTTTTAAAACGATGAGAACTAGACGCTATCGTTCTCCAATTCTGTAACAGAGCACTTATCGACAAAGCGAAGCCCAGAGAGTGTTCATTGCTGAATATAATTCCTATACAAAAATCCGGATATCTTAGTATGGGTGGCAACTACAGAGGTATAAGTCTGAGCTCAGTAGTGGTGAAAATCTATAATCGTATGATAATTAATAGAATTAGACTGTACCTAGATTGACATCTGAGTAAAAATCAGAACGGTTTCAGAAGTGGAAGAACAACTACTAGCCAGATACTCGCTCTAAGGAGACTGATAGAAGGAGTAAAGGAAAAGAATCTTGTATCTATACTTATCTTCATTGACTTTAAGAAAGCTTTTGATACAGTTCATAGAGGAAAAATGCTGCTAATACTAAACGCGTATGGAATACCGGAAGAGTTTGTGACAGGTATCAGTATCATGTATGAAGATACGTTTACCAAAGTCATAACACCGGACGGAGAGATGGAAACTTTCAGTATTCTTGCTTGTGTTTTACAAGGGGACACACTTGCCCCATACCTCTTTGTCATTGTTATTGACTATATCACTATAAAAGCTCTAACGTGAAGGGAAAAAAAGCTTGGTTTCCATTTAAGGAAGAGACAAAGCAGAAGGGTACCACCCATAATAGTCACCGGCATGGAATTTGCGGATAATATAGCCTTAGTTAGTGATGGTATCAAGGAAGTAGAGGAGATGCTAAGAAGAGTCGAGCTATCAGCAAAATCTGGACTAAGTATGAATGCAGGCAAGACAAAGTGCATGTCATACAACAACAACCAACATGTCGATATAAAGACTATAGATGGGACAGATCTGAAAAGAGTTGAAGATTTCAAATATCTCGGGGCATGGGTAGATAGCAGCGAAAAAGATGTCAAAATCAGAAAAGCGCAAGCTTGGAGAACCTGCCACCAGATGAGAAACATCTGGAATTCAAATCTCAGTAGGAAGTTAAAAATTAGGCTAATGATTACAACTGTTGAGTCCGTTCTGTTATACGGCTGTGAAACATGGACCCTAACAAATTAACTAATCCAAAAACTTGATGGAACATATACAAAAATTCTGAGAATGGTTTTAAATATCCACTGGACAAATAAAATCAAAAATGAAATACTTTATGGGGCACTAGAAAGATCATCGAACAAGATCAAAAGAATAAAACTAACGTTTGGCGGCCATTGCCTACGAAGAGAAGACTCGGATGCGATGGAAAGAATTTGGCGAATTACTTACTGACTAGGGTATAACATATTATCAATACCTCCTATAACCTCGAGGTTATATGAGGTATTGATATACAGTGGAAAACAGAAATATCGTTATCAAGGAGTTACATTTATTATAAGGAAAAAACTAATTTCAAGCATCCTTAGCTATATGTGTGTTATCTACAACCATATAGCTAGAGAGAAATGTTTCTCTCTAGCTATATGTCTACAACAGTGTTAAACAGGATTATCTCGATCAGAGTTACATCTCACTATATGAACATCACAAATATACACATATATTCCCTAATTATTGAATACGATGATGACGTTATTAAACAATTAACCATTTCGAAACCTAATATAATAAACAATTTCGAAATCTCACTACAAAGACTCTGATTATAATCCAAGATTACTGGAATGCAATCTTGTAATATTAAACCATAACTGGCTAAGCGCAGTAAGTTCATTTTCAATAGAATTGTTAACCCGATTTTCTAATTTCTTAATTTTTCTATAAAACATAACCTCGTATACGATAGTATACTAACCAACACATTACACCCTCACAATAAGCAATACCTACTATAATCTACGTCATAGAGGTTATAGGAGGTCTTGCAATACGTCTAGAAAATCTACTTTGCACTAACTAAATTGTATAATACGTTGGCTATAGTACGTACCTATATTACAAGGCTATATCGCCAAAGGAAAAATCTTAATTAGTAATCCAGTGACAAGATTTTCCGAAAGAAAGATATTCCACTCTCTAATGAATTTGTGAAAGTAATGAAAAGTTACGCCACTTGTACCGATAACTATTTATTTTAATTCAATTTTTAATTTACAAATATATATTTGTTTACATGTCAATTTAAAAAATATATTACTATTATAAATGAAAAGTTATGTACATTTTTGAATATAATAAATATTTAATATATATATTGTTAGTTTTAAGAATATAACATTATTTTATAATTAAAACCATAGTTCTTAAAATATACCGTCGTATTCAATAAATATAATAAATCAATAGATCCACTTTCAATGTAAAACTATATAAGTTTTATTCTAAAGTATTATTTAACAATACTTTGAAAATTCGATAATGAAACAATTAAAATGATAGTACAATACATATTTTATTCGCAAAAGCATTGCCATTAAGTAGAAGGTTTTTATTAAATTAATCAACCGGGGTAATTTGTATGATACGGTATCATTGATACCCCACAACAACGTTGGGGAAGTAATATACTCCATCCCTCAATATATACGTTATTATATACATGTATGCACACATATATATAAGGGAAAGTCTCCGATTACCGACCCCTAAATGATTATTTGTAATAACTTATTCAATATTAAATATATTTATTTGAAATTTTGTAACTATTGTAATATTATGGCAATGAATAATGTGGTTATTTTAAATTTTTTATATAATTATATTTACAAGAATAAACAGGGGGGTCGGTAATTGTATACCTGTTCTAATACCGACCCCCTTCCCCTATTACCGACCCCATAACATAATCGTGGTATAAATAATTGTAGTATTATAATATCAAATCAACATAGTAGATATTCATAAATATAATTAATTATAACATGCACGCAATTATTTTGTATTGAATTTATTTTGTAATAGTAATATTAAATTTAAATTTAAACTTTATAGTAATTATATTAAAATAGTGTATATTATTATTTAATATTTAGTTATTAATCAGTATGTATATATACATAATATACATATATATTATATATAATCCATAGATATTGACCTCACTCTAATTTCTATGATATAATCGAATGGAATCATGAATCCTTAATCTATATCAATGATACACAAACAACTTAAGTTGTTTGTGTATCATTGATATAGATTAAGTATTCATGATTCCATTCGATGATATACATACTGATTAATAACTAAATATTAAATAATAATAATAACATAATTATGACATATTTTAAAGTAAAATACTAATCTATTTTGATTGGATATTATAAATCACATGGGGGTCGGTATTAGGGTAATTTAGGGGGTCGGTATTAGGAAAATCATATGGGTTGATATAATTAAGATATTTTGGATACTAGTTATTCAAATTGAATTATTTTTATAATAGTTATAAACATTTTATTGATCTACAATATTATGCGCAGTATTAAGTTTTATTTTATAATTTATTTTATTAATGAAGTATTTACAATGATTTAAAAAAAGTTATTATTCAAATATTTAAAAAGTAAAAACAGAATATTACATTTTATCAAATAAAAATTGTAGGATTGAATATTTTGTAAAATAATATACTTATTCATATTTATCATTACATTTCTAACAGTTCATGTATATATAATTTTTTGATATCTCTTATAGTTACTGATATACCAGAGGGGGTCGGTATTAGGAGAGGGTCGGTAATCGGAGACTTTCCCCTATATATATGATATAATATTTAATATAAATATAGATAATACACTTTTATCTCAAGTAGGTCTTACTACTTCTACAAAATGTCTTGGAATAAATCAAGATACTTGTTTAAATTGGAAATGTCATTTAGGTTATCTTAAAAATAAATTATTGACAATTTTATGAAATATAAAAAATGATTCATACTTTTTAAATACATCAGCCATGATCAAACTATACTATGCTTTATTTTATCCACATTTAATGTACTGTATTAAAATATATATTTTAATACAGTAAATTAAATGTGGGATATCCCATATGGGATCATATATAACTATAGTTATTTATCAAACTTAAATAGTATTTATTTAATTCAAAAATGTTTTAAAAATAATGTTTAATAAACCAAACAATTTTTAAACTGTTTCTCTATTTAAGGAAAATAAAATATTATCTTTATATGATATTTTTAAGTATAATACTTGCATTTACATGTATAAAATATTCAATAAATTGTGCCATCCTATTATTTTAAATCATTTTACATTGACATCTAAAAAAATATTTAATACCAGAAGTAACTGTGATTTTATTCAACCTTATTTTAAATATAATGATATGAATAATACCTTAATTACATTCGGACCAAGACTTTGGAATGATTTAAGTATAGATATAAGAAAGTCAAATTATTTATCATTATTCTGTAAAAAATCTTAAAATAATTTTATATAATACTTAGTCTATTTTAATGCATTTATTTTTAGTTTAAATTTTTATTTAATATATTTGACTTATGATAATATTTTTTTATAATTTATTTAAATTTTGATTTTATGTATTTGACACTATAAAAATACTGACGTTATATTAAATTTTGACATTGTAAAAAACTGACTTTTTAAAAATTATCATATATGATTTCAAGAATGTATTATCTTTTACATTTTTTGACATTAAATAAATTACTTTGGGTTATATATTTTTCTGTATGAACATCGAATACTGTTAACCTATGTTTATTTAATATATTATATTATATTATATTTTCTTATTTGTTCTCTTTTTTTTCTCTTGCTTCTTTTACTTTTAAATTTTGGCTATCTCATATTGGGGGATGCACGAGTTGGGAACAGTTTTAAAAATGTTATCAGCAATTGAGGCGGCGTCGAGCAAGACCTCCTATAACCTAGAGGTTATAGGAGGTCTTGCGTCAAGCGAGCATAGCTCTATATATTATATATATATATATACATATATATATATATATATATATATATATATATATATTATATTGTATATAAATATATATGTGTGTATATGTATACTATATATAAATTATATAATTACTATAATATATATATAATATAATATAAATATAAATAAAATATATAATATATTTTATATAAGCTTTATCAATATCGGTAGGCATAGATGAGTGAATATAAACATATAATCTATTGTTATAACAATATATATATATATATATCTGTATTATACAGTTAAAATGACATAGTGTATACACTATGTGCGTTTGCCGCCCGCCTCAATGCTGTATTCCCAACTCGTGCAGTAACCTCTCATATTTAGTTCCACTATATTTTAATTTATATTATTTAATACTTGATGTATGTATTAGCTTTTAATTTTATACTTTTATCATTTATTTATATTATTACACGATTACATTATTATATGATGATTACATTTAGTTACATGATAAGTTTCATTATATTTTATTATATATTTTATTTATTTATTTGTATCATAGGTACATATACCTATATATGCCTATATATGTAAACAGGAAGTCATAAGGTTAAATGCCTCGAAAATCTACTGAACATTTTATTTGTCCTTTTATTGTTTTTTTTCTCATTTGCAATGAGTGCAATAATACAATATATCTTATCTTATCTTATAATATTATAAAATTATTATTTATTTATAACGATTATCTATAATGAAACTTATCATATTAATAAAGGGGTAATTGTCTCGATAAGCTACACTGCTTCCTACAATTACCTTGGCATTGCCTAAATCTGATAATAATAATAACAATATAATTATTAAATAAATATATATAATTAAAATAAATTGTTCTAGAATATGTTACAAATACTGGTTCAAGTTTCCTTTTTATGATGTTTTTTATGATTATTAAAAAATATTTTATAAAATTATATATATTTTTAAAAATAATTTTCATTTAGAATGACTTATTATAATAATCGGTATATTGATATACATTATATCATATGATATATTGTATACTATTCAATGGTTACGGTCCATAACTTACGGATGTAATATATATAGAGATATGCAGTATCGCCCATAAGAAATTTAAAATATATATATATCATAAGATACTAGTTTTTAGCCCTAAATAAATCCGAAACATATACGTATTTTAGTATTTATTCTATTATTAATGGATATTATTAATAACCTGGTGAATAGATAATTATAAAAAAAACTTATTATCTCTTCATTTCTCGAATTTTGTAAGCGTTTTATTCTTTTAAAAATCTAATATGACAACTAAACAACCATGGGAAGTACTAGGAGAAAACTTTGTTAGCCAATATTATGAAATCTTTGATTCAAATCGGGAAAACATACTTCCTCTATACCATGTTAGTAAAAATATTTAAAATTTCATATTAAATAACTCATATAATATATTTAAAAACACATATTTTAAATTATTTATCAACAAATAAAAATATAATTATTGCTATAACTTATGTATTACATTCATCTCAGCATTTTTTACCTTACTTATTATTAATAAATAATTCATATAACTTTTTTAAATATATATAATTAATTTAATTGGTAGTTTTATTAATAAAATGTGAAATATAAGGTTAATGCACGCTGAAAATAGATCTGTTTTTTTTTCTCGATATAATTTCAATTCTATTCAAAAAATTAAACTATTATTTTCATGCTATTTCACATTATTTTTAATCGTTATATTATTTCATAAATTCATATATTTATATGAATTTTTTGAATGTATATATAGTATTTTTACAACTTGCAAACAGAAAGCACATGCATTCTTAGAATTATTCTAAAGTTTAAACATTTACAGTTATTTTATATTGTGGCAGTTGAAATATATATGGATGTAAAATAAATATAAAAGTAAATATACGCGAGAGTAAATAATCCTTGTGAAATAGATCCTAATAAAATAGTAATCCTATAATAATACTATTCTTATAATATTTATAAACATTACGGTAATGTTTACCATATGATTATGAAGCATATATCAATATGTATCATTCACACACACATATATATATATATATATATATATATATATATATATACAAGCTATTATTATAATAATTATACATATATGATACATCTAAATTCATATACATATATTTATATACCAATATTCACATTTGATTGAAGATAGGCAGTTTATATATTTACATGATACATATAAATATTTTATCCCAATAAACATCTGTATTTTACTGAATGGAAATTTCCACAATTGCAATAATTGCTCAAGTCTAAATGCACATATGTGCATTTCCCATGTCACGATTATCAATAATTACACATGTCACATGGGAAGTGTGAATGTATATAAATATATATAATGTGTGTGTGTGAATACTCCATGTATATGTATTAAATATTATTTATGAATATGCACGTATGAAATAAATATATTTAGCAATGCAATGTAGGTGATTCGTTTATGAGTCGTAACTAATCAATGATGGAAGCTTTAAACGTATTACTTGTTTTTAGAGCACATAATTAGCAATTGTATGTCCTTTGCAGTTGAATTCTTGTAAATATCCTATATATATATATATTATATAACTATATATCATATCTGGATTTATTTAGACCGCCACTTTCGTTACTCGTTGAGAGTTCGCATGATTATATTGTTAAATATCTGTTACTATAATTGTGATTCCTGCATCTAGATAATTTTACAGATACAATATTATGTATAGTTTATTTCTGAAAATGTATGAAACGACTATGTATTGATGAATAAAAGCCATTATACATTATATTATAATTATTAATTAGTAAAATAATAATGCGAAGTGAAAAAATGTTATGTATATATTATTATATATTAATTTATTATTTTCACATATTTTAATTTTGCTCTATCCTCTTAAATGTTGAAAGTTAATACAATGTACTACATAACATTACTTATTTGAAATGAAATAAAAGTATTGATAGGATTATATTTTAATAATGAAATATATCTTTGATGTTAGTTTTTATATCTGTCACTAAAATAGTAATATAAGTTTTATTTCCGAGAAATATTATTTAATATTATAATTTGTTAAACATGTGTTAATAATTAATGATATTATATATATAGTATATATATTTTATATATATATACATATATATATATATACATATATATATATAATATTATTAGTATCCGTTAACACCAACCGTTAACACCAACAAATCGAGCCCTATTTTGACCCTGTTCTATATATCCTGATACCCTGCTTCAAATTATTTCTTTCACGTTATTATAATTTGCTTCAATTAACTGCCCGATATTAATAAATGTTATAAAACGAAAAATATTGATGTAAACTTTATAATGTAAATATTGATATCGCTGCTTTGTATAAATAATATTCTGATAATAATATTCACCCCTGACTTGTTAGCCGAACGCGATGTTTACTTTTGAAGAGAATAAAGCCCAAGGAGTCGAACAAATTAAAGAAATTCTCACGGTAATTATCTCTTATAAAATCCATAAATGTATATTCAGATTGTACTCATTAATTACACATTCATATATATATATAATTAAATATATATAAAGAAATTAAATAGTTTAAACTTTATAGTATATAATATATGCATAATATTTATAGATTTTAATTTTATAAAGTGTTATTTTAATGAGAAATCTATTATGATTAAATAAATATATGTTTCCATTACACTTTTATTTTTTCATTTCAGGGTATTCACATTTTTTTTAATTTTTTAATTCACATTTTTTTTTAATAGCTTATTGAATATATAATCTACAACATGTCAAAAAATTATAGGTTAAAACGATGTATAAAGTATCAAAAATATGATTGTATAATGCTACTTATTTTAATAAAATTACGAGAATGGCGAAAAAATTATTGATTATTTAATAAATAATTACAATTATGATATTTTAAAAATAATTTAATTTATTATAAAATCCAAAGAACCATTTAAAATCACCTTAATTGAGTCCAAAATTAGGCAACAAATATGTTCATTATTTAAGATAGATTATCTCAGAATCAGGTTTGATTGGGTTTTTTCAACTGGGTTTTTTCGTGGTTTTTTCGGTTTTTTCAGTATAATTATAAATAAATATATTTTCATAACAATAATTCATATTTTTATATTAAATTGTTACTTATATAATTTCATTTACCTAAATAATTTACAAAGTTAATCAGGAAGTATTTCAAAATCCTTGTTAAAATCAAAAAATCTTATAATTATATTATAAAATATTTAATAAAATTAATAATCTTTTAGAAAGAGTTTTTATAAATATATATTTAATAAATATTATATATATATATATATTTTCTTTTATATTATATAACTGTTTGAAGATAAAATATTATTTATCATAATAGAACATATTTTGTTGTGTTATTAATTATATGATAATATTATCAATAAGCTATTATTAATAATTAATAAATTATTATTATAATAGTTTCTCTTTGATGATTGTAATTTTAAAAAAAATAATCTTTGATTTTTATCTATCACACCGACAAATTCGGACGATTTATCATTGATATCGAACTTATCTTTCACAGATTTTCTCTCTCTTTATGCGACACCCCTACCGATATATCACCGATATCGTGACGATATCGCTATTCATCATTTGGAGATGTCTCTAAATATTTATGATTTCTCGACGATTTCGTTATTGCGCATATGAAAAATAGGCCGATTTTGTCGGTGTGAATGGAGCTTTATATTTATAATTTAAAAAATTATATATTTTTATATTATTATTATATTTTATTTAAAATAAAAATTACTTTCATTCATTATTTTATTAATATATATTTAAATATTATTCAATTAATAATAAATAGTGAAATTTATTCTGGACCTTAAAGTATAAGTTTACAGATATAAAAATCATATCTCAATCAAATTTATTATAACGTAGTTTTTCCTCAATATTATTAAATTCACCATAGATATTCTAAAATTGTAGTAAAATATACAATTAAACCTAACATATGTGTACATCATATTAAAAATAATTTTTTTTAAATTCCTATATCTTTTTATGCAATAATATATTGATGAAAAAAATATAATATTTCATTGAAATATTATATATTTTAAAATATAGAAAAAACCTAAAAAACCGGGTTTAATGGTTTTAACGAAAAAACCGCCAGCCCTGCTCAGAATATTACTTTTCTGCATAAAAATTGAAAAATGTAGGCTAATAATCAACAAATATTAGTCAAATTTTCACAGTATTTCTGTTATTATATATTTATTATATATAATGGAAATATTTGCAATTATATTTAGAGATGATGATATATTTAAATAATATTAGTCAGTTTTTATAAATTTGATTGCCATTTTTTAAAATATAAATATTTTCAAAACTATAAATCTTAATATAATATTCATTATATATTAACATTATAATATTAATATAATGCGATTTAAAATATATTAAAATCTTAATTATTTTAAGAGATATTGAATTTTCAACAATAAAAAAAGCCTATCTAATTACATTGAAAAAATAACCTGTATATCCCTTAATTCTTACTGACTATATGATATATGATACTAGATCTATATCGCTATTGCATGAATTAGATGATCTATAAATAATGTGTATTGTTTATGTATACTTCATAATAATGTTTATCTGTTAATATCTGATAATATATTATTTAAAAAATACTTGATGCTATATATATATATATTATAACACTATATTACATATGTTAATTTGTATGTTTATGTATTTGAATAATGCATATATTATTTCACATATATGAAATATTTTTTAAAGTAATAAAGTATTTTAAGTAATGCTGTCTAGCAATTGCAGTATATATGTTATGTTATGTATGACTAATATAATGACTAGTTATGTTTATGGTGAGTGGTGAACCATTGTATCTAACTTAATTATCTATCGTATATACTTTAAAAAATTAAAAACTTTGAAAATAGTGTAAATGATAATGTTCTATTGTAATATTATATTTACTTCTGAGGTTACATTTGTATTTTATTCATTATATTATAATTTTACTTGAAATCTGCATGTTAATAAACTAAATATTAGTAGAAAATATAATTTAATTAAAATAAAAATACAGTAATAGTTATGATACATTAATTTGTATTCATAGATTTATGTTATTATCAATGAGCATGTATATTTCAAAACATTATAATAGATATATTATATAACTGTCTATAAGATTGTTATGATAAGATTTATTTTCAATAATAGAAATAATTCATTTATTAATATACATGATAACATACATATATTTCACTTTCATTTACCATGTAATTAAAAAAGTAGATAGTATAAGTTAAAAATCTAGATATATATATATATATAATTATATATAATTGATGATAATACGGATATAAAAGTTAATCAGTATCTTATTAAAAGAGTAAAGGGAATCATATTAAGCTGGGTTACAATTAGTGTTAAACCATCATGTACGTATAAGTAAATATATAATATATAATCTGTACGCGCATATCATATCGTATACATGTATAAAGGTGTGAGTCATCCCTTACACCCTCACACACAGGTGAAGTTAAGGTTTCAAGCTATCAAGCACATAGTCACCAAGATAGACTGTCAACCTACCGCAGAGAACGGGGTGATCGTCCTTGTGACCGGTCGTCTAAAGGTTTCACAGCCAGCGCACACCTACCTATGTGAACATCAACACACACATACATACATGAATACACACACATACCTATATGCACACACACATACCTATATGCACACACACACATATCTAAATGAACATGCACATACACTCGCACTCCTAAATCGTATTAGGTATACTCGTGCACATTCACATGCGCATACACCTAAATGAACACATGCTCACACACCCACATGAACACATACGCGCACACACAGACATCACTAACAGCGTCATCACCCACGCCCACACACTGCGCGCATACCCACGCATGTAATATACGCGATGAAAAGCTCATTTTCGAAAACATTGATTATGAGCGCTTACTTAAAAATCTATAACTGGCGTATAATGTACTCCACTATACACATATGCATACTAGCTGTTATACTATACATTACTGTTTGCATGCTAATACCGTTATTAATTTATATTGGTTTTTTTATATGTATTATTATGACACTGGGTTTGAATATATCAGTACCTGTATATTTGATATGGATAAAATACCCCAAACAAACTCCCCTATACAATGGTTAACACAAACCTCTAACTACCCCCACACTATCACTCTCTAACCCCCCTCGCCCCTTTGTAGACCGATGAAGATCCTCCCCACGCCTACAGTCAATGTTTCATGATCAAGCCCGAGAATGACTCATACTATCTGTACCACGACATCTTCAGGCTCTCCATTCACGACAGCATGTAACCTGTGATAACACTCTAATTCTGAATATCTTTGTGATCGCTTGTATCATCATCATCAACAACAGCAGCGGCAGCAACGCTATCTAATGTCCCTTTCGTGTTTCACCATTTCTGTCCCCCCCCGCTCCCCCCACCCCCCCCCTATTAGGAGATTCTATCTAGTTTACGCCGCGAGTTGTTGATATATAAATTGCATCTGATACACTTCAATACACTAATAATATATCGTTTATATTTTTTTAATATACTTAAATGTATTAATAATAAATATTAGAATTTTAATGAATTATTAGATAATTATACATATATTAGTTTACTCTTTAAAAAGCAATATTTTAAATTTGTTTTAGCTTTTATTAAAAACGAAATACTATTAATATTAAAATAAATAAATTTATTTTATAAAAAATAATTTATGTATTCCAAATTATATATACGAACAAATTTCAAATCGTCAATATGTTATCTATTTGTTTATTTTATATATTATAAAACTATTATTCTTATGATTCATCTCATTATTTAAGTGACATTTTGAACATACAAAGATAATATTTTTATAGATAAGTAAAAAATATATTTGTAGTTTTCAAAATTATTATATAAGTGGGTCATTATGTACATTTACATATAAATAGATATTTGCACCACTATAAATTATATTTTAGGAAAATTAATTGGAATATTGTAAGAATTAGCGTATCATTATAAATTAGACATAATTCTATATACAGGGATTAATAAAATATAATATTATTTATATTTAATTCATAATTGAAATATACGCCATGTGAGATATATATCTTCTTTCTATATCAAACAAAATAATTAGAATATATTATAAAATACTCACTGAATATATTTGAATACTAGTGAATGTGTGAAAATAATTATTTCAAGATAAATTGTAATTTAACAAAAATAAATTTATTTTTTATATTTATAATTGATATATAACTAGTTATATAATTACTACCTATATAAGTACATAAATAGTCATTTATCAATATTTGTACTAACCTTGATAAATACAGTTTTAGTATAATATTATTTAGTAGATTATTTATTTAAAATGTACACACTATTTATTATATATAATTGAATTTGTATTTTTTTTAAATTAATTCAACAAAATTTACTATTTTAATACTCATACCACCTTAATAATTTAACAATATGTTTAAATATTCTACAATTATATTTATAACACGATTATTTAACTATATTTTAATTATGTATATGTTAGCTTATTTTTGTTATTATCTTATTCAAATGGAATTAAATTAGGATGGGAATAACTTTTTTATAAAGAAATAAAAATCTAATAAATATTAATTTACCATTGTTAATAATTATTCAGTATACTTATTGAATATTTAAAATAAGATTTATCCCGTTATCTATCTGGTTATATATTTATTATTTTATTTTAATAAATATATTACATATTATTTATATTAGACCAATATTTATTTAATAGATATGTAAGTAACAATTAATTGTTTGATATATATATATATACAGAAGATAAATAATAAAGTAATTTATTGAGATATAACACAGTGATAAATAATTTAAGTTGCTTTCTTAGGTTTTTTCTTTTCGGCTTCAGCCTCATTTTCTGCCTCAATCTCTTTAATGTAACCTTCAAGTTCTTCACTGGTCAACATCTGGTGAAGGTCAAGGTTAACATCAGTATATATAAATATATATATAAATACACTTATCACTAATGTTAAAATTAGTCATTTTAAGTACAATGTAAATTTAAAAATATATAATTTTAATATGTTTATATTTATACATCCGTATATAGATATTAAATGTATTCTTGTTATTTATTGATAACATAAAACAACAACTATATCTATTTAGACAATATAATATATATATATGCTATTAGAATTAACATAAGAGTTCAGTAGAATTTTGTTTACAATATATACAATAAAGTCTGTTTTATCTAATATTTTATTTGATTAAAATTGTCCATTTATATTTGTAATATATATTTACTATTTTACTATTATTTTTAATATTAATAAATAATCAAAATATAATATATATATAATATGTATTATTAAAAATAGTATATCAAATTTTTTAAATAAATGATGATTTTAAACTAGATAAATTTGATTCTTTGTATTCATTAATAATAATGCATATGAACTCTGGATAACAACTATTTTGAGTTCAAATTAATATACCATATATATATATTTAAAAATAGTATGATTTTACTAATTTATATTTTTATTTAATCAATTTATAAATTTGTACTATTTAAAAAATATCATTACAAACTAATATTAAATATATAAAATGATATAAACTTAGATACAAATAAGATAGTTATTTATATAATAAAATAATTATAGTTATATAGTAAGCATGGAATACATAACATTATATAGATATATATTTTTTATAAAAGAAACTTTTTATGGTATTTTTAAACCTATTCAATATATAAATAGATACTAAAAAACATAATGAATTACTATCAAAAAATGTTGATTTCTTTGTTTAATATATATCAGATTTAAACACACAATAGTATAAATTACAACTATGATAGATTATATTTAAAATGTAATGACCACGCTATAGTAAGTTAACCTGGATGGGTTTATTTCTTCTCATTAGGGCAACCTCCATGTTCTTACTGCCTGACTGTACGACCTCTAGAAGAGCTTTCAAGGTGAGTTTAGTGGTCTCGTAGTCTGATTCTGCTACTTCATCAGTGTAGAACTTCTCCAAGTATTCACGCACAGTTTTAGCCGAACGACCAATCGCATTCGCCTACGTTTTTGTAGTATCGTAAAAATCAATTATATATATACAGATATACTATAAAAATTATATAAATATATAGTTTTATTAGGCCAACGTTTAAACAAGATTATATAATTTCAAAATTATCAAAATGTGATTGAAATGTATATTCATGATGATTGTAAATGATGTAATATAGTTTCTAAATCGGATCAATTAATTATTTACAACACATATATATAATATTATAATATATTATTAGGTTGGAGTGAATTTTGAAATAATAATGGCGGTCTGGTTATGTCTCGCGATAGTGATATAACGTTATATGTGGAGTTCAATAATGTCAATAAATCCACATATAACGTTAAATCACTATGGCGAGACATAACCAGACCGCCATAATTATTTCAAAATTCACTCCAACCTATAATAATATATATATTACATAAATATGGTTGGCACGTTCTGAGCGTTAACCTTCCACGCGTGATAAGTTCCAGAAGGATCTGTCTGGTAGAGTTGAGGGGTTCCGTCTTGATCAAAGCCCACAATCAGTGTAGAGATCCCAAATGGACGACGTCCGTTAGATTGGGTGTATTTCTAAATTGAATATCATCAATATTACATTAGAATGTATGTTTCCAATTTAATATTGTTCATTTATATTGCTCATATATATGAAATGAATTTATTTTTTAAAGAAACAGTTTGAATAATATATATAATAAACAATTATTTGTGAATATAATACAAATAGCTCCTTTAAGACATATAAAGAAGTATTTTTTTAGACTTGTATGAATTATACACCAGATAGAGAAAAAGCAAATATAAATAATAAATATATAAGTATATTATATTTAGTTAAGATTTATAAACCACGTGATATATATAGTTCTGACAAGCTTGACTCAGATTGAAAACTATAAAACATTCACCGGTCAACACTAGTGTGTGTTGACTGCGCAACCAAGCACACCTACACACATGATACAACGGCTCTAACAGTGACTCTACCACACAGGTGGGAATCAAGGTCACCTATATACACAACTGTGTGTAGATGTGCCAGCTGAACGACTACACTCGGTATATTCATGTCATCATCATTGTAAATATTGTATAAGTAAAGTAATTATACAATTAAGGGATACAATATGGGGAGCTACCTCTGAAAAGATGTATAAATTATATTAAAAATGTTTTTTTTTTGCAAATTATTATAATATTGTTTTATCTTTAAAAATATATATAGAACATATATATATACTTTTTTATTAACTACGAAATAGTCATTTTAAAACACTTAAATAAATAATTTTAAAATTTATGGGTAAAATATTTTAATACAAATATTAATGTATTGTAAATTAATTATTAAGGATTTACATTACTTAGAATTTATATATATAAAAATATATATTTTTTTAATAGCTTCATTTTATGCAAAATTCGTCCTTACATTGTCATTGTTACTAATTATAAATTATATTTTATAACACATACTAATAAAAATAAATTATAATATAATCAAAATATTTCAATTAAATTTGACAACTATTTTCTCTGAATTTTAATTTGATGAATTTTACTCTACTAAAAAATCCGGAAATTTGTGTTGGATTGGTTTACAAGCTTGACTCAGATTGAAAACTATAAAACATTCACCGGTCAACACTAGTGTGTGTTGACTGCGCAACCAAGCACACCTACACACATGATACAACGGCTCTAACAGTAACTCTACCACACAGGTGGGAATCAAGGTCACCTATATACACAACTGTGTGTAGATGTGCCAGCTGAACGACTACACTCGGTATATTCATGTCATCATCATTGTAAATATTGTATAAGTAAAGTAATTATACAATTAAGGGATACAATATGGGGAGCTACCTCTGAAAAGATGTATAAATTATATTAAAAATGTTTTTTTTTTGCAAATTATTATAATATTGTTTTATCTTTAAAAATATATATAGAACATATATATATACTTTTTTATTAACTACGAAATAGTCATTTTAAAACACTTAAATAAATAATTTTAAAATTTATGGGTAAAATATTTTAATACAAATATTAATGTATTGTAAATTAATTATTAAGGATTTACATTACTTAGAATTTATATATATAAAAATATATATTTTTTTAATAGCTTCATTTTATGCAAAATTCGTCCTTACATTGTCATTGTTACTAATTATAAATTATATTTTATAACACATACTAATAAAAATAAATTATAATATAATCAAAATATTTCAATTAAATTTGACAACTATTTTCTCTGAATTTTAATTTGATGAATTTTACTCTACTAAAAAATCCGGAAATTTGTGTTGGATTGGTTTACAAGCTTGACTCAGATTGAAAACTATAAAACATTCACCGGTCAACACTAGTGTGTGTTGACTGCGCAACCAAGCACACCTACACACATGATACAACGGCTCTAACAGTAACTCTACCACACAGGTGGGAATCAAGGTCACCTATATACACAACTGTGTGTAGATGTGCCAGCTGAACGACTACACTCGGTATATTCATGTCATCATCATTGTCAATATTGTATACCTACAGTTATTATGTATAGCGGAATATATATAGCTACCTCTGAAATGATGTACAATATATTAAACTATAAATTAATTTTTTTGAAAATTATTTAAATATGAAGTATTAACATATATCTTTAAAAATATATAAACATAATCAGGGTTGTTCAATTTTTGTGATAAAAACAAATATGGTTTATTTGTTTTTTTAAATCAAATTATTGATAAATATAGTAATTTAAGTATAATTTAATATTAGAATGTTTTTACATGGTAAAAAATACCAAAAAAACGGAACAGATATCAAAGTGAGACCAAATCTATGACCACATTTAGATGGACACACACAGTGTGTCCAGACACTTAAAATTTAGCTGCACACACATTAACCATGTAAAAAGAAAAGTATGCCCATTTTATAATAAATAAGTATATTTTGCAATGATTATACTATTTAGTAAACAATTAACAAGGCTGAAATTAAAAAATTTTAAAATAGCTAAATACTTTCCCTTATAGAATCATAGCGAGATCTGAATATAGAAGGTCTTTTAGATAAAAAGTCCAAATTAGCGAATATCAGTTCTAATCATGAAGGAACATAAAAAAGGGTAATTGAGGTATACAGAAAAAATTCGTCGGAAAATAAAAGCTTTAATATGCGAATTTAAAAGAGTTAGTATTATTTTGTATTCCTTCAAAATCTTCACGCTTGAAATCTAACCAGTGAAATAATAATTATATATAATTTTTATCGCACATTTGTGAAGTGATTCGCATACGTAATAACTGATTTGAATTTATATTAATAATAATATTACTACTACTACTACTACTACTACTACTACTACTACTAATTTTTGACAACAATCCAAGTTTGTAATTATTCTAATTATAATAGTTGTCAAAACTGTAGTATATTTTGATCAAGTAGAGAACAATATGTCAAAAATTAGTAGTTTTATAATCGATTATTTTGATCGTTGTTACATTGTAAATTACTTATATTATTACTTACAATTTTATGATATTAAATTTTAAATAAGTGAATAATAAGTTAATATTATAAATAAGTTTGTATTTATTTATTAACATTTATCCTCATTATCATTGTAATACTATAAATATGGGTAGATAAAGTATGTCGATAATGTATGCCCTTTTTATATATGCTGTGTAAATACAAAAGTATATCCATTTAAAGTATTTCAAAAAGTATTCCGTTTTTGTTGGGCGTACTTTTTACGATTTAAACTAGCTCATATAGCAATTATTACTTATTTCTAGTAAATAAAATTATACAAAACTAGTATAATAAATTTGAGATATTGAATTAAAATATGTTTTAAATTAAATTATTATGAAATACATTGTATTTATTATATATTATTAATGAATATATATAATATCTATGTTATCTTTATGTGCATATATCTGAATAATATGCTAATGACATATGTCCACTACATAAGGTCCCAATTTCCTGATCATACTCATGATAAGCCATTAAGATATATGTTAATTAGCAGTGCATCTAAGTAGACAGATCAGCATACAGCTATAATGCATACAGAATATACACTACATATCATTATGTAACTGTGTTCATGTTTTAATACATGAATTACTCATGCAATAAATAATTATATTAATATAATATTAATTATTAGTCATTAAAGGTATATATATTGTATATATATATACATTTGATGTAAAACTGTTAATGTACATTTTATATGAAATCAATTACAATTTAACTCATGTTTAAATGTTTTAATAATTAATTGGATTGGTTTACAAGCTTGACTCAGATTGAAAACTATAAAACATTCACCGGTCAACACTAGTGTGTGTTGACTGCGCAACCAAGCACACCTACACACATGATACAACGGCTCTAACAGTGACTCTACCACACAGGGGTGGGAATCAAGGTCACCTATATACACAACTGTGTGTAGATGTGCCAGCTGAACGACTACACTCAGTATATTCATGTCATCATCATTGTCAATATTGAACACCTACAGTTATTATGTATAGCGGGATATATGCACTAATAAATTAAAAATGTAAATTTATATGGGTCTATATTATATTAATTTAAAAAGATGTGTATAATACTTTACTCTATAATAATGGTATAATTATTAATACTAATAATAATATATACCAAAATTAAATAAATATAAATAAAAATTCAATAAAATAATATAAATGTCAAAATAAAATATGAAAAGTATATTTAATTTTATATAATTAAATATTAAATTTATATTATTAATAAATAATACTATTTTTATAATATATTCTATAAAACTTTAATTAAATATTAAATATTTATATAATAAATAACATATTATATTGATATTAAAACAATTGAAGTTAGTATCAGTATCAGTATTATATTCTATAAAATATAAATGAATGTAACTAGAAAATAAATAATATATGGTAGTATATATAATAATTAATATTTTTTATCATTTTTTATTATATAATTGATATTAACATATGATTTAATACTAATCAATAATATATAAATATTGAGAGCTGTATTAACAAATAGGATGAATGATACACACCACTACTACTGTGACAATAGAGAACCTGTTTGATCTCAGCGATGTGTCTGGTGATGTACTCCACAGTTACGGGATCCTCGACGGTAAGCCGATGACTTTGACACTGAATACGAGCCCTTGCGGTGATGATTCTCGCATCGGCAGTTAATCCTGGTACAATAAGCATCGTTATCGCTTAGTTAATCGTGTACCCCACACGAGGGTTATGTATTGAGATTACGATTTAATAGTTCACTCTTAACTAAATATATTGATTGTGAAATACGTAAATTATGAATTAATATCATCGCATTTTATCATTCACATAAGCAAGTTTTTAATTTATATATTGTATATAATTTAGTATAGTATCTAAGATATAACACTTCCTATGCATGCAACGTAATTTAGTAATACCCAATGCCACTACTAGCAGTAGTATCGAATCACTGAAATATATTTAGGTTCGGCTCTTTTTTCATACAACAATGTTTTCATTGCTCTATTAAATTACATGCAATATAAATAAGCTTTTACTCATTAAATATATACTTATAGAATTTAAAACATACATATCATATTTGTTTATTATATATTAGTAATGAACACTTAGTTTCATCATATAAATATTAATTTAAAGCATATTATTTAACATTTTAAAAGTGTATAGTTTGATACAAATTTACATTATAAACAACACATATTTCCTAAAAGTAACCCGCTATAGGTGGCACTGGGATATTTTGTATACAAATTCGAAATACACGATTTCGCGTAAGTGTTATATCTTTCCTTAGAAAAATCTTTGATAGTATATTATACACATTATTGTTTTTCAAATTAATTTAATATAAACATAATACGTAATTAACCTATATTAATTTACATTCATAATGTATGTGATTTGTACGACGATGTGTATTATAATACATTATTTGAAGATAAGCTGAAGATGAAACCTGAGAAAGCTAGAGCCACGTGATCATCAAGCATAGAGATCTTTCTGACGGTACGTTCCTCTTGTAACTTAGCGATCGCTTTCTTCTCGACCCCGAGGACAACTATGTTCTTACCGCGTACTGCCACCTATTGTTTATCAGGTAGAGTATTACTAAATAGGTGAAACTAGTAATTATATATATATATATATATTGTTATATGATTATAATTATACTTCACAAATTATTTTTTAGATTGATATTATTTAGAAAAGCTAATACGTTATACCAAGAAAATTACAGCCGTTAGTTATCTCTCCAATGGTTACTTTTTATACTCCGAACTTGATACTTTTCGGTGTTATATTTTAATGATTTCAATCTTTGAATCAAATATATCAGATATATTGAATTATTTGTAAAATAAAATGTATTCGTATTTTTAAAATAGAACTTCTATATATATATATATATATATATACATATATATTTTATTAAAATTACGAATTTATTTATATATTAGGTTAGAATTGAATGATGTGATTTATATTATTTAAGTCAACATTATAATTAATATAATGTATATTAAAACTTGTTTTTGCATTAATTTTTATATCAAATTCAAATTGTTACTAGTGGACCATTATGCGGATAAAATCACTCAAGCGGAAAATAACAATTTCACAAAATATGCATTTCCAGCTGTCCTGTCCTTGCTTTATACCTTACTATAGAAATGAGGATATATTTGTGGATTTGTTTTTGTTATAAATATTAAATGTGAGAAAATATATATATTAAATACTTTATTTCTATAAAAAATTATCTTTAATATTTTAATAAAAACTTATTATCTTGATTAATAGTAAATGAATACTAAGTTAGTAGTTTATTAGAGTATATCAATTGTATTTTCAAATATTTAACAATAATTATAAAGAATTAATCAAGAGATAGAATTATAATCGAATGCAATTTTAAATATTTTCTGATTATTATGATTAAAGTAGATAATCGGAACAAGTTCTATATTATATATTGAATATCACTAGTGCAATGTCTTATAGTATATATATATATATATATATATATAATATAATATATATTATATATATAAGGAATAATATTATATATCTATATGATATATGATATAATATTATTTATAAATATGTATTCATAGAATGAATTATGCACTAGGTATTAATCAATAATTAATACCTTATTATATAATAAGTAATTTATACTAATATAATTGTAATATAATATAATAATTAGTTGTATTATTAGTTTGAAATATAATGTATAAAATGTAGAGTAATTATAATAGGAAATCCTATTAACATAATAAGTATGTGAAGATTACGGTGGTGTGTTATTTTAGTCTATCGGAGTGTCGCCTCCTAATATGGTAAATGTACGATTAGACCGCTCAATGTAAACAAACAAAAAATATTATATTGATATTATGATTGATTATAAAATATTTATTCAATAAATTGTATTAGAGATATTTTGTGTCCGATCATAAAGGACGGGTTGAGAATGTAAATAACCGATATTACAATATTATATAAATACAATATTTAATATATATATATATATGTATATATTTGTGGGTTGATATTTTTTGGTTGTTTGATTTCCATGGTTTAGTTTTATCCTTCTGTTTTTTTTAGCTGCAATATATCCCGAAGTGAACCCATCCGTTATGATCATAGACAATATATATAATATAGGATATTTCACATATATATTATATATATAATATATAATATATATGATATTTTTTTGTTATTATTTAAGTTTGTTTATATTGAGCGTCGCGCAATGAGCGGTCTAATCGCATATAATCCCCTAATTTTAATTATTTGGTGGGCGGCGTAAATGCGCACTAATTTAGGTGAATATTCAATAATACCTTATTATATATATTAATAATATAATATTATATATGGTAATATATTATAAATTATAATTTATATAATTTATAATATATTATATGTGGTAATTAATATGTTGGTTTTTAGTTGGTTTCACTGTTTTAGTTTTGTTTTGTTTGGTTTGGGTTTAGTTTGGATATTTCTATGTTTTTTTAGATGCAACCATCGCATGTGAACCATTACAAGTATGTAAATATATATATATATATATATAATTATCTTATGATCGTTAAACATAGTTAAATATAGAATATTCACTTAAATTAGCACTAATTCACGCCGCCCACAAAATAAATTAGTAGGCGTCATACCGAGGAGGCGACACTCAAGTATAACTATTGTTTTACAACGTTTGTGTATATTTTTAAATTATGATGTACGGATTTCGTCCAGATACACCAATTGTTGTACATTTAAATATTATTAATTTATATATATATATATATATAAGATTAATAATAATATATATATATATATAATATATTCATTCAAAAATTATAGTATATGATATGCGATAAAAATTATTTTTATTTTCGATAATTAAAAACCAATAGAGATTAATGTGGAAATAACTAATCACTACATAATTTGATAATACTAAATTAAATTTAAAATTATATTTCTATTTTTTACAATAATTGATAGTTATATAGGTTCTAACTAGTGATTTGGAATGTAATATTTGTATACATTACTAATTATAGCAAAATAACTAAGTTTATGTACACAAAATAAAGACTATAAATAAACTCACTATTTAATTTAAATAAAATTATATTATTTGTTATATTTTAACGATTAATTATCGCTCATTAATATATTTGATTAACTAATATAAATTTTTCTTTTAATATAATATATAATTTTATATTTAAACAATAATTCTGATTACGCTAAAAAAATATACATACTGTGAAATATATATATGAAAAAAGCAACAATATTTTTTAAATAATTGTAGAATGAATTGCATATTTTCTCTTACCAATTAATAATATTATTTAAATGTATTCTATAACCATAATTCATTTTTAAAGTTTATACTTACTGCAGTTGAACCTTTCTTGACTGCTTCTTGTGCATATTCTACTTGGAATAAATGACCATCGGGAGAAAATACAGTAATAGCTCGATCATAAGAAGCCGACATTATAAATACAAATAATAACTATTTACCAATAATTGTAGATAATAAAAATACTATAATATGATTTCAATAATATTGTTCATATTTTATGGATAAAGTTATTAAATTAATAGGATATATTTTCTATATATTATATATAGTAATAATATGTAAATTGTACACCTCCACACAGGCAATGCGGTTATTCTAGTAAAGTAAACTGCATGATGAATGAAATCAAATGATGAAATATACTTTCCTTATGCTCAATGCATAGAGCTAGAGATAAAGCTTCTCTCTAGCTATGTGGCTCAATGTGATCCTTGTATGGCGACTGGAGATAATGTGATTTAAAAATGCAGGTCATAGGTAGTATAATTATATATAATTCTATTAATATAGATATGAGAAGTTCTCATTACTATTTTTTATATATAACAAAGATCGTCCGAAGATACTTTGTAGTATCTTTGTATATAATAATAAATTCATTTATATAATTTGTCATATAAAGTATTTTAAATGAATTATAATTCTATGTTATAACTAAACGTAAAATAGAGTGATATGATCGTTAATATATTTCATATTTTAGGAATAACCAATACCCCATTTGACTACCTACATAATACCAAGACCTACTATAACAACGATGTTATATGAGGTCTTTATAATAAACGTATTATAAATATAAAAGGGGTATCCCCAGGGTTGGCAAAAACCCCAAAAATCTAAAAAATATATGTGAGGTTTTTGGGTAATTGGGTTTTTGGTGGGTTTTTGAGGGTTTTTCAAGGGTTTTTGGGGTTTTTCTTTTTCATAAATTTCAAAATAAAAAATCAAGACAAAATATAAAATAAAAATATATATATTATATAAATTATAAAATAATAGTGTTGTAATATATATTAATATAATACTAATAAGGTTAATGAAATTGTAAATTGTAAAATGACAAGTATTATAATAAATGATTTATATTATTATAAATAAATATAAATAATTAATATATATTTGAAATATAATTATATTTATAGGGAGACAATCAAAAAGGACGAGTTGTGGATTAAATGTTACATTTTAAATACGAGTTAATAGTATATATTTTGTATAGATATGCATATACACATGTGTGGGTTATTTGATTTAATTGGTTTAGTTTTGTCCTGCTTGGTTTTTTCAGCTGTATTACATCCCAAAGTTAGCCTATACACATTTATTTCGCATTTAAAATTTAACCTTTAACCCTAAACTCGTCCTTTTTATCGTAACCCTGTTTATACACTTAATAATACTATTTATTTATTGAATCACATATAATAATAGCAGATATAAATAGACTCCTCAGTATAAATATATATATATATATATATATATATATATATATATATATACAGGGCCGGCTTAAGCCTAATATGGGCCCCGGGCAAAAAAAACGTATGGGCCCCATAAGAATTTCATAACATATTAAATGGGCTCTTTTATAAATAACTAATATCTATAACTCTTCAATTTATTTATATATAAATATATATATATATATATTTTATTATGATGTATTATTATTATATTATTCGTGATCAAATTATGTAAAAATATTTATAATCTTTTAAAAAATGTGTTTTTTCATATATATTTACATCTATCGTGTGGAAGAGGCCCACTTTAATGGATCTACTATATAGGGGGGTCTCCTTCACGATATGGATGTAAATAGGTATTACGGTACCCACTTAAAATCATTGCAATATAATATTTTATAATTTACAAATTAATTAATAAAAATGATATAAGTATAGGTTAAATGATATAATTAGTACATATTTATTTTACTCGATTTCCTCTTCTAAATTATTATTATTTATAATATTATTAAGTATAAATTTAATTAATTAGCTTTGATTCTAAATATAATGTTACAGACTTGAAAGTATTTATTGTGTCAGATAATTTCATAGAAAATTATTTATAAGTTTAGAGAAGCTTCTCTCTCAAGTATAATTATTTACCATTAAATATATTAGGATGAAAATGTCTACAATTGGATATATCTAGCCCATCATATATATGTATATATATATATATATATATATATATATATATATTAATATTTGTATAGTCCATTCATTTGAGGTGTATATCAATATATTGGTATCCATAGGTATCCTATATGGTATAATATATGTTTAATAATGAATTATCTTATATACTAATCATATTAATTGTTGATGTCAGATGATATATATATATACATATTATTTATATAATTAGTAATAACTACATGATTATCTTTTTTAATATTTCATATATACTTATAAGTATATATCAATTAATTTGTCAAATATTGTTAGAAAATAGTAATTTTTAACTTCTTATATGATGTAAATTCATATGATATTATCATATGTTATCATTATATTAATTATGTTATAATTTGTTTGTATACTCTAATCAACTCCTCATAATCATTTATTTTCTCGCCTATATATTTAGAGAGTGTATACATATTTTTTAATACCGCTTTTATCATAATTTAACCTAATTGCAATACTTTTCTGATCGACTTTAGTATACAAAATAATGAGCTCCACGGTTTTCATAATATTTAAGTCTCAAATTCTTGAATTTTATTGAATAAATACGTTGAATCTAGTAATGTTATAATTAGTAGAATTTGAACATATATAATATCAGATATAAATTATATAATTTTGAGAAATCCACAAGATACTGCTCTAATAAATCTGCTTGCGATGATCATATTATATTCGATAATGCTTTTAATAAAACATATTCTATTCTTCTTTAATATAGATGTTAATATATTCTTTATTTAGTTTGGCTAAATAAATTATAATTATATAAATAAATTATAAATATATATATTTATTTGGGATGAAAGAAATTACTATTGCTACAATTGTCTAAGATTCAACGGCATTTTTCCCAACCATATTTAAGGAATGCACAGCGCAGATATGTGGATCCATTGGCAATGGACTATGGTATATTATGATATATTTCATTTTTATTGAATCTTCGAGACATATTGCTGGATTTTTCATAACTTTGAGTTTAATAATCTATTATAATTATATTATTATTAAAAAAAAATCGACTAAATCGTTAGCTAAATATTGACCAATATGATAATGAATCTTAACGTACATAAATACATACCTATATAATAATAATACATAACTGTGTATATATGACGATGACTGATGACATATCTACATGTGATATATCTGGAATTGAGTACACTGATATATAATATAATATGTTGAATTTTATATTTATTCAATTATTAAGTTATAAGTGATAACTTATCACCTGTTCTCCAATAAGAATATCATCATTGTGTGTATTTATATATAAATATATAGATGAGGGTGATATAAATCTAAACATTCAGTTGTAAGTTAATAGTACTTATTGGGTAATTGCAAAAATGCATTTATTATTATATTTAGATTATACCTATATATATATTTATAAATAATATCTGTTTCAATAAATATAAATATAATTTCTTTCACTAATAATAGTCTGTTAAAAATGTTATGTCAGAATTCCCTTTCATCAATGGGGTTAATCATTATTAAAAATACTATAAAGCAGAATATTCCTATTTAAATTAAAACTATTTTATATATATACATATATTATTTACACTAACAACATTATAATAATATATACACTATGGGAAGATACACCTTTTATTAATACGAGAAGTAGAAAGAGAAAATTAATTCTTTTGAGAAAAATTATTTTGAAAATATCTAATTAGTTTTAATTACTATAAAAATTATAAATATATATAGAATATCGTTTTTTTCGTAATTTATGTTCAATATAATCCTTTCCAAATATCAGAAATCAAAGTTAAAATATATCTTAATATGTATCTCATTTTTAATTTTAATATAAAAAAGTATACTTTTTATTCGACTCAACTATGGTTAACATTCCCTTAATACGTTTTTCATTTATCACTTTCTAGTTTATCAAACAATTATTTATCAATCCGTTTAAAATAGTATGAATTCATACTATTTTATCTGAAAAGCAGAGATGTGTGATATGATCTATGGTTATCACTATTAGCATGTGCTCCAACATCTTCATGTACCTGTTTCCACCATATCTTCGTGTAAATTTAGACATTTTTGTCAAATTCACTTTTCAAATCGGCCTAAATGACTCCTATTTAATTAATTTATAGTACTATTTTTATTTATTCAATTAAAATTAATAATATATAAGAAAAATACAGTTAAGCAATTTTTTTTTTATATAAATAGTAAAAAAATATTCTCAAATAATTCATGGGCCCCCCAAAATGTGGGGCCCCGGGCAATTGCCCGGTTTGCCCCCCCCTTAAGCCGGCCCTGTATATATATATATATATATATATATCATTATAAACTTACTTATAATGGAAATGTGATAATTAAATAATAATAATTAATTATATACTAAAACCAAGAAATAATAATTAAAACAAAAATGAAAAACCCCCGAAAAACCCAAAAACCCCAAAAACCCCTAAAATTATCAAAAGGTTTAAACCCAAAAACCCAATAACCCAAAAACCCAAAAACCCCTACTTCTGCCAACCCTGGGTATCCCACTACAAGTATGTACGGCAAGTTGCCAGAAATATTGTAACTAAAACGATTTTCTATTAAGTTAACTACAATTTTAATTGGTACCCCCTTATTTTCCGGCAACTTGCCTTAAATATAGTAATTTTATATGGAGTATCCCATTACAACTTGATAGAAAATGTTTTAAAGTTACAATATGTTCGGCAAGTTGCCGGAAATACTTTTAGTGGAATACCTCCTTAACATTTTATAATAAATTTGAATGCGTGTGTATTATATACCAACATAAAAATGAATTAAGGGGATGTCTCAGTGCACACGCCATTTCACAGTTTACCATTTAAATTTATAGGCATCATATGGCTATATAGACTGGCACGCAGCATTCTATTCATTGAATACATCTATTTTATTCGTATTGTATTTATATGTATTTTTATGTATATATGATATACATTACTGTTTTTAATTGTTATTTATTGTCATTTATTCTATATAAATTATATTTTTACTATTTTTTTGCTCTTCCTATTTACATATTTCCTACAAACAAACAAATTTATTTATTTCCTTTAATCAGTTATTTTATATATAAAGTTAATTGTTTAAGTAATTATTTTTAAATAATTGATTATCTAAATATTATCTTGATCTAAATTACTAACTGGTTTTTATTATTATACTGTAAAATTGTTTAAATACAGTTTATATATTTATAATTGCATTATTATTATTATTTAAAAAAAAAGCAATAAAAAAAGCAATAAAAAAAGCCATAAAAAAAGCCATAAAAATCTATTTATAGATTTCCAAGAATTGGTCATTTCAAACAAATATTAATTACATGCATACAGTGTATATTCACTAATACGTTTATATATATATATAATTATTATTATTTAAAAAAAAGCAATACAAAAAGCAATAAAAAAAGCCATAAAAATCTATTTATAGATTTCCAAGAATTGGTCATTTCAAACAAATATTAATTACATGCATACAGTGTATATTCACTAATACGTTTATATACATATATATTTGGATATATTTCACTTGTATTTTTGAGAAGATTATTTCATATATCAAGATATAAAGACGGTGCACCTCAAACTTGTTTCAGCTTAACGGAGATCTACTTCTGGTTTTCTCGATATGGTATTATAACCATCTATCACTTTAATTATTTAAATTTGTATTGATATTACTAAATATATAATATTATATATATATATATATATATGTAGATATATATGCGTTAATTTATTTATATTACTATTACAACTATCATTAACTAAATTAGTAAGTAATATCAAAACCCAAAGTGCTTTGGTAATATCATAATATTGCATTTCATGCTATATAAATAGTATTTATATGCGTATTAATGTATATTGATATGCATTGATTTTTGTATTTGTATATATATATGTTTAATAAAGTCTAATAAAGTTGTATGCACATTAGCTTCTGATAGTATATAATATATACACCGTAGTAAGAAACCACAGCCAACTCATATAATACTGTAGAATAGGTTACACTCTATATGTAGTCATTAATTGCTATTACTGATACTGTCACTAAGTAGTTTTTTTCATACATTAAATTCGTACATTTATTAAAAAAATAAATTTATTTTTCATCCATTTTTACCAAAGATTCTGAACTAGTTTTTTCTGATAAATAAGATAATTCGACTCGGCTAGACTTGAGAAACTATTCGTTACTAAACATTTCTAATCTTTGTAACAAGTGCAACGTTACTATCAAAATAACAGCTAACACTTTCCTAACCGAGTGTTCACACTGTCTACAGCTCATTTGTCAGGATTGCAATGATATACCTATCAAAATTGCAAAGGTGATACAGGGAAATAGTGACATAGGTGTAACCTGGAAATGTATAAGTTGCCGATTGAACTGCATACCACTTAATTTATCAACAATTGACAAAAAACTTAAACAAATTCAAAAATCTATTTGCGAAATCAAAAATAAATCTTCTGAGACTGATAAACGATTGTGGTCAAGTATTGTAAAAACTTCCCTGATTGAACATAAGAAAGAAACAGATAACACAGAACAAGATACATTTTTCCGAGAAAGCAACCATATCATTCACGGTGTCGACAACTCTAATGACCCTAAAGTATTTGTAAATGAACTAATATCGGAGCAACTCAAGCTCACAATAATACCTTTAAGTATTAAACGTATCGGAATTACTACATATGACGCTACAAAGAATACAAAGAATACAAAGAATACAAAGAATATAATCCATATAAGATACAAATGCATATCTGACAAAGAAATTGTATCAAAATTACTTAATCTTTTAAAAGATGCACCGAATAAATTCAAATCCATAACAATTGCTGATGACCTAACATTAGAACAACAAAATAATCGACGACAATTAATCAAAGAGGCAAATGAACTAAATGAAAAGGAAAAAGAAACTGAATCGGATATAAAACATGTGGTAAGATACAATCGTTATTCAAAAAACCACTTTATAAAATGCTGAAACCTCCAGAGAAAAAAGACCAAACGGATTAATACAATGTGTATTATTGAATGCATATTCGGTGTGTAACAAATCGTTAACTTTGATCCAATTTTTCAATGAAAATAATATTGACATTGCATTTATCACGGAAACTTGGTTGAAAGACAATGATACTCATATCATATCCGAAATATCTAAACCACCATACATCTTCAATAGCTACCCTCGTATAGGTCATGCTGGCGGCATCGGAATACTTCATAAATCAACAATATCATTAACTACTTCAAAACATTTGCTTACATCTTCAGCTGAAATAGTAATGTGTTCTTTTTCTTGCCGAGGCTCAGTGATCATAAAAACTATAATTATATATCGTCCACCAAACTTGGATTTTAAACAATTCCTTGCCGATTTCACAATACACATTCAACCAATTATCACTAAAAATACAATTATACTAGGTGATTTAAATATACACGTCAACAATACAACACTGAAATCATCTATTCTGTTCAATTCAACATTGATTAAAAATTCATTAGAGCAACACATCAAATTCCCAACTCACATTCATGTAAATACATTAGATTTGATAATAACCAGAAATAATTCTCATATTACATCTAACTATTCTTGTTCAAAACTAATTTCAGACCATTACGCTATTAAATTCTTGATCAACTCTGTAACACCCAAACGATCAAGAAAAACAATAACATATAGAAAGTTATCACTAATAAATGATGTTGATTTCTCCTATGATTTACATCTAAAACTATCCGAACATTCCACTTTACAACCACTCGAAAACCTGAATACATCTTTAATTTCGACACTAAATGCGCATGCACCAACAAAAACTACTACCATAACAGAACGCTCTAACAAAGAATGGTACACAAATGAATGTGCAGAACATAAAAGATTATTACGTAAACATGACAAATTGTATAGAAAGTCACGTCATCAAATGATCTTAAAAATTACAGAAACCTACAACATGAACATAATCTGATGTTATTCCTGGCAAAATCAGAATATAATGCTAACAAAATAGTAAATGCTGGACATAATCTGAAAATACTATTTGAAATTTCAAACGATCTTCTAGGAAGAACAACTAAACGGATACTTCCTGATTTAAACGATGACGTATGCGCAAATTCTTTTCATAATTTCTTTCGATTAAAGTTACAGACAATCATAGATTCCTTACCTATATGCACTTATTCCTATCAACCTCTGAATAGTGACATCCACATTATTGACAGTTTTTCTCCCCCATCTATTGACAACATTTTAATACGAAATTTTAATACGAACTATTAAATCAACATCAAAAGAAGATCCTCTACCATTGAAATTACTGCAGTTTCAAGCATCTACACTAGCTCCGTATCTCCTTCAGATAATCAAGTGTTCATTCGAATCAGGTACTTTTCCTGCTTCTATGAAATTTGCATCAATAATACCATTGATCAAGAAACCTGGAAGCGATAAGAATATCCTGAAAAATTATCGACCTATTTCTCAACTTACTGCTTTCTCCAAACTCCTCGAACGAATTGTTTCTACACAAATAATCAGTCATCTATTAGCTGCAAAAGTACTTCATCCTCATCAAAGTGCTTATATGCCCGGACTGAGCACAGAGACAGCCCTATGCCGTATAAATGATGATGTTCTCAACAATAAAACCGGCTCACTCATGTTATTTTTAGATTTATCTGCTGCCTTCGATACTCTCAACCATAAGATTATTATACAAAGGCTAATCGAGAGTGGATTTTCTGGGAAAGCTTTAGATTTGTTAAAATCGTACATTTCTGATAGAATGAGTAGAGTCAGTATTGGCGAATATTCTTCCGAATATCAAAAGATGACTCACGGAGTACCACAAGGATCAATACTAGGACCACTACTTTTTTCGATATACTTATCACCTGTTTTCAAAATCTTCGCCAACCATCCATTGATTAAATTTCATTCATACGCCGATGGCATCCACATTTTTACTGATGCTGATAATGAAAATGACTCATCTGCCCACATCCGTTTGCAGAACTGTCTACGTGAACTCTCTATCTGGTTTCACGAAAACTCATTACAACTGAACCCTTTAAAAACTGAAGTAATATACGTCAATCACACTTCTAAACACTTTTCAACATCGTTCACTTTTTCATTTGACAAGTGTTTATTATCATCATCACAAACGATAAAGAATTTGGGTGTAATTTTGAATTCTAACCACGACATGAAATCTTTTATATCAGAAAAAATTCGTTCAGTAAACTTTCAACTGTACAGAATTAAAAAAATCAGAAAATATTTAAATTTCTTTACTTGCAAAATTTTAGTGACTAGTTTAGTAATAGGAGTTTTCGATTATTGTAATGTGCTGCTTATAGGTCTACCAGCTATCACATTGGCTGAACTTACCTCCCTCAACGATATGCTGTACGTATAATTCACAAGCTACCTCATCGAGAAGAAAATAACCATATCAGCATCACACAATTAATGAAGGAATTACACTGGCTACCCATAAAAGAAAGAATCATCTATAAAATATGTCTTATAACTCATAATGCACTCCACTTTGAAACTCAGTCATATTTATATGAATTTATAGAGAGAATCGACCAGACAAGAAGTCTCAGGCCGTGTCATGTTAATCGTATACGACCTAGATCGACAATACATTCTACTGCTGCCCGTTCACGCGCCTTCTCGTCACAAGCACCGATAGCCTGGAACTCACTACCTGCAACACTCCGTGCTGAAAGAAACTCAGAAAAGTTCAAAAAGAATTTAAAAACATATTTATTTACACTATAATTTTCTTATTATTTCATTATAGGTCTACATTATTGTTAACTTAATTGTTTAAACGATGTCTAAATAAAATTTCTTCTTCTTCTTCTACTATTATTAAAACATAATATTTATGAAAGATATCTCTATGGTAATATATAAATAGATTTTATTTGTATAATAAAAAAAATAATAATATAGCTATAAATTTGTATATTAATAGCCTTTGTACATGCACTATTAGTGTGAATTCATTATTTTGAGAAAACCACATTTGAATATATATGAATACATTATATATCATATATAATGAATATATAAACCACTTTTTATGTCATTTCTAGACTGTTTTCATGAATAATTTTTTTTACAAATATTGAAAAATATATCATAGAGTATTATCAAAGATTTTCCGAAGGAAAGATATAACACTTACGCGAAATCGTGTAATTCGAATTTATATACAAAATATCCCAGTGCCACCTATATCGGGTTACTTTTAGGAAATATGTGTTGTTTATAATGTACATTTGTATCAAACTATACACTTTTAAAATGTTAAATAATATGCTTCAAATTAATATTTATATGATGAAAACTAAGTGTTTATTACTAATATATAACAAACAAATATGATATTTATTTTTTAAATGCTATAAGTATATATTTAGTAAGTAAAAGTTAATTTATATTGCATGTAATTTAATAGAGCAATGAAAACATTGTTGTATGCAAACAGAGCCGAACCTAAATATATTTCAGTGATTCGATACTACTGCTAGTAGCGGCATTGGGTATTACTAAATTGCGTTGCATGCATAGGAAGTGTTATATCTTTGCTTCGCAAAATCTTTGGTAGTATTATGAAATAAATTTTGTTTAATTAATACAATTATTTTCGCCAAAATGAGGTATGTTTATTCCATTAAACGCAAATATTTATTATTAGTTTATTAAAAATAAATATACATAGGTAATTGTGAAGGTAAACAATTTAACAATATATTGAAGATACTATAAATGTTTTAAATTTATATCGATATATTATATATCGATATATATTATTTAAAAAGTATATAAATTGAACAATTTAATTATATAAACAATGATAGCAGTTGCACTTTACAGTTATAGCTCTATGCATATCAACGTTTCAGTTACAATACCGTTGTTTAGATATGCCACAATACATCAGACATGAGTTGTAATATCATTCATTAGGAACACGTAAGTTTATCAATGTATTACATAATATGTTATAATTAACCTCACCGAATTGTTAATTATGCTCTCGCCATAACAATAATATATTATTCGTTTATTGTTATTACCCAGAAAACAGTAAGAGCAGCATAATAGCAGCATAACAGCAAATGCTAGAGCCTCAAATGTTTACATTGTGCTATTATTCTGCTATTAAATGTCTATTATGCTGCTATTATGCTGCTATTAATTTGTAATGATATTATGCTGCTGTTATGTAATTATGCAATTATTTTTATAATAGTTATAAACATTTTATTGTTCTACAATATTATGCACAAAATAAAGTTTTCTTTTAATTAATTAAGTATTTACAATTATTTAAAAAAAGTTATTATTCAAATATTTAAAAAGTAAAAACATAATATTACATTTTATCAAATAACAATAGTAGGATTACATATTTTTTTAAACAAAATACTTATTCATATTTATCATTAAATTATTAACAGTTTATGTAGGTGTATGTTTTCCTATATATAATTTGTTGATGACTCTTATATTTACTGAGATACAAGAGGGAGTTGGTATTAGGAGGGGATCGGTAATCAGGGACTTTCCCCTATAGTTTATTAAACATAAACTAATTTTTTGCAAATAATTGAAAATGAGTTACATAATAATATAAGTGTAACCTGCTGGCAACCAAATTGGAATACGTATAACAAAAGGGGGTATACTAATACCCTACTAGAGATTTGGTATGACTACGTAGTATGGACACAGCCTACCAGGCTTTGGTATGGGTGTAATGTACCCGGTATATAGTATACTGGATCCTACCCTATAGGCCCTAGGTATGCCTATTCTGTATAGGCTATTCATATGTAAACAGTTCAACAATATTAGAAAGAGTGAGTAGGATTTATCGTCCTATATTAGTGCTATATTTAGAAATAATTTATAAATTATGTGTTTTCTTATACTAACATTAATTCTAAATGATAAATAAAAGAATACACTTTGTTAGCTTAATACTCGGCTGGCTCAATGCATTATTCACATTATATATTTAATAGGTATATTAAATACACATAAAACCACCTATATATACATATTAATATATCTGTAATTATATAGTGTTTGATATAGTCATATTGAATATATATATATATATATATATATATATATATATATATATATATATATATATATGTATATATACATTCTATATAGGTATACCTATACATATAATAGATGTTTTTGTATTGATTTAAAATGAAGTATAAACTATTTTTAATTATCACTTGAAGAATGTAATACTTGTCTTCTTTTATTGTCAACCAATAAATATCCTGACATATAAATATGTAGGATACATTTACATTTAAAAGATAAACATTTACCTACATACAAAAGATAACTTTTAAATAATTATTCTATACAGCTATATTGCCATACCAACTTACATTGAGTATCATATAAGTGATAGTATACTATAGTATACTATCACTATAGTGATCATATAGTTAGTTCCTACATCTAATCACAACCATCAGAACTGTGATATATAGGGTATATTATTATATATATGTATATATATATATATATATATATATATATATATATATATATATATATATATTAGTTTATTACGTAATGATACAATAACGACATTTGATAATATATATATATATATGTTATAGACTATAACTTATATCATGTTTAATGTATATATAGTATGTAGACCATCGACAAAGATTTTCCGAAGGAAAGATATAACACTTACGCGAAATCGTGTAATTCGAATTTGTATACAAAATACCCTGGTGCCATCTATAGCGGGTTACTTTTAGGAACTATGTGTTGTTTATAATGTAAATTCGTATTTAACTATACACTTTTAAAATGTTAAATAATATGCTTTAAATTAATATTTATATGATGAAAACTAAGTGTTCATTACTAATATATAACAAACAAATATGATATGTATGTTTTAAATGCTATAAGTATATATTTAGTGAGTAAAAGCTAATTTATATTGCATGTAATTTAATAGAGCAATGAAAACATTGTTGTATGCAAACAGAGCCGAACCTAAATCTATTTCAGTGATTTCGATACTACTGCTAGCAGCGGTTGGGGATATAACTAAATTACGTTGCATGCATAGGGGTGTTATATCTTTGCTTCGCAAAATCTTTGCCATCGAGGTATTTATAAAGAAATGTCCATACAATTGTTAACAATGATTCTTACCATAGAGCTAGAGAGAAAGCTATAGCACATATATATATATATATATTTATATATATATGATGCAGACACACCATTACAATTAAAATATGCATATAGAATGAAGTCACTTCGTTCTCTATGAAAACAGGCGTACTTCCGCATTTGTAGAAAAGCTCAAAGGGCGTTGTTAGTAGGCAGTGAAGTAAAATAGAATATATTTCTATAATAAGTATTTCTATATTCATATTAAAAATATCTAGGTATACCTAGATATTTTATCATATATGGTATAGCTAAAACATAATTAGTAATGTAACCTACACTGAGATAATACAATTTTTAAACTCACATAATATTATCTAAAACACACATATATATATATATATATATATTATAAATAATATATATATATATATATATATATATATATATATATATATAAATGTATGTTTTATAGATTATTTACAACATATCTTACTTAATTAATACTGACGTTCACTATATTTTACTGCAGTAGAAAAACATATTGTTTATATACTTTAAATTACGTCATGTTTATCATTGTTATATACAACTATACATATATATATATATATAGTATATACTGCATATCGTATAGTATATATGTATATACTATATACATATGTATGCCAGATACATTTACATACATATACATATGTTATACCTCCCTGGTTATATGCATTACGTAAGCCGTAGATATTACATAATAGTTAAGCAGGTGTGATTATGTGTACGTCGTACGTATGCAATGCAGTCTTCCATTACGCAATTTTATGAACGTAAGTTCGTAGCGGAGATTTAGGTTTTATACATTAATATATATATATATATATATATATTGTATATGTAACATACATTTATATGAATACACAATGCACATGTATATTGCGCATTTTTGTTCAGTGCATTTTCTACACGCATTTATGTATATTTAGCAAATACTATTTACATATTTTTGTTTCATTTAAAACAATACGAACATGATTCATTCATTACATAAGACACATGGAAGTATTACGAAAGCCCTTCGCACTTATATAGGGCTTTGGTATTACTTTGTAATATTATAAATGAGTACATATTAATAATGCTCGTTTATAATATAATCGATATTGTAGTATAGACTATAATATATGTTACACTATATATATATATAAATTATATTTACATCAAAACACAGTTCCACGTGTTATTCATTAATCACATTGTCTTACAATGCTGTACATTATTGGACATAGGCCTATAATAGTTGATATATTGACCTAGGTATTTATAAATTGTATCTATACATTATATGTATATAATATAATATATATATATATATATATATATATATAATAACACCATTATTCATTATATATACACATAAATCGTACCCCTGGGAACCTATTCGCTTACATTGATATCACTAATATATAATACAAATACTATGTCCCATACTCGATGTCCTACTATAAACAGAACTGTAAACACGTGACCTATATATAATACAACTATTTCGTACACATACATTGTAAGCGGAGAGATACTACAATGTGTGTACGACGAGTAGATGATTATCATCCAGGTGCCGGTTATTCCCAGGGTATCTGGACCGATGTTCAGCGCGTAATTTATTCATAAGGGTGTGGCTTCTTTGATTATCGATGCTATATCTGCTGAAGCACGCATATATTATATAATATATATATATGTGTATATATATATATATATATATTAGTAGACTAGATACGAAGATTTTTCTAAGGCTTTTCAAAATCTTTGCTAGATATCTATAGATGCTTCTGTCAATAGCCATATAAGATAGAATAGCTTACATGGCTAGATACTATCTAGTAGATATAGCTTACATGGCTCGATGGTATCTTCAATTCGTACTATAATACACATAATTGTCAATTGCCTACATTATTAAACGTCGTTATTATGATAGCTATTAGCCTAATAGTATTAGGTATATGTATATATATATATATATATATATATATATATATATATATATATATATATATATATATATATACATATATGTATCTATTACCCGTATGTTGTAGATGGGCTTTGTGATGCTATACATTATCTGTAGAGATCGCACAATAGATTTTCTTTGTTACTACGAGCTTACCTGTATAAATGTCTGGAGGTACTATCGGGGATTAATAATCGCCAATATAGTCACTTAGAGATACTATAGTCAACTAGGTATAGTATATTACAGGGGAATTGTGTGTATATATAGGGGCGTTGGCCCAACGCCGTTGGGACGATTTTTTATGTAGGGGAACCAACCAATCAAAATAAATGGTGTGGTAAAAGTGGGGGAGATCAATAAATAGGAGGTCCCTTAGAATGTAAAGTGGGGGGGGAGGGAGGGGTGAGGGATATATACCCCCGTACCAATTGTTGCAGCGCCCCTAGGTATAGTGTATATATATATATACCTATATATATAATACAGAGTTTGTAAATCAGACCTAAGTCTTTGTATCTAAAGTAAAATGCATTGTTTCTTCATATATCTATATATAAACTTTGCAGAATATATAATAAATAGTAATATTTATAAATAGTAACAAATGTTATCTACATTATATAAGTTATATTACAATAAAAATGTTCACACACACACACATATACACGTAGTAGCAATTATTAAATGTTCTGGAAAACATGTACATATTTGATGACCGCTATACAATTGTATATATCAAGTTAATTCATAAACAAAGTGATTTGGGTGGCCCTGAAAAGAGCCGATTGGTGTATTGCGGTGGGGTTAACGTAACGGTATCGTATCGCGGGGTCAACGCGAGGTCACGTAGGGGTCAACGTCGACATCGGCGGTCATGCGTCGCTGCACGATGGCCGCGAGTTCTTCGAGTCGACTTCTACACATCGCCGCGTAGGTGTAGAACATGGAACGCGTGCCTTCCAGCGAGATCATCTGCAGTCTATAGGAGTAGCGCAGCGACTTCAGAGATCTGTCGGCGCGCTGCTCGGCCACTTGATTACGTAACATGAGCCGGTCGAGCGTGACGTTCAGTATATCCACCTGGCGGACGGCGTTCTCGAAATGTCGGTTGATGTAGCGAACGTCCGAGCTGGCCAGGATTCGAGGGCATTGGTCGACGCTGGGACGTCGTTCTAGGCGTTGGTCCATGTGGTCGACGGGGAGGGGGGGCGTGTCCGGCGTCTATTTATAGATGTCGCGTGATGCGGGTATCGAGCCGGCTGCGAGTGTATTTATCGATCGCGTTGTTAGGAATGGTCGTCGAAGGAGATTCGGGGACCGTTGAACGTGTTAGTGGTTGGGGATGCTATCGAGTGTTCGTTGTATACGGGTGGCGACGTCCTTGTGTACGGGTAAGGTCGTCGTTCGTGCTTTATAGAGACAAAAGAACTATACGTATGACTTACATGAAGAATGATACGTGTGTGTGTGTGTGTGTTAGCGATGCTTGTGAAATGTGGACTGCCGCCGAGCAAGTATTACGTGGGGGCGTGGCTAGCTATTATCGCCGCACGCACGCACGTCACTCAACGTGAACCGGTTGCTAGTGACTACACATCGTCGGATACGCCTAGTGGGCGTGTCGGTAACGCCCATCGACATAGGTAGGATTGACGATCCAACTTTAGGTATAGAGTTTTTACTTTCAAAGTACACGCGTATTCCTACGTGTATATGTGTTATATATTGTAATACAATGTGTCGCTATACCTATATGTATCTAATAAATAGTCATTATATATTCATCTTGTAATATATTATAGATTAACATCGCTTATTTAGCCTTCACGTATACGTTATATAGTGATAATGCATTATAGTAAATTACTTGTGGTAATACATCTATATGTTTCTATATTTAGAATTATATATTTTGAGGACACATACACGCGCATAATGTGTATAGCACATACAAATATATACATAATAGATGTAAAGAAATATATTTCTTTATATTGATGATATACATACATCCTATACAAACGTGTGTATTTAATATCTTTTTGTATTAATTTATATATACATATATATATAATATATATATATATATATATATATATATGTATCTAATGTATGTGTGTTTTTTTGGTATAATTTCATACACAGTGCACGACATACACCTACACTCTACGTCTTATACCTAAGTAAAACTCGGAAATAAACTCTTTAGGAAAAAATTTTAAATCTAAATTTACAGAAAAACTTGAGATTTTATACTCGAGTAAAACACGAGATTAACTCATACATACAAATTTGAGATGTTGTACTCCATATTAACTCATACATGAACACTTGAGATTTATACAAGAGTAAAAATCAATAATACATGAGATTTTATATTTGAGTAAAAGTCGGGTAGGTATATAACTCTACCCTATAACTCTTATAGAATAACGTATGATATTATGTTCGAGTAAAACTCGAGATTTACTCATACATGAAAAATAGAAATTTTATACTCATGAGTGCATGTAAAACTCGATATTAACTCATACTGAAAATTCATAGGAAAATTGAGATTTTGTATTTGAGTAATACTATAGAATAACTTTTACGTACAAACTTGAGATTATGTATACTTGAGAACAATTCTAGAATACTTCTTACAACAAAACTTGAAATTTTATATTTGAATAAAACTGGAGATTATCTCATACATACAAACTGGGAGATTGTACATAAACAGGAGTACAATTCGGAAAAAAATCATACAGATCTGTTTATCGATAAACTTGAGATATTTTACACGAGTAAAACTCAAGAATAACTCAAGAAACTCGAGTTAGCTCAACTTTCTCAAGTAAAACTCGAGTTTAACTCGAGCTTTGCATAAATGTGAAATAAAAAGTTCAACGTTAACATTAATCGTAAGAAATATGACGTGAATGATTTTAAATTAATAATAAATAAATCTATATTAATATAGTATTTCTTTAAATAAAGCGTATTTCAATTATTAAAGAATTCAACATATTTAATTGATTTTACTTATATGTATTATGCAGATATAAAATTGAATTTCGAATATTATTTTAGATACTCGACTCAGAAATTCAATTGTATGGACTAGATTTCATGATTTTTTAAATGTACTCGACTATTTTAGATTCGACTTGATATTACATTACTAGTACTCGAGATTTGGACTCGAGAAATCTAATGTTGACAACCCTAGTAGTGAGGTTTTCTGGGGGCTATTTTGGCTTTGAGTGGATAATGTATATTGAGGGTTATACAGAAAATTAAATTATAGAAACCGATGGAGGGGTTATTAATGTTCTTGTTCTTGGGTATAGTGATTGAACATTGTTATATAAAGGTAGGATGATCTATTTTCTTAAGCTGCCGGATATGTATGGTATTAGTGCAAGTCGGGGGTTTGTGGACATTCATTTGGAATAAAAGTAGATAATGCTCAGAGATAATATTGGAGACATAGTGGTTATATAGTCACTATAGTGACTATATTCTACGATAATAACTATAGATGTGCGTTTTCATGGGCAATAACTATAGTTATTGCCAATATATATATAGATCAATGATATTATCACTGGTATAGGTAGGGAGATTAATATGCTGGTCGAGATTACCAGATTATAATCTTATTATAATCTTATTATTTATAAATAATAGTATGTAATATAAGCAAATAAACCCTGTTGAACGGGATATTATAATTAAGGTTAAATATAGTGGAAGGTTAGATTTACGGATGTTAATTTGAAAATCATTAATAAATAGTATAGGATATACTGATTTTGATGGTGGTATTTAGGTCAGAATGACAGTGAATATGCTTATCGAGTGTGGGTTAAAAGTAAAGGAAGTAGATTAAAAGTGTTGAAGAGACCTATCAGCAATAGAAGTAAGTATCAGGTAGGTTTGTATAGTAAACCAATACCCCCACTAAAGTGCAAAGAGGGTTTAGGTATGCGTCTAAGATGTAACGTGTCCGAAGTTAATGTACAAATGATAGGAATATAATATGATTAGTAGTAGTAGTAGTAGTAGTAGTAGTAGTAGTAGTAGTAGTAGTAGTAGTAGTAGTAGTAGTAGTAGTAGTAGTAGTAGTAGTAGTAGTAGTAGTAGTAGTAGTAGTAGTAGTAGTAGTAGTAGTAGTAGTAGTAGTAGTAGTAGTAGTAGTAGTAGTAGTAGTAGTAGTAGTAGTAGTAGTAGTAGTAGTAGTAGTAGTAGTAGTAGTAGTAGTAGTAGTAGTAGTAGTAGTAGTAGTAGTAGTAGTAGTAGTAGTGGTAGTAGTGGTAGTGATGGTGGTGGTGGTAGTAGTAGTAGTAGTAGTAGTAGTAGTAGTAGTAGTAGTAGTAGTAGTAGTAGTAGTAGTAGTAGTAGTAGTAGTAGTAGTAGTAGTAGTAGTAGTAGTAGTAGTAGTAGTAGTAGTAGTAGTAGTAGTAGTAGTAGTAGTAGTAGTAGTAGTAGTAGTAGTAGTAGTAGTAGTAGTAGTAGTAGTAGTGGTAGTGATGGTGGTGGTGGTAGTAGTAGTAGTAGTAGTAGTAGTAGTAGTAGTAGTAGTAGTAGTAGTAGTAGTAGTAGTAGTAGTAGTAGTAGTAGTAGTAGTAGTGGTAATAGTGGTAGTGATGGTGGTGGTGGTAGTAGTATAGTAGTTCATCTATAGGTTTTAAAGATTCGTTAATAATGTGTTTTGCTTTGAATATACTATTCTAATGATTCAGAGTCCTATATAAACATAACCTCCTATAAATCAAGAGAATATATCATTAATGTTTACTTTTTTTTATTTAAATGTATATTTATATCCCCAAATACATATTAAGCTCGATAAGAAAATGAATAGTTATATACTATATTGTATCTATATATTTTACAATACATGTATATGTGTAGTACACATTGTGTACTATATGTAAAATTATATAATTGATACATTTAAAAATGATATCACCCTAATGGTTTTTATAATTTTAACAACTTTTAAAATAGTGTAAAGAATGTATGCCTATATATATAGTTACTTCACATAGATTATCTATATATATATATATATATATATATATATATATATATATATATATATATATATATATATCTAATATTATATATATTTTTAAAATGTATTTTTAGTTATCTAATTCTAGTGATCAATAGGGCAAGGTGAATAAGTGATCATTATTTTCATTTATCTAATTATAATGATCAATAGACCTACATTGATCAATTGATAAATTATCAATTATAATGACTCATTATTAATGACTAGACATACAGGTTACGAGTCTAACCTGTTATACTACCTCGAGGTATCGTGAAGTAGTTTTAAAGGTAGTTACAAACTACAACATTTACAACATTTGAAATACGCGTAAAATATTAAAATTTGTTAACATAGAATTAGAGCACCATGTTATTATAAATATACGGCTGTAAATGATGAATTAATAACAATGTAAGGATTTGCTGGCTTCCTATATCTACTAGATAGGATATAGGATATACCTATAGATATTATCTAGTATACTACCCATATATAGTATACTACCCATACTACCTATACTACCTATACTACCTATACTATACTACCTACCTATTGATATTATCTAGATGATATTTTATTATAGTATTATATATATATATATAGATATATATACAGTGAAATCCGCTTACTTCGACAGTCACGTACATCGATAATTCGACTACATCGACATTTCGAGATATTTTTGTTGGGTTTACACATATTTACATTTGAATTAATCCGCGTACATCGAAAATCCACTTATATCGATTATTCGGCATTATCGACATATTTATAAGGTCATATTTGGAATTTAATCCACTTATATAGAAAAATTTGATTATAAATCAAATTATTTACAAATTTTAATTTGTATGAAAAGTATTCCCATAGTATTCATTGCTATTCCCCTACTACTCAATATCGTCAGTATATCTATAAATAAATTGATCTGTAATATCTTACGTAATTGGAAAATTTAAATTAAATATTTAGATACGCCTACACATATGTATTGTGATATAATTACGTATGTCTTATTTAATTTATTAAATTATTGTAACAATGCCAAAACGTTAATTCATTTCTATCGTTGATAAAGCTACTGCTATCAATAATATTAAAAATGGAAATGAGAGAAATATTGTGGCAGAGGAACTGTGTCTACTATTGTAGGATGGATGAAAGTTGTTATCATATACACATATCAAAACATTAACATAAGTAAAAAGTAGGAAAGTAATAATGAACTATATAATCCGTAGTCATATATTATTGTGTCAGTAGTGTATAGTAGCCTTATTTACTGGCGTACCAATTACGTACTAACACCTATGACTCATTGTGTAGGTATGTATTTATATTCAATGTATATCTCAATATCATGTTATCCATTATAAGTAATACTATATATAGTTAAATATATTGTATTATAGTACCATATGGTACGGTAATACTATAAACTATTATATAATATATAAATACATTGCATGGATCAACTCTCTTTATCGAGTACAAGTCGGTGGTGCATTGCAACACCAGATGCAGGTATATGAGCTCAATTGTAATTAACAATTCTTATAATAGAGTTTGTTCATAAGATCAATAATATCAAATGTATTGGCGTAACTTTCTAACATGTCGCATCACGAATTGTTACGTCATTAGTTTCCATTAGGTTTTTTTATTTTTTCTATATCCTATATGTTATATTTAATAAAGTAAATGTAAATGTTTACAAAATAATGAACCATACGAAGGTATAATTATATATGATACCAGTGATATTGCAAATTGTGATGATTTCGATTTACCTAAATTAATATATATTTATAACAATTATAACAATTCAAATGAATCTTATAACGATTATGTATCAATTGATAGCAACGTATACGGTAACACGTGTTACCGTATGATAATGATATATTATCTATACCGTCGATTATAAGATCACTTACACTCACAGAACATAAAGAAGATGTTAATGAGTGTACACTAATGAGTATCCAATTATTGTAAAACCAACGTCTGTAGTTTTAAATATGTTACAAGAAATCCAATGTATATAAATAGTCATACCAATCACGATAACAGTACGATATAAACAGTACGATATAAATACATTCATACAAGCCCAATACAATCATATATTGATAATATACACTTAAATAAAATACAATCCGCTAAACAATCATCGATTACAAAATATTTTTAGTTTATATATAAACGTGTTAGTAAATACATATTTATTATTTAATAAACATGTAATTAAACCTTTTTTATTATTATATTATATGAATATATTATATTATTACATACAATTAATTATAAATAAACTAATGCGATATAGGTCCTACATCCTATCACTCATATCGACTCTTTTGGAGCTTACACAATCATGTCGATGTAAGCGGCTTTCACTGTATATATATATATATATATATATATATATAGATATATATATATATATATATATATATGGGAAAGTAACCTAATACGGACACTTTAACAATAAATGGTCTTAATATTTTATACTTATTATTTTTATTCAAAAATTACAATATATTAATACTATATGATAGATATTATTGTGATTTTAACATTTTATTTAATCTTTTAATTCTATAGATAACGGGGGACCCCCGTCGGGGGTGTCCGTATTCGGTACCAATGTCCGAATACGGACACCATGTGTTATAATACGGACACCATATAGGGTATATATATAGGTATCTACCACTAGATAAACTATATATTATTAATGAATAAATCCATAGAGCTAGAGAGAAATTCTCTCTAGCTCTGTGAATAAATCAGACAAATTACAATTACATTATTCATAATTCATTTTATGAACAATTTATTCTAATTTAATTAGTTTTTATTCTAATTTAATTAGTTTAATTTAATTCTAATTGAAGTATCTAAAAAATAAAATGCTTAGATTTAGCTTCATTGGTGGTATCCATACTATAACGCACGCGATTTTTATGAATATCAGAAGATTTCATACGCTGCGCGCTGATTTGTTATAGTGTGTCCGTATCAAGACATATAAGGTGTCCGTATTAGGGACTTATATAACCTCTAGATATATGCTTATAACTTAATTAATATTTGATAACAAATATAGCTAAATATATATAATATTTAGAATTCTTTAGTTTTTAATAATATATCGATACATTTGTATATTCTTGAGAAGGTTTTAAGTTGACATTTTTTTTTTATAAAATTAAAAACGTAATAAAAAATAAGTTTATTGGATATCAGCAATATTTTGAATAATTAAAAAATAAAAAAACACTTATTTAGACTATTTATATAATTATGAATATTTTATTCATTACACATTTTGTTTGTATGATTTATGGTTTCTGAGATACCGAGAGTTTCCGTATTCGGGCACTGTCCGACGGGCAATATCCGTGTTAGGTTACTTTCCACTAAACCTCGTTATCTATTAAAATATCTATTAAAATATTGCATAAATGAAGACAACAACATACTTTTTTCTTTTGCATAATTATTTAACCAATTTAACTTAAATTGTTGTTACATATAGTAGCTATAATCATTATAGTATAATGGCACTATTGATGGAATAATCAAATGAAAATATAATCGTTAAATCGACGTTTTATTCCTTCCTGTAATACGTATTACTGTAATACGATGTACAATGTACATCGGGTCCTGTACATTGTACATATAATAATGTTTGACAATAAGCTAATTTCGATCGAGATAATTATCGGCGATTAATGATCGAGATCGCTATCGACGATCAACACAATGACACCATCGTCAATCACGATTGACAATCATTAAAAAATGAGCGATTAAAAAGATCGACGATCGTGAAAAGTCATGATCGTGCCCATCACTGGATATAAGAATACATCATTTAATAACTTATGTGTACTAAGTGTAGTAATATTAGGGAGTAGTATTCACTTTTTAATATATATTGCGGTCTGTTTATATTGAACATTTTAACTATATAGGATATACCCGATGAGTATATAATATATAGCCTATAGGCTATATATATATATATATATATATATATATATATATATATATATACAGTATATCTTATATGTATATCATATACTATATCCTACATTACATAAACATATGTTTATGAGTATTACGTAATCATATGATTATTACGTAATTAATATGGATGACATTTGACCAAGATTCACTTAACTTTATCTACACAGTTTTCATATTTTTGACATATATATATAGGCCTACTCACTTAAATAAGTGAGTTTAGTTAACATCGAGGATATAGGAGGTATTGATAATATATATTGCATATACAGATTCATTATATTCACTTAAACTATATTACAAACTCAAGTTCACTAGTGACAGCTGTTTCAATAGAATATTATATTCACTCGAAGATAATATACTACCACGTCTCCTCAGATGTATTATGACATGAATGTCTCACTACAAATTATACATTTAAATTACTCTTATTTAAAAAATAATAGATTCTATAAATACAACTTATGATCTATAGAATAATATAGTATTATTATATAATCGAAAAACGTTTTAAAAAATATTGAATACCTTTAAAGTTAGATATTTTTGATTTGTTTTGAATTGTTTATTTTTCATATATATTTACTTACAATAGCACGAATGAGGTCCCTTGACAATATCATTTTAGAATATATTAAATAATTTTTGAAAATATATGTCTTTCTTTGAGTTTGGTTTATTTGTAAGCTACACCATGGAGTTATATCCTGTTTACACGCATATTATGTTAAATGGTTTTTAAAATATTAATTTTAGTATACATGTCTACTTAGTAAATAATGTTTATCATTTATATGACCGGATACTTAATGTATTGTTGCACGATTTCACAGTTTTTAAGTACAATACTAAAACATGTTATGTTTAATCATAGATTTAGCGCATTAAGGGTAGGCGCTGGAGTTAAAATGTGTTAAATAATTAAATTTGTACAATATTTTTTTATTATGTATTTTCCAAGTTCTGTATTTTATTTATAATATCCTAAAATATTTTTTAATATTTTTGAGTATTTCTATCAATATAAAGTGTTTTAGGAGTAATCAATTTATAAATATATTTTGTATTTATGTAAATACTTGTAATATGTAATCTTATATTACGATTTATTAGAATAATCGTTTAATTTAAAAATTTCTAGATTTATTTTAGCATAGATCATAGATTAAATAGCATTAAATAAATAAACAAATCATGTGTTATATAATCCTATTTGTTTTTATATTGTATATTTTATATAGTTAAATATTTATACATATTATCTATGATTATTTATGTAAAAACTTTGAATGTCATTTTCTCCAGTTTTTACTTTTTTATTTAGTAACCACATGTAAATGCCTACTACTTTTTAATTTATATCATTTTTATCTGAAATTTTTACTGTAAATGTATAACATATACATCTATATAAATTTGTTTTTATATTGTATATTTTATATAGTTACATATTTATACATATTATCTATGATTATTTATGTAAAAACTTTGAATGTCATTTTATCCAGTTTTTACTTTTTTACTTAGTAACCACATGCCTACTACTTTTTTAATTTATATCATTTTTATCTGAAATTGTTACTGTAAATGTATAACATATACATCTATATAAATTATGTTTTAATTATTATTATATTTTATATTAATTAAATAAATAATGATTATGTATGATTATGTAATATATTTATAATAAAAAATATTCATCGTTTATAAACTGTTTTATTTCATACTTTTAAATTAATTGTATTTATAAAAAATATAATATATATGTATTAGGATAGTATCTATTGAATAAAAAAAAAATGATGTAATTATCTTTATTAATTTTTTATCAGTAGCGTTTTCGGTGGAGCTATAAATAGCATGGTGTAGATGAACTCCACCGCCTACCCTTAATGCACAATTGTGTTGAACACAATTGTGTTGCTCTAAATATATATAGTTAATGAATACATGTTTATAAATAAATGCATATTCCATATCAGGGCTTCTCAAGCTAATAGTAATAGCCTAATAATAGCATCATGATATCATAAATAATAGCCTCACATCATGTGAGTCACATGTTTACATTGTGATATTATGCTGCTATTATGTTACCATTAACAGTCTATTATGCTGCTATTAATTTGTAATGCTATTTTGTTGCCATTAAAAGTCTATTATGCTGCTATTATAATTATTAATGCTATTATGTTGCTATTATAATAATAGCAACATAATATCAGCATATTAGAATTACAAATTAATTGGATCCACTCTGCCCAGTATCTTCGTACTCAGTAGTCAAACAACACATTATAATTTACAATTATTTAAATATTTCTGTGTATAAATAATATAATTAAGTGGATAAAAAGAAAACGACATATCCGTTATGTTATAATTCAATTATTAATATACATATGTTTTAATTACTTATATTTATCACATACAAAATAAGTGATAATCAAATATATCCATACAAATTGAGGATAATAACTATACAATTTTATTACAATGCCTATTGGGTTTAATGATTATGGATTTACCAATTTTTATATTATTATAATCCTTGTTAAATAAATATTTTGTGCGAACCTGCTTTGTTTAAAAATGGCGGTTTATGAAATATTTACACATTCTGAATTACGAAGATACAAAGCTCATATTTGTTCAAAAGCCACAATTATTAATTTCTTATGTTTATTATTAACATTTATACCACCTTTATTTATTGCATATAGGAGTGAAGGTATCATTATTTATATTAATATATATTATATGTAAATATTTAAAAATGAATGGTAACTAACGTTTATTAAATTATTTATTAATTATTTATAAATTATTTATAAATTATTAATAAATATAACTATTAAATATTTAAAATAACGATCTTATATTGTAAATATATTTAATATACCTATTAATAAATTATTAATAAATATAACTATTAAATATTTAAAATAACGATCTTATATTGTAAATATATTTAATTTATATGAAATAAATTAACCATAATTATTATGATAATAACAAGTAATATATACATAACTTATTACTTTATAATATTATACTATTATATCATATTATGACATAATATATATATGTTAATAATAGTACTAATATCATATTTAAAATGGGGAATCATTAAATACGGCAAATTTGTAATTCAGTAACCACCGCGGCGCTAACAATTACTTTATCAATTATATTTTATATAATTATTATAATAATAGTATATATATATATTATATATATAATAATTATTATTATAATTATTATAATTATAATAATTATTATATATATTGAATATAATATAATATTCAATATATATTTTATTGGTATTTGTGGGTTATTTGGTTTAATTTATTTAGCTTTATTCTACTTGGGTTTTTTAGCTGCATTAGCTCATCCCAAAGTGAAACTCATATTTTGTAATCGTAATCCCTCATCATGAAAGTCATATGTGATTCTTATACATAGACACGCATACTTGATTAATTACGTAATTGTTAACGCCACACGCAGCGGTGTTTACTGAAAAACAAGTGGCAAATATGCCGTATTTAATGCATAGCCGCTAAAATAAACAGATGAATAAATTAAACCAAATAAATCAAACGACCCACAAATATCAATCCACAAATAGGATGGTACTCTTATTGAATATGTTATTCTTATGTGTATATATCATATACATTTTTTTATTTTTCGTTTTTATTTTAATATATCTTATTATTTTTATCGAGAGAATACGCTGTATATATCCTTTTTATTGTTATACTATTAACTATGCACTATTTATTATTATTATTATTATTATATATAAGTAACATACTATAGTATACTTAAAACACATTTTAGAATAGCACTCGCTATTATATATATATATTTGTGTATAATAAACCATCATCATCATCATCATCATACATATATTAATACGAATGGTTTATACGTATATTTGTCTAAATGAATTATTTCATATATACATGTTAAAACATGATGTTTATCATTCACTGTATTCTCTCATTTTTAATTAGAATACAATTTAACAATGTAACAACGATGGTAGATTGTCATTAAAATTGGTCACCTGATTTATTTCCAATAGAAGTCTACATAATTCTATGCTCATGGACTTCATAATAATCATTTATTAGAAGATATTTTATTTTCTCTTTAAAATCATTGTTTATATTATATATATGTGTGTTGTTTCTCCTAGAGTGCTTCAACTAGAGATTGAATCTCTTCCAATGTTGTCACCCAATTCTAAATAAAGAGCTAACTAATCACTAGAGATTAAATGATTCGATCCTATACTTTTTAATATTATACCCGATCCAGACTTTTTATTAACTATCCGAACCCATCTTATACGGGTACTTTTAAAAAATATAGTGAGACTTTATAATTATGTATAAGACTATATATATATATATATAGTGGTATATAGTATACTATATATAGGTCGTGATGTAAGTATACTTACATCACTACCTATCACCACCTACCACTACCACCCACCTACCGCTACTACCCACCTACCACTACTATCCACCTACCTCTCCTACCCACCTACCTCTCCTACCACTACTACCCACCTACCACTACCACTACTACCCACCTACCACAACTACCCACCTACCACTACCACACACCTACCACTACCTATCACTACTATCCACCTACCACTACCACACACCTACCACTACCACTACTACCCACCTACCACTACTACCCACCTACCACTACCACACACCTACCACTACCTACCTCTACTACCCACCTACCACTACCACACACCTACCACTACTACCCACCTACCACTACTACCCACCTACCACTACCACACACCTACCACTACTACCCACCTACCACTACTACCCACCTACCACTACTACCCACCTACCACTACCACACACCTACCACTACTACCCACCTACCACTACTACCCACCTACCACTACTACCCACCTACCACTACTACCCACCTACCACTACTACCCACCTACCACTACTACCCACCTACCACTACTACCCACCTACCACTACCACACACCTACCACTACCACAAGGATTCTGGAAGAAGATAGAGTTCTACGAGGAACAGCCGGACGTGCAGTTCAAGCATAAGCTACTACTACTGCTGCAGACCCAGGAGGACTTCATCACCTGGAGTACCTATCAGAACTACAATGACCTTCAGACCGACCACTTCCGGATACCGGTCATTAAGGTTATAGTCAGCCCCCACCCCCCCCACACCGCTCGAGTGGAGTACTCGCTACTCTCCGTTATTCACAATACTTTGATCTATTCTCATCACGGCCGATTACATTGTAAGTACAGTTAGCAGACCGAAAACTGAACAATGTATTTATGGAAGCTTCTAGTTTAGAGTATCTATCGTAAATAGATTTTCTGTTTATGAATAGATTACCTACCTATCTAGAGGTTGGTTACTGTCGCGCGAGAACATGGCTATTATAAAGTAGAGAATATTTCTCATACCCACAAACGAACTTACGATTACATTATAGCAACACAATTCTCCAAAATAACAACTTATGTAGGTGGTGCTCTTCGTGTTTTGAGTACGAAATCGAATACACGATTTGTGTATTATATATTGTTGTGTTATATCCTTCCTTAGAAAACTTAGGCATCAGTGCAGATCTTACACCTTGGTATTCAATCTCCCTACACATTCGCGGAAAACTCAATCTTTTCTAGATAATTTGCCATTTTTCAAATACCTCACATTTTCCGAAGTCATTGATGTTTATATAAATACTAGATATTATTTAATATAATTTATTTATTCGTATGCAATTAACATATTCACTCATTAAAAACTTATATAATACGTAATAGACAACATTATTTTTAATTAATTGAATTTTAAGCTTTAATTAGTTTAATACTATAGAAATTTAGTCTAAAATTAAAATTATATATAATATATTTAATTGTTTACAAAATTTAGTACGATAATAATTAAATAATATTTCATCTTATAACTTTGCAGAAATAATTGTTAATACATATATACGTCTATATATATATTAATATATATTTATTTATATAATATACTTGTATTAATAAATGATATAATTTATACCAATAATATATGAATATACACTATGATTATAAATAAATAAAAATATTATATATTTTCAATAACATAAATATACTAAATACATGGTCGACTAGTAATTCATTAACGTGTAATAACTCCGCCTGCAGTCTAGAGAGGAGGACGCGAATAGAGACGGGCTTTACGACGCTCTACATCTCGACATCAGCATGCCCGTCACAGCCGTAGAGACTATCACCGCCGTCACCCTGCTACTCTTCTTCGATTACCGTCTGAACGTGCGTATGTCTCATAGCTATTGTATTATATAATAGGGATGTGGTAAAATCCCTTATTTGATACAAATACACCAAAGCAGTGTATTTACTATAATTATATATAATTAGTTGACTCTCAAATTTCTGTTATACAGTAGAATTATAATAGTGTACATTTAAAAATTTATTATTTACTATAATATATAATCCTATTAATATATTTGAAAGGTCATAATGTGTGTATAATATACACTGTATATATATATGAACTATATTTAATTTTCGTATCTTAATGTTTGTAAATATATATTATTGATTATAATTATCTTTGGTGACGATTTGTTATTTATATTTCATAAGATCATATAATAGTATAATTTATACATTTTGTCTTTAAAATTAAATTTTATAATATGATTGTAAATAGTAAGATACAAGACATGCATTTATGCTGCCAAAATATTACTATCGAAGTAATATTTGTACCGCTCGATAGTATTATGTTAATAGGTTTAAAATCTATATACAATATGAGAATTGTTTAGTGAATTCACTGTCCTCTTCATAATTCTCATTATCTTCCTCCTTCATCTTATCCTCCTCACACTAATCTCTTCTACCTATTCCTCTTTCTCTCCTTTATATCATCCTCTTTTATCTCTTTTTCCTCATCCTACTCATCTCCACCTCTTTTACCTCATCCTACTCAACTTTTTACACCACATCAACCTCATCTTTATCCTTATCCTCCTACCATTTATCATCTGCTCCTCTTTTTACTCCACCTTATCCTTCTTATCCTTATCCTCCTGATCCTCAACCTCCTTCTCCTCATCCTCCCACAATAGAAATACGTCCAACTAGAGATGGAGGCCCTAGGTTTGATACAGTTCCAGTCTGCGGTGCCGGGTGCTAAACTCTCCTACGTGGGTGACCTCAAGTTACAACAGACGAACGCCCTTCCTCATCGCGGCTACCACGATATCTACAAGGTCACGCATGGATAAACACTCGTGTTGATGTAAACATTGGGTCATGTGGTCACTATGCAGTAGATAACTCCTGCTAAAATATGTTTCATCTTCTCCCCGCTCGCTTATTTTTGCTCACAATTTCGTTTATTTTTAATGTAATTATAAAACCTTTTAATTCTTTATTTTTGTTAATTTCGTACTACTAATTATTTATTTCAATGGCGTATGTCGTCATTAGAAAATATTTCAACCTCATACATTCGAATATATAATTGTACAAATAACACAACCATTAATCACTCACTCAGAACAATTTTGATGTGTTAATGCGATGTGATATGAACGATTGTTAAACTAGTAGAATTGTAAGCATCGCTATGAAATTATTATTTATAACATATAAATATGTATATATATATATATATATATATATATATATATATATATATATATATATATATATAAATAAACTGCTTGTGTGGCTCAGTGGCTAAGGCGTCAGACACACAAGCAGTAGGAGGCGGGTTCGAGCCAAGTCCGGACCATTAATTAATTTTATAAAATGGGTTTTAAAATATTATTTAGAAGTGATCTTATATAATTGTGTATAAATAAATGATCGGCTTTCGTTAAAACCATGGATGCCTTAACATGAGAGCGGCTTTGAAGGGACATTAGAGCCATATATGGTTATAAGTGAAAACTTCATCTAAGTTCCTGGATGGGATGAAAGGAATCCACCAAAAATAACAATAATATATATATATGATATAATAGAAATTGTATAAAATTAAATAAAGACTTTAATCTTTTTTTCACTCAAATTTATTTAACATTTTTCATATAGTAAATATTATGTAAATATATTATGTAAATTTATATTATTCATCAACATTTTTTATTTACTATAATATATAATTCTATTAATATATTTGAAAAATTGTAATTAATATATATTTATATATAATCATGAACTATATTTAATGTTCGTAATTGTATTTTATTATAATGAAATTTTCATTCGATACATTACAGTAGAACTCTGACATAGCACTGGCTATGATTCACTATTTACACCCTAAACATACACATGTGACAACCCCCACCCATACACATATGCCAACACCTAAACACACACACTCCCCCAAACAGAACTCCATCCTGAGCAGTACAACCGTCGACTCCAGCGAGATGCAGCTGTTCAATATAATCACCGACTACACGGCGCGTAATGGTTTGTTATTTAGACACGCCCACATCTGCCCGCGTTCAATTACCCTCGTCATGCTTAACCGCAGTCGTTACGCCTCACTGCTCATGATAAGTCTCACCACCCACACTCGTGCTGCCTTCATCGTGTACACCATTCACTTGTAGTAATGAATTCCATTTCATTAATTCACTAATAATAATATTAATATTATTAAAAATGGTAATGGTAGTATTAATAATGGTAGTATTAGTAATAGTAGTAAGATTTATTTTATGACATTAGAGAATAACATGTTAAATATTATTATCATAGGGTTAATAGATAGGTTAATATAGGTAATATATCTAAGGATTAAGATTTAAGATAAGAGTAAATAAATCGTAAAATACCTGAAAATAGTTTCAATATATATATATAATAATATAAATACATATGTGTATAATATTTATGTGTTTATAATGTCTATATATTGTAATGAAATTCAATTTTAGTTTTTAATTTTACTCGAATAAATTAATTTTTAATTCAATATATAATCAATAAACTAATAATATAATATAAATGTGTCAGTATTTAGTATTAAATACAGTAGTACATTTCTATCAGCTACCTACATATTAGTCTGTAACCTGTAACCTAGGTACTATAATTAACTCTATTAGGGTCTCGATCGTGATTCTATACAATCGGTTTTAGATATAATGATAGATGGGAATAGATAATGGATATTAATTAAGTTTTGAAGGAATCCCTTAAGCTAATGGGGATTATAATGATAGTACGTGATTCCAGATTGTGTTCTGGCAAATCTAGATTCCTCGTCGATTGTTATGTAATGTCTACTACTTATATAATACTACTACTACTGATTACTGAGTTAGATATTATCATTCACACTACGCACCCCCATACACAGTGACTACGAACCTACCTAACTGATTAACACAGTGACTACGAACCTACTTGATCTCGACTATCTTACTTATTGAACTACACTTTAATACACTCTTACAAACAATTAATTCTTATTATTATTATTATTTAATTTGTACTACTACTGCCAACATAGTTACCTTAACATACCCTAACCTCACCCCTCCGCACATAGTAACCACGAAGCTGTCTAATGTTTACACATCATGGACTAACTCTCTGATGAGGGGCGGAGACTTTCAGCTCAGCTTGAAGATACGCTACCCTAAAGATTTGCTATAGTATCCTTTACGCGGGTGTGTGTGTCAGTAGTGGACAGTGTGCGACCGCACTATATAGTGCTGCTATTGCCGCCAGCACTATTTGATTACGAAGTGCGAGAGCTGTAATAAATACGGCTACAAATGTACTTCAAGGCTATGTCGAAGGTAATAGAAAAAGAAGAAGACCAAAGAAAAATTGTTTAAATGATATTTTTGAATACTCTAATCTCCCTCTTCAGAAAATGTTAGTTATTGCATAAGATCGTTATAAATGGAAAAAGTTAATAAAAACATTGTGATGTTCTCCCCCTACGATGCCTACTTCACGGGACTAAGTAACTAAGTGTACGAGTATGATTACAGTTGATATAAAATGAAAGTGCTATAGTGATATATAGAGCTAGTGCAAGCATTGATTAGATAGTTAATAGTTTCCAAACACCCACGATAACTATGTTCCGGTAACTACCGTCACTGCTTTATCTATTGTCTATACCCTTTATTCCATATATACTGCTAATATGGATGTAACTTATCTCTGTTAATGAATGGCTAGTAGATAGTGTGACCATCTATTCATGAAACTCACTCTATATATATATATATATATATATATATATATATATATATATATATATATGTTATACAAATTCTAGTCCTCGAGTCCAAATCTCATATCCTATTAATGAAATATTGAATTGAGTCTGAAAAGTTTGAGTCCATTTAAAAATTGATGAAATATAAACACTAAAGTTGATTTTCGAGTCGATTATTTGAATTTAGACCTGAAAAATACATTGTAAACCTATGCATAATAATATATAAGTGAAAGTATATGAAACTATTTCATAGTTAAATTAAGCTTTTTTTTAATACATAATATATTTCCTATATTTTTATTTTTATAATTTAAACTTCAAACCTAAACTTTTGGTTATTAATATTAAACTCTGACCTCATGACCTTTTTTATTCTTAATATTTATTTTGTATATCATTAGTTCTATATACATCAAAGGTTTGATTTGTGTTTAAATTTTGATTAGGCTTCGAAGCCTAATATTTAGGATTTTAATGTTTTTTTGGATTTGATATTATGATTTCTTTGAATTTATGAATGCCATTTTACATTTCTAATATATAGTATATAAGATATGCATATACATATTAGTGAATCATTATAGAAATAGCCAATTGTTTACGTTAGTTTTCTGAAATTAAAATAAAATTTATAAAACCAAAAATTAACTATTATCTTCTGAGGATAGCACTATCTGGTAGTCATTCAGATCATAGTTGTGTTGTATCTACTGATATACTAGTAAACATAGCATAGCTATACACGTATATCTTCAGTTTCTATTTAATCTACATCAATATACTGTACAGTGTACAACTAAGTTCTGCTACACCTGTGTTCTATTTTAGCTACATTGTATTTATATAATTGAAAAAAATATATATCATGTATCATATGGTATTATTAGGTTATTATTATGTTATATTATATATTATATATTATTAAGTTAAATATATTGTAATTATATTCCTACATTTAAGAATTATCTATAGAATATATATCTATTATTTTAATAAAGCATAAAATTACAATTATCATAGATATGAAAACTGCCGGTTTTTAAAACTCCCCAACTTTATAGATTTTAATATCTTTACATCATTTATTCACAGATACATAAATCTATAGGACCACCATTTTTTATTCATCCATTATATATTACTTTTAAAAATAAAGTAATTGAAAAGTATACTTTTTTAAAGTGACTATAATGATAGAATCATAATATAAACTTAAATATTATTAAATTATATTATTTTAAAAAATGGAACCGCGATGCATATATATGTCTATTATCTATATATACTGGAAATGTCAATAATTTATATTAAAGATTTTATGCATGCATTTATAAATAAATTAGCTATTATCAAATCTTTAATATTTGTCTTGCCCGACATCTAGTAAATGTTTTACAACGAATAATTAATAAATAATTTGTATAGCCTGATATCGTGCTCTTTTTAAGGTGTAATGGCAGATTTATAAAACTACATTTTCTTCTATTGTATCATATATTTATTAATAAATAAATTTAGTTTTTAAATTTGTTTAATATAAGTTATTGTATTTGTTATGACATTTTATTTTTAATTTACATTTACATTTTATTTTTAAGGGAATACCTCAGTTCTCAAATTTAACATGGGGAGATACAGATTTAATGCATGTATTAAAAATGAAGTATCTGCCTAAATTTTTGGAATAATAAAAATTTGTTTTATCTATATTAAGAGTGTATACATAGCTAAAAATGTATGTTGAGATATTTAAAAAATTTACATTATAACATTATACAAATTTAACTTGAATATGATAACAAATAAAAAATTATATTTAACACATATAGTAGGATATTTATTAGGAAAGAAAGTTGATACTTACAAATATCTCAACATGTGATTGTAGCTATATATATACTAGTGTTATACAAAATAAATTGAGCAATTATCTTAACTTAAGTTTTTAACTTAACTTCAATTATAAGATATTTGTGTATTAGAAATAATTATTCTGAGTAAATTCTGTCTAAAGTTTTTGTTTAATAAAATTATATTGTAGGTTTATTTAAAGTTTTTATTACATTATATATTGTATATATTACATTATATAAAATATATATTATACATATATATATATATATATATATATATATATATACAAACTGTATTATAAATTTATGAAATAATTTTAAATTTAATTTAAATAATGTGATTATTATTATGTTATAAATATATATGAAATATTATTTTATTATTTATACTTCTTTCAGAAAACATGTATTTTATGTTATTTTTAAAGCATATTTATTTTCGAAATTTCAACACAATATTAATGATATATATATATAAGTTTAAATAAATGAGTTTTGAAAAAATAGTAAAAAAATAAAAAACATAATTTTAGAAGGGCTTTAAAAAAAAAAATGTCTATCTTAAATTATACGTTATTTTATAGAATTAAATTATTATAATAATTATTTAAAAATATATAATATTACATGTGAATAACGAATAAATAAATACTATTCAATATATAATAATGAAGTTTTCTCTATGTATCGATAAGTAAATTTGTATTTCACTATAAAAAGCCTTCTTACAATTATGACTTGATATATATGCTATATATATTATAATTGCGTTAGAAAGTTATACATTTATTCAATTAATCTATGTATAATAAAATTATTCACTATACTATCGAATATATTAAATCTAGCGTGTGTAGGTGCGTTGACCTATTATGACCTTGACCCCTATGACCCAAGTTATTCGCCCGGATTCTGGCAGTTGATAAAGCTGGCGTGGATCCAGTACCTGAGCGTACTGATTGTGTTCGTGTTCTTCGTGGGTCGCCTGAAGCTCTTCGTATTTCAGAACCAACTCGTCTCCACGATCGTACACCGACCTTGGAAACACGCGGCCTAAGTGACCTCTGATCTAGAACCACAATCTCTACGATCGACTTACTACGCTAAGTCCGTTACGGTGTCTACACATGCACTATATAACCACCCGTTAAACTGACCTTTCACACTCAATACTTTCTAAGTTTTGTTTCGTAGCAATCTATTTAGCCATAGAATACAGAAAATATTCGTTGAATATATTTTTATATTTTATATTTTTGATAATGGTTTATAATGGAATATATTGCTATGTAAAATAATTATTTATTAAACGAGATTATTATCAGTGATATTACATTTGATTGTTTGATTATTTGATTATATTATTTCATTATATATTATTATAATCCAATTTCTTTCGATTGATAATTAATATTTGTATCATTTTATTTTATAATTTAATTTTTAATTATTTTAATAATGGTAATCTTTAAAAAATTAATTATCAATTATTGATTCTAATTATTATTAAAATTTCACCTATGCTTTATATGCATTTCCTTTAGTAAATAATTGTATTAATCAATACCAAATTAACCTATCATCACTTTTGATATATAATTATATCATTATAATCATTAATATAATCTATTATTTTCATTCCATGCGTAATAATTATTATTCTTACATTATTAAGTGATATATTATCTTGTATCAGTTTTTATTTATTTATATATAATTTATATTTTTTCTATACGAGCTTGGGTATAAATATATGCGATTTATATATATTATATTATATTTTGTATTATTTTTCTAATAAACTCTATATAATTTTTGTATATTTTATTTTATTTGTAGATAATTATATTTTTATATATGTTATTCTTATATTATTTATAATTAAATAAATAAATCAATACTAAAATTAATATCTGTAAAATAATTTTATACAAATATTAATTTATATCTGAACCATCAAAATATACTTTTACTATTAAACCTAAATTAAGTTTTTATTATTGAATATAATAAACAAAATTAATTATTCAACATAATTTAAATTCCTTAAATATGTGTTTTGTTTTTATGATAAATTATGGAAAATGTTACCTAATTTAAAGTGAGGCTTATATATTTAAAATTTTATAATTTATAATTTGAATACATATATGCATATATGTATACTTATAATACAGTCAACTCTCTGTAAGTCGGACTACGGATAAGTCAGACACATTTAGTTGTTTTGGTTGGATTTGTATCTAGTTCCATGTTAAATTAATCGGATAAGTCGGACACATATTATAGTCATTTTATGATTTTTATACTGGATAAGTCTGACTTTTTATAAATTGTCAGAAATGTTTACTTTAAATAATGAATATTATAATTTTAGTAAGTAATATAATTTAATACAACATTTTATGTTGCTGATTGTTGCATAATTCCACATTTTGGTAACCATTTAACTCATGCTGCGCATCTCATGTCTTATTTACATGATATTCTTAATCTCGGATAAGTCGGACACTTTTCCCGGTCCTTTGCGAGTCCGACTTATCGGGAGTTGACTGTATATATAAATATAATACATTAACTCTTTTATTTATATATTGATTAATTATAATTAAATAGGATTATTATAATTAACTGATATCTTATATTAAATAAATTGATAATTATCAGATAATTATAATTAACTGATTATCACTATTATTATTATTATTATTATTATTATTATTATTATTATTATTATTATTATTATTATCAGATTTAGTAAATGCCAGGGTAATTATAGAAGCATTGTTGCTTATAAAGACATTATTAACAATTATTAATAACTTATTAACAAACAAATGTAAATATAATAGTTTATAGAGGAATACAGGCATCAAGTATATGTGTTAGAAGTATGAGGTGGTTATATTTGGGACTGTATAGAGGTATGAGGGATATAAGGGAGGGGTATATATGGGAAGCAATGAATTTAAATATTGGGGCGCAAATTCCAAAATTTAAAAAACAATCTAATAAAATACATCTACTGATTTATACCAAATAAATAGGATTATGATATAATTGATTATAAATGAATTTTATTATGTGTAGGAAAAATTCAAATAAGAAATACAAAATAATAGTGGAGGCAGTTAATGATGGCCTTTGTGTGAGGGTGTATGTGGAGGGGTTATAGGTGTAGAAGTGTGAAGATGGTAGATGTATATAAGGTTAGAGGTATAAGAATAATCTAGAGTTATCTGTTACATTGAGATGAGATCTTTGATTTATTAGAATTCTATAATATATTGCCATTCAAAATATAATTTAATAATTAAGTTGTCATATGTATATTTAGTATATATATATATATATATATTTATATATATATATATATATATATATATATATATAATATTATATATATATATATATATATATATATAATATGTATTATAATATGCTTATATAAATATAATAATATTATATTATCTATATATAACTATATATTATAATGTATGATACAACTGGGGAGATACCTAGTACTTATTCCTTGTGTTATGTAATCCAGTAAATCTATAAATTAATTATATTACTATTATGTATATATATATACATAATAGTAATATATTCTATAATTACTTTATGATTTATCACTTATAAAAAGTGTAGTTGTTCACATATAATTATATTATTACAAGATACATATTATAATTATATATATATATATCCTATATATTTAGATATATATATATATATATATATATATATATATAGTATATTATATACCTATTTTATTAATTGTATTACATTTAAATGTATACATATATATATATATATATATATATTGTAACTGATTTTGTATTAACTAAATTATATATATATATACATATATATATATATATTTGTGTATACAAGATAATCTTGAAGACGGTACAGTATATGATATATAAACTATTTGTTATGAGAAAAACCAATAAACCACAAAATCATACACCACAGTAGGAGAAATCACTGATTAGAATATAGGTGACACACATTCATGTTCATAAGACGCGATCGCATTCAGTGATATTATATAATAGCGTTTGATTGACGTATGCGGTGGTCGTATACACCTAAACTAGAAACAGTAGTGATAGTAGTAGTAGTAGTAGTCGTGCAACAGTATCGTAAACATCGCTAGCTTAGCGTAGTGGAAACCTACGAACGAACCAGTATCGTGCCTGAAAGCTCTGTTTAGGGAACGCACCGAACCATGGACCAGGAACAAGTCAGCATCCTAGAATCGGTCGGGAATACGTTGGGAACCGACATTGCTTCGCTACGATTTCTGTTGTCATTGTTGGCAGGTAGGAATCGCGTGCAATATACGCGCGCTCTCGTGCAAAATACGCGCTACACTTTGTTTTTAGTAGTTTTTAAGTTTGCGTGCACCGATGTTTGTGAATCGCGCGATCATGATATGTTTAAGTACTATTGCGAATGTATATACCCTGGGAATATATATATATATATATATATATATATAATGTGTGTGTATATTATTTAGAAGTGTGGGGGTAACACTGTTACCCGGTAACAGTATTAACTATAGTTAATATTACCAAAGATTTTCCGAAGGCAATGCTTCGCAAAATCTTTGATATTACTATATATAGTCTAGTTTATATTATATTAACTATAGTCTATAGTATATATTAACTATAGTTAACTATATATAGTCTAGATTATAATCTCATATGTATTAATTAAATATGCTAGTTATAAGAGTAATTGATAAATATAATAATTATAAAAGTATGGGAAATTAAAATATATATTAATATATATTTAATATAAAATTAACCATATATAATATACTATCATATAATTTGTATAATAATCATATGACACTTGTATTATGTTATACATTTATAATATAGATTATATATAATACATAATTATAAGATAAACTATAAACATACATAATATTTTGTTTTAGTAAGTATATCTCAATGAATATGGTAATAATCAAACTTTAAATAACATATTTTATATATTATAATATATATATACCCAAAACTTAAATAAAACTTTTTAACAAACACACACTAATAATGATTACAATATGAGTCATATATATATACATACTATAGTACATATAATATATGATTGATCACTCTATTCTCCAATATAATGTTGATTATTTGTATCAGTGTAGGTGTTTACTTATATACAATACTATTATGTGGTATACATATAATATATTTCTAATTAATATGTAAATAAATATATATACATGTTTATATATATATTTAATAATGTTTAATATTATATTTGATTGTTAGTAGTAGTACTAGTAGTAGTAGTAGTAGTAGTAGTAGTAGTAGTAGTGGTAGTAGTAGTAGTAGTAGTAGTAATAGTAGTAGTAGTAGTAGTAGTAGTAGTAGTAGTAGTAGTAGTAGTAGTAGTGGTAGTGGTAGTAGTAGTAGTAGTAGTAGTAGTAGTGGTAGTGGTAGTGGTAGTGGTAGTAGTAGTAGTAGTAGTAGTAGTAGTAGTAGTAGTAGTAGTAGTAGTAGTAGTAGTAGTAGTAGTAGTAGTAGTAGTAGTAGTAGTAGTAGTAGTAGTAGTAGTAGTAGTAGTAGTAGTAGTAGTAGTAGTAGTAGTAGTAGTAGTAGTAGTAGTAGTAGTAGTAGTAGTAGTAGTAGTAGTAGTAGTAGTAGTAGTAGTAGTAGTAGTAGTAGTAGTAGTAGTAGTAGTAGTAGTAGTAGTAGTAGTAGTAGTAGTAGTAGTAGTAGTAGTAGTAGTAGTAGTAGTAGTAGTAGTAGTAGTAGTAGTGGTAGTGGTAGTGGTAGTGGTAGTGGTAGTGGTAGTGGTAGTGGTAGTGGTAGTGGTAGTGGTAGTGGTAGTGGTAGTGGTAGTGGTAGTGGTAGTGGTAGTGGTAGTGGTAGTGGTAGTGGTAGTAGTAGTAGTGTGGGTAGTAGTGTGGGTAGTAGTAGTTGTAGTAGGTATAATTGTATTGCCAATGATAGTGCTGTTGTATATGATATATGTTTTACTGGTAATAGTAGTAGCAGTATTATATGTAATGGTAGTAGAAGGAACAATAGTATTAGGGTTTATATGTGCTTGTAGTTGCAGTGTTAGTAATAAGGTTATAAGAATTGGTATATATATTGATATAGGTTTGTAGTATTAATTATGTATTCCATTATGCATTCAATGTATATATTTAATATAGGTAATTATCTATATAATGACATGATTCAAGTACAGGCAAGCCTGAACACCATACACACACATACACATACACACTTTAATAAACATGGTGGTTCAACACACTTATATATCCATATCTACATAGGAATATCTCTCCCCTATACATCAATATCACCACTAAGGATGTGGTGTTTGTACAACTGACCGACCAGTGACCACTTGTCCAGCTCACTAATGCCACAATAATCACCGCAATACCTAGTAGTAGTAGTAGTAGTATACTATATAGTTTTAATACCGGCGCCACTCACCAGGTTACCCGTTGGCGCTGCTACATCGTCACTTCCTGTACAAGAAGGCTCCGGCATGTCTGCAGCATCTCTACTTCATCTTCACCGGACTCTGTATCGGCTACTTTAACTTCGGTTTGTATACTCTAGTTCTCTCTATATTAGTAGAGTTTACTCTAGTTCTACACTCTATAAGTAGAGTTTACTCTAGTTCTCTCTATATTAGTAGAGTTTACTCTAGTTCTACACTCTATAAGTAGAGTTTACTCTAGTTCTCTCTATATTAGTAGAGTTTACTCTAGTTCTCTCTATATTAGTAGAGTTTACTCTAGTTCTCTCTATATTAGTAGAGTTTACTCTAGTTCTACACTCTATAAGTAGAGTTTACTCTAGTTCTCTCTATATTAGTAGAGTTTACTCTAGTTCTACACTCTATAAGTAGAGTTTACTCTAGTTCTCTCTATTTGTAGCATACACTCTAGTTATCTCTATTGGTAGAGTTTACTCTAGTTCTCTTTTTTCTCTTTAGTTGTCTCTATATATATATATATATATATATATATATATTGTCGACTCTCAATATCTCAGAAACACTGTTAACTCAGACTTTAAAACATTCTATTTCGGTGTTGTAACTATGAGGTCATATGTAAATACATGTAAGAATACTTTAATATATCAAACATGGATTATTCGGTTTCTTGAATACTGACTCAGTATTACTGAGCTATCAAGGGTTGACTGTATATATATATATATATATATATATATATATATATATATATATATATTATATTCTATTGACTATTATTATTTCCCAGCTAATTTAGGATTTGTTTTTTGTAACCTGTATGCTTATACATGTAAACTCAAGTGAGACTGTGGTACTGTGGGACTATGGTACGTTACAAAAACGAACCATTAATGAACACTAACCATGTATTGTAAATCTATATCTAAGATATTATTGAGAGATAGGGTTTAAAATATCTATTAAATATATTATATAATATATATTATGTAATATATAATCACTTTTCATTTATCATAATTAATTTTATTTTTTTTTATTTTCACATTGAACAATTATGTATATATATATATATATATATATATATATATATATATATATATATATATATATATATATAGATATAAATATATAAAAACAATATTATATTTCAGTATATTATTATAAATGTATGTCTATTATTTTATATGTATTTATATATATATTTGTGTGAACATATTTTCCCATGTTATATATATATTATTGTGTATATTTCAATGTAAATCATATAAAACTATTGGGGAATAATTGATAATTAATGATAAATATATATATATATATATAAACAATGCCTATTAGCAATGTTTATCCACAATGTGGATTCTACTGTGTGTATTTAGTTATCCTAATTATTTATTACCCTAATAAATTCTAATTAATATATTATTATTGTTGTATGTCTGTATAGTGGGAATTTAACCTATATACACATGTATATATTGTGGGTACACCATCAATGTAAAGAAAGTTACTTTCTTTACATTGATGGGGTACACATGCATATTCTGTGGGTACATTGTACACTGTGTACAATGTAGTTTATATACACACAGTATACACACAGTACATTGTACACTGTGGGAGCCAAAGTATAGGCATATACTGTGGGTTATTATAATGAACCACTATTAGAGGTACAACACTGCCCTACCCTACCCTACCCTATTCATGTATGCACCTCTAGTTCAAGTGCCTAGTCCACCACCACCACCTCCCTGACATGTTTGTTCTTGTCTAACACTGTTGTTGTTGTTGTCTGTAGTGATACAGTGTTACACACACACACTGAATACATTGTATATATGTATATGTTAATGTGTGTGGTTGTTATACATAGATATACACATACACACTCACACCTATACACACATACATATACATACATATACATACTTATACATATACATACATCTATACCTACACACTCACACACATACACACTGACTGTACTCTAGTCAAACATTATAACTATGCATACTATTACAGCACACTACATGTATTATATACATTGTATTGCTGACATGTATTACTGTGATTGGGGTAATGGTCAGAGTGTCAGCCTTCCGCGCAACTTCTGAGCAGAGGCCGCGGTTCGAATCTGAAGCGAACCAGTTTTAATATTTATAAAAAATGTAATAAATGTATAATGATATTATATAATCAAAATGGTATATAAACTATATAGTTATGTGATAACAATTACATAAACAATGTGACTTAGCTCAATAGCATTATCTCTATGTATATTAAACTAATAGCTAAGATTAAAAAAAATAACCCTAGGGTTTAGATTATCACTTGTAACTATACACATAGTAAAGTACCTACTACTACTACTACTACTACTACTACTACTACTACTACTACTACTACTACTACTACTACTACTACTACTACTACTACTACTACTACTACTACTACTACTACTACTACTACTACTACTACTACTACTACTACTACTACTACTACTACTACTACTACTACTACTACTACTACTACTACTACTACTACTACTACTACTACTACTACTACTACTACTACTACTACTACTACTACTACTACTACTACTACTACTACTACTACCAATGCCCTAAGGGCTTTGCTACTACTACTACTATTACTACTACTACTACTACTACTACTACTACTACTACTACTACTACTACTACTACTACTACTACTACTACTACTACTACTACTACTACTACTACTACTACTACTACTACTACTACTACTACTACTACTACTACTACTACTACTACTACTACTACTACTACTACTACTACTACTACTACTACTACTACTACTACTACTACTACTACTACTACTACTACTACTACTACTACTACTACTACTACTACTACTACTACTACTACTACTACTACTACTACTACTACTACTACTACTACTACTACTACTACTATTACTACTATTACTACTACTACTACTACTACTACTACTACTACTACTACTACTACTACTACTACTACTACTACTACTACTACTACTACTACTACTACTACTACTACTACTACTACTACTACTACTACTACTACTACTACTACTACTACTACTACTACTACTACTACTACTACTACTACTACTACTACTACTACTACTACTACTACTACTACTACTACTACTACTACTACTACTACTACTACTACTACTACTACCAATGCCCTAAGGGCTTTGCTACTACTACTACTACACACATATATATCAGTACTGTCACACAAACTGTATGCCTATATTCATGTTATGCATTATATAACACTGGTTGTTTATGCCTGACAACAATGAAAGCTATAATTAGAACATCAGAGATGAGGTGGCCAGCAAGGCTATTCCTGTAGAGAAATGAGACTTTGTATTATATTGTATAGACCACCATCTAGGAATGTAGTATCAGCAATACTACATATGTAGTATGGCTTACGATATCATACTATAGTAGTATATCTACATCACTACGGTCAATAGAATGGGGTTTTCTGAATTGTCTTGGTTCCGATATAAGTACATTGCCATTGCGTCCGGTCCTTCCAGGCAACTGAACTTGAACTATAATTTCTAGTGACATCGTATTGAATACACCATGTCCCCTCTGATTATATAATGTGTTTACATATGTGGCCAGTAGTACTTGACTGTTTTATAATACTAACAACACAGTGCGAGTGCACTTTAAACTTTGACATGGAGCAATGGGATAATAAAACATCTAGAATGTTTTATTCAGAATTAAATTGTGTGTAAAAGTGTGTAATGGATACCTTTATCTAACCTGTGTATTAACACACAATAGTGTGTATTGTCTGCCCTATATATTATCTCCTATCACACACATACACACACTCTCACACACTCTCACACACACATACACACACACTCACTCTCTCACACACACACACACACATAGAGTGTGTATTATTTTAATTATTTCTCATTGTTTACACACACAACCAAATGATTAATGAATCTAATGTAATATACATGCAGTGAGGTACACACACATACATTGTATACTTACAGTGTGTAATAATGTACCAGAATAGATTGTATTGTGATATATACATAAGTAGGCCACTGGACAGTACAACTTTGTAAGGTCACCACTGCTATAGATTATCAAGTTCAAATATACACCAGCATACACATTGGCACACACACCAGCACACACACCAGCACACACACCAGCATACAAGCACACATACATGTACACAATATACACATACTTATACATATATAAAGTGAAACCCTTATTATACATACACATTAATTTAGATAGACAAATACACATATACACAATCATATACATACACAAACAAACATACACACATGAACTTACAAACACACTCTCTCTCAAAACCACTCTCACACACATATTCTCTTTCTATCTCTCATAAATAAACACACAAACACATTCACATTTTTAGTATATTTTATCACTAATGCTTACTTTTTTGCTTATTTCGGGATTGTTGTTTCCCCAGACATAATCACTAATAATATATTTCAATATCCCTTATTATTATCAAGCATTTACTTTAGATATACTTATAAATATGATTAACTTATTACTGTGTTAATAGACTTTTAAGATCTATACAGTCCTATCTCGTCTCTTGTCTCTCTATCTCACTATTATCTGTACTACTACATTTACTTGGTAATGAATGGTTTAGTTAACAATTGTTGACATAATCTACGCACTCTTCTGTATCATACGTGTTCATTAAAAGTGTACACGCAAAGGTGGAAGATGTTAATAAAGATGGTAATGATAAACCTAAATAAGAAACTTCAAAGAGTTGTCAATAAAAGGGGTAATTTAGCGTTATCAACACTATATCTGGGCAGATAACGCTTCACTTACGGATAATGATTGTCGTAGTATATATTACATTGTAATATTGTTATGGATCAAACATGTTACCAAACATCAAAGATGAGAATATTAGCATGTGTGAGGCCTCAGTTTGGTCATTGGCATCACACACTAATGATATTATTCGCTTGTGTGTCCTGCATCTATTAACCAAGTTTATGGTAGCAGTTGTGAGTTTTACGTGTAAGACGGATTCTATAAAGATATGAGATTTCATTACAATAATTAGTAGTTTATAAGTAATATTATACATGTTAATGTAATAACAACTTGTATATTCTGTATGAATAAAGAATACAGTTAGAATTAGATAACTGACCTATTAATACTCTAAATAGTGTATCAGTGTATTGAATCTAAGTTTAACTGTAAGATACCTTAATACATCCATTGAACTTTACAGTATAACAAACATCTCATTTCTCTATCTGTATTTGTGAATTCATTATTTAGACTATCTTTATATATATCATGTATTATTATGGTTATTGCTTTCACTTTCAGCATTCTATGAGGTACTTCATTAAAGTTCTTTAAAAGTTCACCAAGTATCGGATAAATTTAGAGTTTTGTAATAAATTGCGATGATAACTCTTCAAACATTGCAAGTCTATATAGATATATATAATTGAGTGTTTTGTAAGAAAATTGTAAAATAAGATTTTACAAACCAACAAAATTTGTTTGGCTCAATTGTAAAACATATGTGTTGTACTAACTGTGAAACTTATTCTATTATCTTTGTTTTTTCATACTTACATCATTATTTCCTTAACACCATGTCCTATCTTCTCATCTGTTCACCTCTTTCTTTCTATAATACAGGGAACCCCTGAAACTATATTAATACTACTATACTACTACTATACTACTATACTACACTTGATGGTACAAGAGTGGTAAATATTTACATCTTTATTTGAATACATTTAGAAGTTATAGTTATAGAATAATTTTTATTTTTATTTATCATACTACTACTATTACTATTATTATTACTATTATTACTAAAATAATTACTATTGAAATGTTAATTCATACATGTAAGAGATGACTGTCCTTATTAAATCCCCCCTTACTGAAGCTCTGCTACACTTTAAGCCCCACCTCACTGAAGTCCTGCCACAATTTAAGCCCCACCTCACTCTAGGCTTGACCCGACTTTAGACCCCTCCCCACTATCTATCTCATATTAATGTTAGATTAATAACTTTAGGCCCTACCACACTTTAAGCTCCACCTCACTTTAGGCCCCACCTAAATATAGGTCGCTCATAATAATAGGCCCCACCTTAAGTAGAATCCACTTCACTATAGGCCCCGCCTTATTTCAACGCCTGTACTATGCTATATCTATGACTATTGTGCAACATTACTGCTGTATATTTGAGGCACCCATTCCTATCCCATATCTCTGCGTTACACTGACAATAGAATAATGTTTATTGAACCTGTCCCCTAGTGATAAGACCAGTACTAATGTCCTCAAGGACATGATATATTATTATGCAATACCATTATAAAATCATTAGTGCATGTGATTGTATTTGCATGTAATATAGCTATTATATAATACATTATTATATAATACTGTCACCATAACATTGCCCTATATGTATATATATGTACAGTATAAACCACTTATATTGTTCCTAATCCTACCACTTTTACTAGCCATTATGAGTAAAATTATTATTATTCAGGATATAACTACTAGAGGAATAACACCTCTTAAACACCTCTTAAACACCTATTAAACACCCCTTATACACCCCTTATACACTCCTTATACACCTCTTATACACTATATACACACACCTCCTTTAAACAACTTTTACACCTCTTATATACTCATTTTACAATAATTATAAACCTTTTATACACTACATGTGAATATACCCCCTTATACACTATTTATACCCCATTATACACTACATGTACCTGATTATACACTACTTTAACCATTTTCTAATATACTTTATTTATATAGTATTTCACTAATACACACACACACACATAAACACACACATATTCATACATATAAATATATACATCAATGAATATACAAATACTCTCATATTCATATATAAATATGTAGTCATATAAATTAATTTTTATAAAAACTTTTATATAATATATATATATATATATATATATATATTATAGATTTACTATTACAATGAATATACACTTTTAAATCAATACATGCATATGTGTATACGGAGTTCTGTTCATGAATATATATCACCTTCACCTTGACCTTCACCTTCACGTTCACCTTCACTACCAGGACAACAGGTTGGCCATTCAGTGATCAACATTCTCATGGTGTATGTCCTTTTGAAGACTGTAGGAGGGACATCTCTCGGTGTTCTGCTAGGATTCATCATCAACATGGTTTCCATCCTCCCTTACCTCATCACATCATCATCATCATCATCATCACATGTATCATTACATCATCATTACATCATCATCATCATCACATGTATCATTACATCATTATCATTACATCATCAGTATCGTAAACATCACCTCTATGATGTCATTACATTGTGTATTGCATAATGATTTACATTAAACAAAGTTATCATCACCTACCAAGTCTGTCAACTTGTTCGGCAACAATAATACTTGAACATATAAAGATGACTGCCCAATACACATTACAATAGTTATAACACACATAAACATACCATCACGTGATCATAATGCTATTGATTATTATATCATCAGATAACTATAAATAAAATGTACTGCGCATTGGCCTAGATATCGCCTAGAAATCGCCTCATTAAAAGACACCGCCACTGCCGCCTCCACATTGCATAACACCTCCACCCCCGTAGAGCTATCTGTGCTGGGGTTATTACGTAACAATGACTGACGACTACAACATCTGTTGGACGACTGCGCACTGCGTGTTGACGCTGCGTCTGTTGGCTCTACTCTACGATGTCATGGACGGCAAGGTCGAGAAGGTTAGTCCGTCCACATCACCTGACAGTGTGTGTGTGAGCGCTTGTGTGTGTGTGCGCCTGTGTGTTTGCGCTTGTGTGTGTGTGTATGTTATCACATTAGAATATTGTACACAAATAGAGGGCAACTATCTAATGTTTTAATAATACGTGATGATATACACATACACACGCAACACACGAGATGCACCTATCTTATGCATCTATGTATTAGATATTCTCTCCGCTTACTCACTAGGGTGTTTTATGTCCCCGGTGATTGACACCCTGTTCTATAAATAGACTCGTTGATCACTACCACTACCACAACCACCACAACCACCACCACAACCACTACCACCACCACCACTACCACATCAATAATACACCACTTTAATGACCCAAGTACTGATACCTTACAGCTAAAAACTATATTGGGGTGTGTGTGCCTTGTTATGCACTCTTGTGTGTGTATATGTGTATGTGTGCATATATATATGTGTGTGTGTGTGTGTGTGTGTGTGTGTGAGTGTAGAAGTACTTACCAGTACATTGTGTACCCTATGATCAACACCTGATGATTGGAACATCCGATACATATGGAGTAACACTATATTAACTTTATATATATATGTGTATATATATATAAATAAGTATTTAAACATCATTGATCATTGATTGTTCACTTGTGATGATGTGTACAATATTTCAATGTTGTTTACTTATCACAATAGTCATCAGTAATAGTCATCTGTTCATAATGGATCTCCTGTGATAGTATATGAGGGGTCTAGGTATACCTACACTATTAATATATGTAATACACATATATATAGATTATAGGATGGATTTATGATTATAATATTATAAATATAAATACTTCCTGTGATATATATCAATATATATTTGATATACCCATTTATATATCTATTTATATACATATATAATTTCGTGAAACATATTTAATGAACTGTGTTATTAATAATAATGTTATTTATATTAAATGAAGCAATACATGTTATTTACATTATCCTTGATTGTTTATTCTGCTGGCTTCATTCTAAGTCATTATTCATGTGCAGATAACTTTATTTAATAATAATAATAATAAACATGACTATTGTCAGCAAAGAATGCATTATACTGGATTGCTTTATTAATGACACAACAAATATCGTGTAATAATAAAAATTATACAACTATTACCTATCATATGAATCAATATATTATAGTTAACACACTGATATATATATATTAGGTAAATAGGTTTTAAATATTTTAATGAAACATCAGCCATCTTGAGAGTAGACATTTTGCACTTTTTTAAATATAAATTTGAAAAAAAAAACACAATATGACTTGTATTATATAATTTAATAAACTTTCCAATGAAACCATCATATCCTTATAATAACATCAATATTCAGATATTTTATATATACTATATATTTTATATACAATATATAATATAGTATCATCTTATTAATATGTATGATTTATAAGACCGTTTTCACTCTGTGGGAGCATATATTGCTATATTTGTACCCAGACTGGGTATATGTATATACATATAGTCTGGGAAATAAAACAGTAAACCAGACTGGAAACCCATACAATGTGTGAATGCGATAAGTATATACTAGTGATGTAAATGATGCCGAGATTTTTGATGCCGAGCCGAGTCTTTCTATATGGAGACAAAAAACTAGCCCTCGCCGAGCCGAGACTCTAGTAAACGAACCGGAGTCGAGTTGAGACTTTAAGTAACTGAGGTAACTTTGGTAACTGAGACTGAGACTGCTTTAGATGTGAGCATCATTTACTGCATCACTAGTCAGAACCTACACTGAGTAATATATCTGGGTATCTACTGATCGCTTTCACAAGATAAATCTACCCACATATTATTTTTGTTATAAATGATTGTGTTTAATGTATAGTGTGAATACATGTTTATTTCCCACAATAGGTATTACCCACAGTGCAATGTGTGAAAGCAACCTAAGTATATAATCATTATAATATGAAAGTTTTAATTATATATATAGTATATATTATATACTATTCCATTGGATGTTTCACTAAATATTGATGAATGCCTATAGGCTATCTAAGATATATCTGTAGGTAAACACACTGTATAAAGCTGACTTTATACTACAAAATATGATGAGATATTCCGATCATATTATCATTTATTCAACAGTATATCGGTAAAAGATATCAGATTTTCTGAATTGCCTAACAAATGATCAATTGTTTAGAACAGATTCTAAAATATGCGATTAATGATCATAAGTTCCATGTATATCTCTATGTGTTTACACTATCTCGATGTGTTCATACTATATCTTCTGAACTCCATCAGATATTCCAAATATAGAGGACATCTATACTTCCGAACATATATTGTAGTATGATTTCCGCATTATATTCAATGTGAAGTGTGTATATTTGTATATAGTATATGAAATATATCATTATCATTATATATATATAATAGACATTATACAATATATATATATATATATATATATATATATATATATATATATATATATATATGCTGATCATCCAGCCCTACCTATCACAAATATATTACGTGACCTTGCAGGAAAAGCTATCAGCTGACCTTCAGGAGTCCATGCTGACGGAGTGCCCTTCAATGCTGGAGATAGCGGGGCAGGCCTACTTCTTCGGGGGTTTCCTCGCGGGTCCACTGGTTAGTTACCCCCCCCCCCCCCGCCCCGCCCCCCCACTGTGTTACTGCTATCACTATACGGTGTTGTGATACCGCTGCCAGCATTCTAGTGTAGTACTTCCAGTAGTGTAGTACTGATGCTATTATAGTATTACAGTAGTTATATTACATTATTGTATTAGTGATATTATAGTATTGTATTAGTGATAATACATTATTGTATTAGTGATAATACAGTATTGTGGTAGTGCTAATACACTATTGTGGTAGTGCTAATATAGTAGTATAGTACTGATATTTATAATTTTATATTATATTACATTTTATATTTTAGAGTATAATTGTATAGTAAATAGAATATTAGAATAATATATAGAATAATCAAAATTATAATTTACATTTACGTTTATAAAATATTATTCTACAAATTATAACTAAATGTTTAAAATGAATCATTGGGTCTGTCTCCACACACTACAGCTATTGTCTGCTTATCTCTAGTTACGAGAACCAGTGTATACCTCCTATTGCGGGTGTGTGATTGTCTCGTAAAGGGTAGCAAGTGCCTATGTACCCTGTAGTCTCTATCCACCCCTCTGTTGGTGAATAGTAATCTTAGTTTTATAGATAACATATTAGATATTTGAAAATGCTGCTTTCAAATGAATTTTCACCCAAAGTATAACCTCCTCAGCATAAGAGAGACAAGATCACATTATTAACATTCACCATAGATTGTTTAACTACTTATAACTCCTCTTGTTTAAAGTACATCTATTTCATACATTTGTAGTTAATTAGTTGCACCGAATATTATGTAATATATGTATTGATTAAATATTGAAACTTGATCACGAGCCATTAATTATAAGAAGCGTTGATTACGTGAACTATGGCCTAATTACATGATGACCGCATTATGTAATTTTGTTTATAAACTCTTCTATTTATTAATCTTATATATGTATCGGGGTCATAGTTGGTAATTAAGTGCGTTATATCGTTGAACTAAATATACGCCCATTCCCAATCGGGGCCATATTAACAATTGAACACAACTTTATTACAAACGGATACAGTGTACTAGAGTGACATGTGTACAATGTATATACGTACTTGGCTGGTACCACATGTACCAGTACAGTTTCAGATTAGTCGGGTTGTTCTGGTGTATATTGTATAGGAGTCTAATTAGGTTAAGTTTGTGTTTTCTTAATATGTAATATACGTTTCATTTAATAATTATATAGAATAGAATACAACATATTTAGTTTGAGTTAAATTGGGTTTTTACTTAATATTTTCTTTCGTATTTTATTACTTCATTTCATGATTCTCCTCGAAATCAGGCATCAAATCTTGTATAGGTTGACACCCAGGATATAGTTTAATTTGTAATGTATAGGTAGGCATCTCGTTTACAACTGTGAATACACAGGCACTTTCATCCTGTACCCACTAGTGTGTGTGTGTGTGTGTGTGTGTGTGTGTGTGTGTGTGTGTGTGTGTGATAGGTACACAACAATGTCATAAAGCATGCATTGATCACTACCGCAGCCAAGTTATTACCGATACTTACTACTACCCCTCATACACAGTTCTCTATGAGACGGTACCAAGACTTCACGGCTGGCAAGTTCACTGACGGAGAAGTGGACGGCAAACCTGATTGGCTAGTTCATTAGAGTTAATTAGAACAGCCCCGCCCCCTAGCTGCTGGTAGTATACAATGTGCATAGTGTCACCTGTCACAGAGCATTATTTGATTAATTCAGTATTAATTTTTAATATTTTTAATCTATTTTATCTCAAAAACACCATAAAGTTAGTCCTTTAGATAGATTGCTAACTAAAGAATTATACCATATTCAGTGTGTGTAGTTGGAAGTTTAGATGAAGGTAACAATCTTGAATTGGAACAAATTTTAAATATTTATACAATAATTTAAAATAAAAATTATTCCATTATATATTAGCAAGTAACAAAGATAGTGATGTAATACTAGATAAGCCATCACCGTTATATTTGTGATGTGACAGTCATTTCAGGTAGTTTCGAGTATAACATATATCGATCGGTTTTGAGTAATTTAATTTCAAAATAGCTAGTAGGTTTAGAGTAATTCTGGGTACGAGTAGAGTAATTTCCTCGTAATTAAAACATACTAAATATAAAATTATTTTAATATATTAAATATATTCCGAATTTATATTTAAAAATGAAACTATATTAATTATTTAAATATGTAAATATCTTTAAAACCAAAATATGTGTAATAGAAACCGTTTAGTAATCTAGACATTTAGTTTCATCACTAGTTATAATACATCCGATGAAGGGTTTACATATCAATGTTTTACAGTGTACTTTTTAACCTTGAATTAGAGTAAATAGTTAAACTAGATATATCACTAAAATAAGTAAACATATAATCTACATACTTGCATTATTTAACACTGACAAATATATTATTATTTCACAAAACAAATTGTTAAATCGTAATTTGTAAATATTCCTATTCTCCCCTGCTTGCCCTATTATCCCCTATCTAACCCTATTTTCCCCTGCTTGTCCTATTCTCCCCTATCTAACCACATTCACCCCATTTACAGTATACGATCAGGATGTTATAGACTAGCTATGGGCTTTTTCTATGCATTCTTAAATCAAGTATGTCTCTACTTTCTACCTATGAATTATGTTCTGACTGATCAATTTAATGTTGGTGAAATCTTACATATGCTATTTATACATCAAATAACTTATCATAATAGACAATTTATATATTTATTCAAATTCATTTCATTTTATCAGATATATTGACGCATACTCATTATTATATATATATATATATATATAATTTGAATATAAACAATATTCTTGAAATCTATTCACGAAAACAAAATCTATGAAACCAAATGTACTTAATTTAACACCTATTCAAAGAATAGTTTATATCTCCTAGTTTAGGATATAACTGCTATAGAAGTCACAAGTCTTAGAAGCACGTGTCTCTTATTATCACTATGTGTATTGCATACATAATCACATATTGTCAGCGTGTGTTCCCCCCTCTCTCCCTCTCAATACTACCCTCTCATATAGATATGTAGATTTGTGTCCCCTCTGAATATCTTTCTTTTTATGTATGTTACTGTCTACATATATATATATATATATATAATTCTATAGTTTATCGATGCAATAACTTGATAATAATCATATATTATAAGCTTACATTAATATCAATATATATATATATATAGTATATTATTACTAAATCTAAGAGTACTATATGAATATAACCGTTACCTGTTTAATAAAGCACTTCTCTATATTTAAACATTCTCCACCGATTGTAGAACTCTTCTTACATGATGAAGATCATCACAGTGGCGTTATTCAGTAAAGTTTGTATACCTCATGTATATAGTATGCCTGCTATAGGTATGCTATGCTATGTTTATATAATTATAATGGTATAGCAGGTTATAACTGTAACATTAGATGTCACTAGAATGTCATTTATAGGCATCTTAAAAATGTAAAAGTTAATAATATTTTAAAACATAAAAGATGATATGTATATATATATATATATAATGATATTCTTATTAGTTTCTATATTCATTTATTTATCAAAAACAATCTATATATACTTCTTTGTTTAGATTCACCGTATGCTTACTACAATATAGCTAACCTCTAAACCTAGTTCACTAACCTCTATGTTAAGTTAACAGAGAGGTTAGTATTAACAGTGTTAACCACGATGGCAGTGTCTAATAGCGTGTTCTCCCGCGGTAAATGTAATCGTTACATAATCTCGTCTGTAACATTAATGTGTACACAGATTCTAATCTACGATCGCCTTTCATTGCGTCGTAGAATTACGATGTAATGTACGAGTGCATTTTATCATCGTAGATATTTACCTTAGTGTAAATACTTCCTAAGTTTAATGACTCTCTACTTAACGACTAACCCACGAACGCTGACCTATTTACCCGTAACCAATGACAACAGGTTGTACTGCACAAGTACCTGACTTGCTGGCTGATGGCCGAGGGCTCCTGCATAATGGTGGGGCTCACCTATAATGGGCGTACTCCGGCAGACAATAGCATGGACGGAGGCGGTGATAAGAACAATAAAGGTACTGTGTACCGCCCATTAAGCGCGACATCCTCCCAATGATAATTATGATGATGATGATGATTATTATATCAATTAATAAATATTATATAACAAAATAAATAAAGAGTTTTACGGAGTATCGATATATAGTAAAGGTATATCCTTCAAACCTAAATTCCTTATTTCAGTAGTGGTAGTGAGAGTGGCATCTTATTTATAATAATGCCTTAGTGGTAGTAATAACAGTGAATGCCATTGTCATTATCTACGATGGAGAGATGGTAGAGAAAGCTGTCAGAAAAATAGAGGCTTGAAATAGTTAATAATTAAGCAAGTTAAATATTATTTATTTATTGTACTATGAATAACATATACAAATTATATATCTACAAAATGTATTGCATACATATCATGCAGCTATCCTATTATGCAGTTACATTATTACATGTGTTTAAATAGTAACAAGTCATTGCAAATAAGTTATTTGTAAAGATATGGATAAGATCTAAATAGTTATAGTTGTAATAGTGCTTAGTTAATCAAGTTATTATTCACTAGTACTACTAAATAAACAGTCAATTCTTATGGTATAAAAACTAGTGTAACAAAGTCACAACATCGTAAAAATATGTATATTGTGAACATAATATCACAATAAAGCATAAAGAAACCACTATTAAAGTACCGCCCACCTGCGTTATCTAGGTACTATATTATGGGATGGCTGCCGGAACATTCTGCTGAGGAAGTATGAGAGAGCAGCGAGTGGCAGTGAAATCATCGGCTCTTTCAATGTTAACACTAACAAATGGGTCGCCAAGTTAGTTCACTTATATAGTGTATAGTGTATACTATTTTTTGTATACACATGTATATATATGTATGTAAATATGTTTTATTAATTATTATTTTTATATTTTTGTATTTAATAATATACTTATAAATATATTTATAAATATATTTTAATTATATTTCAGTCAAATTTGTATTTGTTTTTAATATGCATAATTTTGATTCCGTCTTAAATTAAATTGAGGGTTATTATATATCATTATTTTCCTTATGATTTTCCCCATATTAAACATACATATATATGTCATAATTATTTTTGTTATATAGAGTAAAAAGTATCTCCATAATAAATATATATTAGTGCAATACAATATTATATACGATTGTTTTAAGATATTTCTAAGGAAAGATATCATATGAAAAATCGTGTAATTAGATTGTATGCATATAAAATTATAAGCCCACCTACATTGATTGATATTTCACACAATTGTGTTGTTTATAATAAGTTGTAAATTCTTATCAAAATATATACTTTTAAAATGTAAATGAATGGTTTTATATAATTATTTATATGATGAAATCTAATTATTCATTACTAATATATAACAAATCAATAGGTATTTTGGTTTTAAATAATATACATATCTATGAAGAGAGTAAAAGCTAAATTATATAGCATGTAATTTAATAAAACAATGAAAACATTGTTGCATAAAATCGCATCAAACCTAAATCTATTTCAGTGATTTCGATATTACTGCTAACAGCAGCAGGTATTAGCTATTAATTAATTAGATAGGGGGTGTTATATCTTTGCTTATAGTATTATGTGATGTGAAACTAACACATAGAAATGTACTATGCTGGGAGGATATTTCTTAGGAAGTGATTCACTAATTATTAATTATAATCAATAGTATTATAATCAATAGTATTTGTGAGTTAATAGTGAGTTATAAATATAATAATGTTATCAATTATTATATGTTTTAAAATATATAATAAATTTTGAATTGAATTTGTCTTTTTTTATCAAAGTAATGTCAATTTAAATATCATTTATATATATTTACTTTAATAATATTATTATAATTATATAATATACCTATATATACAAATATATAATATCTATATTCACTGGTGATAAATTATCTTTGAATAATTAATAAAAATTACAATAAATTAATTATCTATTATAAGATTAATGCCTATTAAAAGAATATGTTGTTATTATACTTTGTATATATATAGTATATAACTATAATATAGTTACTATATATATATATATATATATATATATATAAATAGTATGTATTACATACCTATATAACAGTATTATCATTACATTTATGGCTATACAATGAACAAATATAACCACTCTTCGTTAAATAAGTTTAATATGATATAGGGGTATCTCATAAATACTAGTTTTTCTATATAAACATATATATATATATATTATATATATATATATATATATATATATATATATATATATTTTATAAACTAAATTTAACATATATATATATATATATATAAATATTTATAATTAACCAAAATGTAATAATTAAACATCAATGGCTGTAAGTTAGGTGGCTATCGGATAGTAAACGATATGAACAGGTAATGCAGAGTAGGCTCCACTATTTATAACCGTGTATCAACAACAATAGTACATAATTGTAGTCTTATTGTGAAGATATTTCGAATAAATATAAACCACACTATTTTTATTCGTATATATTTTATTATAAAATCAGAAAACAAATTCTAATAAATAATAATATCCACCGTTCACACCACCTTAACTAGGTATATCTTCAAGAGGTTAAAGTTCGCCGGCAGTAAAGCCATCTCATCATCAGTGACTCTGTTCTTCCTGGCTATCTGGCACGGTTTCTTTAGTGGCTACTTCATGTGTTTCGCTCTCGAGTTCTTCCTCATGAAGTTTGAAGGCGAGGTAAGAGCGGGGTTCACTAGACCCGAGCGATGGGCTAAAGTCTCTCGCGAAATCACAATAACTGTATATATTTATGTACATATTAGAAGCCAGCCCGTTGGAAGTACAACATACTGAATAATATGTATATTTATTACACATTATATACGCGAATGTTTATAAACTATCATTATCATCATTACTACTTTACATACCTCCTCATTGGTGCTCTACTATTCGTTGAGCTAAATATCATATTATCTTTGCGTATGTAACCGTAGAAGCGAGTTTTAAATATGTTTTTCATATAATACACGATACACTATTGAAGTTTAGCCTTTACGATTGTTTACACCTAATGTTGTATGCGTTCATTTAGTTCATCCATCATACACTTAGTTAGTAAGTATCAAACGAAGTAATACACTGCAATAAGACTAGTGTCAGAGTGGTGCCCGCGACACGAGTTAACACCGCACACCCTTGGTACAGGCGACGCCCTACCTACGCGACACTCCCATCGTGAAAACCCTGAGAAGCTCTGGTATCGGCCGTCTAGTGCTGTGGTTCGTGAGCAAACTCTACGCCCAGTTCATGCTGGGATACGCTCTGCTGGCTTTCTGTCTGTTCTCCTGGGACAAATACATGGCGGTTTGATAGCTGTACCTGATCGCGCTAATAATAGATATTGCATCATCCCCTTCATAGTCAACCAGGCTAATAATACATACCACTTACTAACGAACGACATTATAGTGTAATCGAATGTGAATTTCGAATATTACTATAAATCGTTATGCTATGGTTTATATGCGTTAATATAAATAATCGGATGAATTTAAGCATCCAGATTTAATCAGTTTTATGAGGTATACTGTCTAATACAGGTTTCCATGCCTATAACACATGTTTAATCTCAGCTTAGCTGTAATTTTCAATCCGAAAATGTTAGTCTAGCTGCGACCTAACATGCACTATATAGTACACTGTAGGCATGAAGGCATGGCTTATATGATATAATATATGCATCCAATTATAAAGTAGTATACTACAATAACTACATCATTAAGGGGACACGCGTGATGTAAATAAATGCATGTATGCCTTATAGTAAATTCAATGACACAAATTTAATAATAGGTAATCACATAAATTGTTCTTCTATAGTTTTAATAGTATATGATTTATCACCCTTGAATAGTTGTCGGGCTATCTGCTTTCAGAGAGTATAATTAAAGATTATAACCTTATTATAATATTTGGTATAATTCTAAATACAACGACACATGTAACAGGTATACACGAGCTTGTTCTTTGGTCTACATCTGTTCCTGTTAATCTGGACCGTAACGTTCCCATTCATGTTCCCTAAGAAGAAGACACCACCGCCAAAGACTTCAGATAAGACGGAATAGTGCCTACGTTCACTGATAGGGGGCGATAGGGCCGATACTACATATGCATACACTCGCGCGCTCATACACGTAATTATGTGAATATGATATAGTTTCTATTCATAATACTACATTACTACATGGCCTGTAATGTTGTCGAGCGTATACAATATGTGTGTGTGGGTGTTTTACAATGGTTACCATGTGATTGACCTAATAGTGTGCCCTATATACACTGGGTATAGGTCGTTGTCATAGCAACAATTTATTCCTTGTTAACCCCACCCCCCATATACCTCTCTCCCTAATACCGTTTCACTCTTTATTTCGTTATTTATTACTATAAGTTAGGCCTCACACCCGCCCCCCACCCGTATACAACGTCTGATACTAACAATGCACTTAATGATTCCGAGGTCATGTTCATCTCCCTACCGCATGCCCTTTATCATCTTCACATCAGAACGCCATCTTTTTGTAAAGAGCCAAATTTTCGTTGTTGTCAGCTGATCTAAATGTGCCACTTTCTATCACGATGATAACCCTACCCCACACCACCACCCCACACCCACTCCACACCCCCCCAACGCCCCACTGGGTCTAATTATCACGTTGATCATATTGATTTATTCGTTTTTACTATTACAAATTTATATTTTATAAATACGATTTTGTTTTCGTTTATTAATTTCTGTAGATAATTGTTTTATAAAATTGTATATATATATATATATATATGCATATTTACACATAAAAACCCATAGGTTATCAAATTGGTTTTGTATATAAGGAGACGTTGTTTTATTTCTAGATATAAATTATTCCAAATTTAATTTTGAAATTATTATTTAAAGACTAAATAAATATATATTATATTAAATTACTATATCAATATTATACATATATACAATATATAATATTTTAAATATATATTGATATAGAATGTTTACAAGATATATAATCATTTTGTCATTATATTAAAACTAACCACTGTTAATTTAATTACAAATCGTATTTCACATTAATATTTGTTTTTATAAAAATTCCTAATATAGATATATATATATATATATAACAATATATATGCTCTATTCTAAATGCATTCTGAAGAATATTACGATATCCTTTCAAGGAAAGTCTATATATTTGCCGTATAACAATGCTCTCGAGGACTTTCATAATGAGTCAAAGTTAAATATGGAGCGGGAGTTGCAAACAAAATTAGTAGAATTTTGTCTAAGAATGTGAGTAATTACGACTTGTTTAAAAATGTTGTGTATAAAGTCCATCAGATAGGGATGATGAAATAATATAATGAATGTAAGTGGATATAATATCAAATATTTTCTCAAATAAACAACTATTAATAGCATTCTATAGAATATATTCTGAGTCTAGTCTGAGATATTGAGATTGACGATGAATTTTTATTTGAATGAATGAATAAATGAATTTATTTTTACCGAATATTGGCTATAATAATCGGAGGTATACACAGAAGCAATATTTAGCTTATATAATTTATATATTAATTTACACATATAAATATATAGAATACATCGTTAATATCTCAGAAGTCTAGATAACTATGTAATCGACGTATTAACTTATTCAAATAGTTAAGCAATAACAGACAAATGTAAATTTCACTATCATTATGTTATGTCATACTAAGGATAGGACATCTCCTCAATTGTTACTTTTGGTACTCCCAACTAGATACGTTTCAGTGGTATATTTAATTATATTTCAATGTAGGTTCACATTTGAATCAAATATATCGAGTCATTAATTTATTTGTAAAATAAAATACATTCATATTTTTAATTTTATATTTTATTAAATATACATATTAATTTATAAATTAGGTTTGAATTGAATTATTATTTTATATTATTTTAGTCGACATTCGAAATAATATGATGTGTATTGAATTATAGTATGAATTTAATATAATCATATTCAAAAATTAATGTAAATAAGAGTTTTTACAATGCTTTTTGTATCAAATTTATATTTGAACACATGTACTATGATAAAATCACTTTTGAGGAAATAAAAATTTCCAACATTGCGTTATCCTTGATTATATCAAAGATCGTCCGAAGGATAGTTAGATAATACTTCGTAGTATCTTTGATTATATTTATATATATTTATTTTATTTTAATATTTTCGTATACGATTACTCTATTGCATTACTAATTTTACATTCGTATATCTGTTTTTTTTTTATATTACTAATCTGAAATAAAACTTGTTTTCAATTATTTGTGAATAAAATGTGATGTAAACAATGTTGCTTTTTTTCATCCAAAGTATAATAGACTTTTAATGGCAACATAATATTATTACAAATTAATAGCAGCATAATAGAATTTTAATGGCAACATAGTAGCACAATGTAAACATTTGAGGCTATTATTTGTGGTGTGGTGATGACACCTCCCATCCACCAGCTCTCCAGGTTGCGGATAGGGGAAAGGCCATTAGATATAATGGTTAACTGCGAATAATAAATAAATAATACCGGACAAAATCCAGGGTACCCCTTGTCAAGGCACAGCACCTGTTTAGCCACCCGGGCAGGGTTACGCAAATGTGTAAGGAGTGGCGACCGTACATTTTATTCACCTACTGAAAGTAAAACATGACAACACAACCCAACAATAATCCATCCAGAATCGCTCGTCGCGCGGTTAAACAAGGAGAGCTACCTGTAATAACACCGAATGTTGCAGTCGAAAAATTAGTGACTGAGAGGAAGAAAGAAAAAGAAAATAAAAATGAGAAAAAGAAAAATGAGACTTCTACTTCAAAATTATTAAGTGCATCTAATGTTTTAAAATAGGATCTATGAATACCCAAACACTTAATAAAGTATATAAAATACCAGAATTGATATCCTCATCCAAAAGAAAAGGACAATACATAATGTATATCCAAGAGCATATATTCATACACGAAGATATAGTCATCAAGGAACAATCTTATGAAACTTCTAACCTTCTCAGCCTGGAAAAATAATATAAATTCTGCAACTGGTGGATTTGAAATCCTATAGTCAGAAACAAAGCTTACAACGCAATCGACAGTGTCGAAATGATATCACCTAGAATTATGATAGCATACTTTCAAGGAAACCCACACACCTAGGTGATCTCACCCAACACATGTTAGGGACGATCAAGAAATTGAATTATTCTATACAAGACTTACCTCTTTGACAAGGCAGATACCAAATTATAATGTTCTGATCATAGGAGGAGACTTAAACACACATTTCGGACAAGAAAGCGGATATAAGTACTATATCATCAAACTACAAACCGGAATGACCAAATGCTCAAGGACTATCTTTAAGAAAACAATATGATATGTCTAAACACTCACTTTCTGAAAAGAAATGGTAAATTATGGACATATAACTCACCAAATGAATTTAAATCACAGATTGACTTCATAATTATAAATAGAAAATGGAACAGTGTAAAAAAAACTGCAGAGCTTACAATTCGTTCAATAGTATTGCATCTGATCATAGACTCATAACTGCAGATATAATGCTGAGTCTCAGAGGCAACAAAATGAAAGATAGAAAATGCATACCATACTACTGGGCAACATTGCAACATGATACTAAAATCAGAAAAGAGTTCATTATAACAGTAAAAAACAGTTTCTCAGCTCTTCAAAACTATGATCCCTCATCAACTACACCAATCAACACGAGATATACACAATTTAAAAAGCATTCAAACAAGTAGTTAATAAAGTAATACCATTGAAACCCAAAATTAAAGAAACGAATATTATGGGAAACTACAGAAATCTATCAAAAACGAGATATACTGCACAAAGTAACAACACTGAAAGATAGCGCACAATCTGTGCCGCACATACACAAGTAAATATCGAAAATGTTATTAAAGCACAAAAATATTTATCAAATTCTTACTATCTAGAACAAAAGAACTATATAAATATAAAGATAAATTAAATTCAAATAGCCTCTACAAATAAATCTGTATTAGCTTGGAAAATAATAAACGAAGTCAGCGGAAGGAATAAATCCAATAAAGCTGAAAGCAACTAGTGATAAAGAATGAATTAAATTTTGGCATAATAATTTTAAAGAGCTCTAAAGGCAAGACTATGCAATCAACAATACATAGTGAAAATTCAACTCAAATCCTGAATAAACTTGAAATAAAAACTGTTCCCTTCACAAAAGAAGAAGTGCTAAAAGCCACACAAAATATATCATACGGAAAATCAGTTGGATTGGACGAAATACTAGCAGAAGTATGGAAATTAGAAGATTTCAAAGAATTTTTCTAGAATCCTGTAACCGTGTATATTTCGAATAACCTATAGCAAAATGGATAGATGGATGTATTATTCCTTTTCCAAAGAAAGGAAACCTAACCACCACTAAAAACTATAGAGGATCCTCGTTCGAATGACACTAACAGCAATACCCTCTAAAATACATAACTTAATGTTATTAAACAGAAATTGACCCAATTTTGAGGCGAAACCAAAATTGGGTCCGTAAAAATATATCTACGACAGGACAAATTATGACCAGAAGACGAATATTAGAAGGAGTAAAATATAAAAACCTACCACTAACAAAAGCATTTGACACAATAAATCGCAAAAAGATGAAAGAAATACTTATAAAATATGGCATACCGGAAGAAACAGCTAACGCTATCATGATGCTCTATAATAACACTCGAGCAATGGTACGTTCACCAGACGGAGATACACTTTTCTTCCAGATTACCACCGGAATGTTACAGGGAGACACACTAGCACCATTTATTTTTATAATCTGCCTCGACTATATTTTAAAAATATTGTTGGACAATGACAGAGAACTCGGATTTACTTTAACTGAAAGAAGAAGCAGATGATATCCAGCAGAACAAATTACCGACATAGACTACGCATACGACATTGCCCGAACAAATAATACCTTAAAAGATGCCAATACTCTATTACTGAAAATTGAACTAGCCGCAAAAGAAATTTGACTTAACATCAATACTGATAAAACAGAATACATCAATTTCAACCAGAACAATAACCTACATATGGTATAGGTGGAAATATGATAAAACGAGTATAAGACTTAACATATCTAGGAAATTATATTAAGTCAACTGATATAGATGTAAATATAAGAATCGCTAAAGCCTGGACCGCTTTAAATAGCATGCAATCAATATGGAAATCAAAGTTAAGTGAAGTTCTCAAAAGAAACTTTTTTAGAGCAGCAGTTGAATCCGTACTTGTTTATAGATCCGTTACATAGACTCTAACATAATCGATATAAAATAAGATTGATGGAGCCTACACTCGTATGCTTCGTACTGTGACGAATTCACCCTGGAGAGATCATATAACAAAGGAACAACTATATGGTGGTATACCAAAAAATCAGCAAATTATTAAGGTTTTCCGGACACTGTTGGAGAAGCAAAGATGAACTGGCAAGCGATATAATACTCCAGAAAACACATCATGGTAAACGAAAATGCGGACGACCAGCAAATACATACATCGATAAACTAAGAAACAATACGAATCTTACAACGATAGACGAGATGAAAACAGCGATGGAGGATAGAGAAGAGTTGACAAATCATGTCATAGATTACCGAGCAAGCCCGACCTGGTTAGGTAAGGTAAGTAATTTATGATATTATGTTTATATTATGAGGTTATTACTGTTAGCTGTGTATTTTTATCTACCTATATATATATATATATATATATATATGGTTACAAATTTAACTATGTAATTACATCACATACACATATATATGCTTACTTACTTAATTATTTCAGGATTGTTGTTTTCCGTACAGTAAAAGTTCTCCAAACATCACGGTTCATCATAGCTACTTTCATCTCGCTCGCCGGTATACCAGTTTCGCGCTCGAGATTCCTGATATATATATTTCTGATGGCCTTCCCCGTCTTCTAGTTCTATGAATAGGTTCCTAAAGAACTATATCCGAAATAACTTCATCATCTCTACGTAGGCAATTTCCATCAAACTTTAAGAATCGACGTCTGATCTTTGTAGATATTTTTTCTATAGCCCCATACAGTACTTCGTTAGTAACTGTCTGAGACCAATGTACGTTTAATATCATTCGTAGAATTCGAGTGTATGTACCATCAATTTGTTTGCGTAGTGTTTTTGTGAGTGTCCAAGTCTCACATACGTACATCAGAAACGATTCAACTGTGGTGTACATGAGCCTGAGTTTCATTTTCCTACTAAGTGTTTATTTCCAGATATTCCTCATTTGATGACATGTTCTTTAAGAAAGCGCTTTTTATGACTTTTAAATATTTTGCACTGCTGTCTACCTATGCCCCTAGATACTTGAAGTCTTCAACCCTTTTTAGATTTAACCCATCTATAGTTTTTATTTCAAACTGTTGATTGATATTGTAGCTTAATATAATTATATTTCATTTTCCCTGTATTTATGTTTATTCCTACTTGTTTTGCTGATTTTTCCACTCGATTGAGCATTTCTTGGGCTTCTTTAATACCTTCACTTACTAATGCAATATCATCTGCTAAGTCCATATCTGTAACAGTGATAGGTGGTACTCTTCTGCTTTTTCTTTTCCATAGTTTGAAACCTAGTTTATCTTCTCTTCCTTGTAAAGCTGTTCTCATAACATAATCGATAACTATGATAAAAAGGTATAGAGCTAACGTATATCCTTGTAAGACACCAGCTAGAATATTTAAATTTCTGTTTATCCATCAGTTGTAATTACCTTAGCAGTAATATCTTCATACATAATTCTAATAGCCGTCACCAACTAGATTAGTCCTAATTCTATTCAGTATCATACGATTATAAGTTTTCGCTACTAATGAACTCAGACTATTACCACGATAATTACTACCTAGACTAAGATCTCCTTTCTTAGGTATTGGAATTATATTCAAAATTGACCATTGTTTTGGCTTCATTTTATCTAATAGTGCTTTATTACAGAAGTAGATGATAATATCAACTATATTACATCGTTTTAATACTTCTGGCCGTATTTAACCAACACCGCAGCTTTTACCTTCTTTGATTACCTATTTTGCTAACTTGTACTCATACATTTCAAAATATCAACGCTTTATTTCTAAAGGTTGTATAACTTGTATTATCGTTTTATTTTCGTCTTCAATAATTGGTGGTTTGCCTAATAAATCCTGAAAGTGTTTGTACCAAGTTTGTAGATGTTTTTTTTGGTTCTTTACTTTTATCATTCCTTTTTGAGTTGTTTTTCTACCAGTGATTTCATTTATTAATTCCCATCTTAATAGGTACTTTCTGTTGAGATCAGCTTTCTCAATTTGTTTGATCTTTTCTTCTAGGGTGTAAACTGCGATATTTGTATATTCTGTATATAGTTTATTGCGAGTTTCAGTATTGTTATGTTGATTATTCTCATTTGAATTGTCTTCATACTCTCTATTTAATATACGAGTTTCTTCTCTAGCTCTAGAAACAGTATTATCAGTGGATGTACACAATTTATTCATTTTAATTAAAAGTGGAACTAGTTATCTTGTAAATTCAGCATTTATATCTATGAATCGTTCATATGTATCTGAAATGTCTTCATCAACTTGCAAGATAACTCGATTTTTTATATTAATTGCGTATTTCTTCTGAAGGGACATGTCAGATTTAAACAAAGGCCAGTTATAACGGAGTTTTCTTGGTAATGTATTCCTATTCGCTCGCAAACTTAGCCTTACTTTAGATGATATGATTCAATGATCTGAACTAATGCTAGAAAGAGTACTGTATGCTTCCACATTTGAGATGCTGTTTCTCCATTTTGTTCTCATTTAGATATAATCAAGCTGGTATTTCCTGCAGCACGGACCCATATATATATGGGATATTTGGACATATGTCCAAAGCTTATTCAACTTATTTTGAAAACATGTATTTGTTATTACTAATTGTTTTTCATTTATAATATCTATTAATAATACACCATTTTTATTTGTACTTGATGATATGTAAAATTCTCACCATATTTCCCTATCCTTGCATTAAAATCTCCAATAATGATTAGGACATTGTGATGTGGTATAGTTTCTATAGATCTTCTAAGTTCATCGTAGAATTTATTTATAACTTCATCTTCGCTAGAATTTGTATGTGAATATATGACTATAATATATGTTGCAGGATTTCCATTGAATGTGCTTATCAATATTCTCTCAGAGTGTGATATAACCTCGCATACTGAGTTTATTGATATTTTGTTTAACATTATTCCAATTCCTCCTGTTGATGCACCTTGGTAATTTTTCCATGCTGATGTTGTTATAAGTGTGCTATGTCCACTATTATTATACTTAACAGTTTCATCATGCATAATTCGATGTTCCTGTATTCCAAGAATATCTAGATCATGGCTTTCGAAATTATACTTGAGTTATAGTTGTTTATGTTCTTCTAGAATTGTTCTAACGCTAATAGTTGATACAACGATTTCTCGTTTGCTTCTTAATAGTTTGGTCTTTTTACCTACGCGTTTCTCAAGATATACCATTACTTGCGGGTTTGGAGTAGGTCCGTCATACTTCTCCTTAGAGATCGTTTCAGTTATAGGGAAGTTTATATTAGGGACTTTAATCCTAGTATTGTTTGTTGTGCTTGTCATGTATTTCATTTGCTAATACTGCTATAAGCGCAACTCATATAGCAGTGAGTTTGAATTCAGAGTTGCACTCTCTTAGCCTTTACCTAAAGATGTTTTACTACAAGGCAGCAGAAAGATTTAGAATCAGAGTTACATTCTCCTATATCCCCTACAATTTAGCCTGAATACTAAGTAAACAGTTTACGTGGTATGCCACTTGGAGGCATAATATAATTATATATATATATATATATATATATATATATATATATATATTAGTTGATAGACAAGTTGGGGGAATGGTTCAATACAACAATAGAAGTGAAACTTGTCTTAAGCCTTAAGTCTGTGTGATACTTCCTACAATCTTAAACATGCTGGAACAGATAGTGAACGCGTTCACTAGTAAATCATGAACGAACAGTAATTATCACTTGAATAGTAATCACGAACCTACACTGTAGGTCCTGCAGTTCAATGATGATTTTGATTGCCTACTTACCACTAATGTGATGAAAAATATGCTATAGCAGGCACGAAATCTGAATTAACTCACCTTATCAAAGACGTATATTATACATCGCGAGCATACGGTACGGAGATTAATATTTTATAAATTATTTGTATTTGCATATTATTATGAAACGCTATGAAAATACAAATAATGGTAAATTCTGAAGGTGAATTCATATCTGAAATAAGAGTAAATAGCGAACACATTAATGTAGTCTTGCATATATTCAAATACTTGGGAGTGATATCATATGATAGATAATCAAAAGCAGAACTTCTAGCTAGAATCAAGAAGAATATAGTTGATTTAACTAAATTAAATATCATATTAGTCTGGGATCTATGGCTCAATAGAACAACCATGGTTTGCAAAAGCTAGTAAGCCATATGTCTCGGGTTCGACTTCAGTCAGTAGTTGTTTTTCTCTTGTGTTTATTAATAACTTTAATAAACGACAAATAAAATTGTATAGCTTAAGCTCAAGAAAAAAAATGTTACTATTTGTATTGTATTTTCCTGGACCCCTCACAGTTATTTATCACATGTATAAGTCTATAACTCATTGAAGGGTCCATTTGTATCCGCTATTTGTATTGTATTCAATATATATATATATATATATATATATATATATATATATATATATATATATGAGATTTCAATAAATAAATATTATTATTATATTATTATTATTATATAGTACGATAAATCAATATCACAGAAATCTAAAATCAAACTGAAGCGATCAAGGTTAATTCCATGTTTATATATGAGTGTGAAACTCTGGCTATTGATAAATACTTGCGGAGAAGAATCAGACAATTTGATATGCGGAGTCTAAGAAAACAATTAAATGTAACATTTAAAGATATAATCACAAATATGGAAGTATATTTATAAGGATTAAATAAGGATTATTATTCTTGGATTATATAATCCAATAATCGGATCACACTATGAACTACTGTCGATGGTTATGAAAATAAAACTTAAGTAGTATGGTCATGTCATAGATCCAATTCAATGTCAACGATTTTTCTTCAAGGAACCGAGGACGGCAAACGAAAAATAGTAAGATCAAAAACCAATAGAAAAATAACATCGTAGAATGGACCGGTCTAGAAATCAGCGAATTGGCGAGAGCGACGATTAACTGAAGTAAACGTAGATACACTGTGAAGAATTCAACTGCGATCCTACGGCATCCAAATTATATGGAATAGATTAAAAATGTTAACATATTAATGCTGCAAATTAACCTATTTTTCATTGTATCGATGCACGTTAAAAATCTCACGAAAAAAGTATCACTATATGTTCAAAACCCAAAATTATCGATATAGTTCAAAATGTTTATTAATAGAAAATTTGAAATCTTAATTAAATGATATATTTGTATATGTTTATATATGTTTAATATATAAAATAGAATATATTATAAATCAACATTACTAATGATTTAAATGTTGAAAATATTTCATTATCTCGAGATAATATAATCTTAAATTACTATCTCAAGATAATGAAATAATAAATTAAAATATATACACAAGTGATTTAAATGATAATAAAAAAATCTTATAATATTGATTTGAATGTAGTATTGTTTAACTTTATCATTGTATATTATAATATAGATAATTATCTATTACATATACAATCTATAAATAATATATAATTGTAAATCATATAGACACTATTAGCCCTTTGCAAAGGGCTTTGCTATTAATATCAATAATATTATAATAATAATCTATAGATTTAATTATAAGACAAAAGTATGTTTTTACCATTGCAAAAACTTGTTTTTACCGGTCAGGTTATGACCGGTTATTACCATAGACGGTAAAACAACTATGGAACACTGCTCTTAGTAGGTCCTACTTTTGATTATATCAGAAAATTCATTTATAAATATATTTATACCATCCAAAGAAAATCTAGGTGGACGATAAATTAAAAAATAACGATAAATTAATTGAATTATGTAAATAGAAGACAATTGGCTTATTAATGGATAAACCTTCACTATAATCTAAGTTAATCCTCTTAAAATTAGAATATTTATAAAAACATTTAAATAAAATACCAACACCACCACCAATACCACAACTAACACTACCACCCCTATTATCAAAACATCTAGGAATATGAAGAAAATAATAATGATCTCCCGTTATATACAGCAGAATCTAATTCATTTAACCAAGTTTCAGTGAAACATATTATATCAGAAAATGTATTATCAATTAAAAAAGAATTAAATAAAGTGACATTCGTTCTTATTGATCTAGTATTCATTATAATAATACAACTATTATTGGTATATAGATATCTCTGAAATAAGGTCATTGATTTTCAATATTAGGATTTTATATTAAAATCCTACTGGAATCACTTGAATTATTCGATGCAATACATTTATCAAATGAATAATTCCATTATTTCAATTGATAGACGGAAGGTGTTAATTGATTAAATTTCCATTCAATTTTATCAACAATATTAATAGATACCAATGGGCATAGTTCGTAATCTCTAATATTATTAAGGATAACACATTTATAACGAGACATTAAATCAGATTAAATTGCATGATAATACACGTGCCCTCTTTGTACAAATCACGAATACAAATATATTCATATGCCATTGATATATATATATATTTATATATAATTGTATTTGATTAAATTAAAATATATAAGTCGTATCATTAGTTTTTAATTTATTTATCGTGGAAATCATGTTTTCCAACATCCCATTTTAATCTATCATACGTAAATTTAAAATAGTCAAACTTTAAATACCTGCCATACTTAATAACATTATTCAGGCGAGCCCTAAGTGATAGAAGATTTTCTTTGGCAACATCTATATTAAAATTGTGAATATTTATTCTTGGTTGAATAAATTTCTCATATGTTTCTATTTGTTCAGGTGTTTTTCGTTTATATTGTTTTTTTAAATCGTTTATATTCTTATTATATAGTCGAATATTTATCTTATTTTGTTTTATACTATCTTTTAAATTATCGACTACGTCGTAAACATAATACTGTCCTGTTTTGTATCCTCTTTTTTTGCCGATGAGATCCTGGTGAGAGATGGCGAAGTCTTTCTTGAGATCGTCGTTATCTTCGTAGGCGTAACTATTCTTCAGCTTAGCCTTTAAACTTCTGGTTAGCATAGGCGTCACGCTGACGGTCATAAGAGTAGCACCGGTAACCAGCATAGCGACACACACGTACCACATCAGGTTTAGAGTCCATTTTCTCGATACCATACCTACCACTGTTACGATTAGGAATACGATTAGACCATACCTAACTATCGAATACGCGCGCGCGTGGACCTATGTTTATAATATTCATCAACAAATAAATTAATATTTATATTTAAAATGTAATGTAATTAAACTATGTAACAAAAGTATATATAACATACACACATATACACACACATTCACACACACACACACACACACAAATATATATATATATATATATATATATATATATATATATGTATTGTTGTTATTGTTATTTTTATATGGTGGAGTCCTTTCATCCCATCCAGGAACTTAAATGAAGTTTTTATTTATAACCACATATGGCCCTAATGTCCATTCGAAGCCGCTCTCGTGTTAAGGCATACGTGGTTAGTTAACGAGAGTCGATTATTTATGTGTACACGATTATATATGATCACTTCTAAATATTATTTTAGGACATATTTTAATGGTCGGACGGGGCTCATACTCGCGTCATACTGCTTGTGTATCTTGACGCCTTAGCCAACTAAGCCACACAGGCAGTTTAAATATATATATATATATATATATTGTTATTTGTTATTTGTTATTTTTATTTGGTGGAGTCCTTTCATCCCATCCAGGAACTTAGATGAAGTTTTCACTTATAACCATATATGGCTCTAATGTCCCTTCGAAGCCGCTCTCATGTTAAGGCATCCATGGTTTTAACGAGAGCCGATCATTTATTTATACACAATTATATAAGATCACTTCTAAATAATATTTTAAGACCCATTTTATAAAATTAATTAATGGTCCGGACAAGGGTCGAACCCGTGTCCTACTGCTTGTGTGTCTGACGCCTTAGCCACTGAGCCACACAGGCAATATATATATATATATATATATATATATATATATTTATATACTATCCAATAGATAGGAGTATAATCTAGTATATACATATATACTATAGTAACACTGATACTTAGTAACAATTATTTTGAGTAGCACATATAGGTCACTTGTATCTATTTACGTGAAACAACTTGTAATGCTGAATAGAAATAAAGAATATTAAATATATGTGGCAATATAGTATTGCAAACTAAGAGATGGGCACGATACTCAAAAAATGTATAATAGATACAATTACAATTACACACTTTTTACTTATAATATACTATAGATAATAATACAATTACTTTAAAAAAATCATATTAGGTACAATTACCTATATAAAATTACAAATACATCATTTTATTAATAGATACATCTTATTAGATACAAATACATTATAATTATATATAATATAGGTATACCTATAGGTACTATATACAATATAAGTATATAGATATAAATTATATAGATATATATTATATCATATAATATATATATATTCATCGATGTCGAATTTGATAGTACATATCAAGGTACATTATACGTTATACGTTTAGAGTATACGGAAATGATTGCTAGAAAGTGATTTTCTACAAGTTTTAGTGTGACCCCTTTAAGGTTATTATATTTCCGGACATTTTTCGGAAAGTAAGAGGGTAACTCACTACATATATGTAGTGAGTATATAGTGAGAATATTCTCCTTGATTTATCAGCTGCATTCGATAACCTTGAATATAATATCCTTATAAATCGAATATCCTCTATCAGAATCTCTGGTACTGCACTAGATTGGTTCATAGCATACCTAACTAATTTATAAACATCGTAAAGTTACTCATAGAGTACCTCAATGATATGTCATTGGTCCACTCCTGTTCTATAGCTATCTACTTCCCTTATTTAAAATTATCTATAGTCGACTATCACTCGTATGCAGATGAAATACAATTATACTGTAGATTGGTAGAACCTAACAATTACATACATTTACTTAACAACTGCATTACTGATATAGGGGTATATATTTTGGGTATACTGCAATATATACTTCCCTTCAAATTACCCTACATGACTGGCTCATCAACAACTCCGTATCACTAAACAGTCTTAAAACTGAATCACTGCATATTAAAACATCTACTACTATATTCCTTCCAACACAAATTACCATTAACAATTTTAGTATTTATTATGCTAATGAAGTAAAAAATCTTGGTATATTAATCGAAATAACACTACAATTTAACATTCAGACTAAATCACTATCACACCAATTAACTACATACTACACAACCTACGAACAATAAGACCTTATTTAATTGTAATACTGCTCTACTTATCGCTACATCCCTCATTCTACCACCCATTGATTACTGTAATTCCTGTCTCTATGCCTCCTCACAATCTATAATACATAGGTATATTTTATAAACTCCAACGCTTTCAAAACTCAGCCATCAGATTTATATTCAATATATATAAACATTCCAGACAGCATATATCGTCTCTAAGAACCAAATTATATTTGTTTATAATAAAATCCCATATAATTTATAAGATTTCACTCACCATATATTTAGCTACTCAACACAACACACCTGACTATCTCGCCAACTTAGCCAACTTACACACCTACTAACTCCCAACATAACTATTTACTAACAAAGAAAAATAAACAAATTCAAATTAAAAAATCCAGTTCTATCGTATTTAACATCTGCCCAATATAAATATTTCTTCGTCCATGCTCCAAAAATCTGGAATGATCTACCTCACCATATCCGATCAATTGACTCAACTGTAATATTCAAGTCAAATCTCAAAACATAGCTTTTTTCTCAATAAATATATTGAAAAGTAATGAACGTTTAGTTTTTACTGTGTACGCCGTCAGTATTTGTACTTCAGTCAACATCCAATAGGTATAGGTACCTATAATACATGGTTACCAGTAATATCGTATGATGTAATCTCGTAAGAGGTAATTTCGTACGACTTATTTAGTAATCTCGTACGACTTATTAAATTTAATTAATTTCATAATTACACAGTTATTATACGAATATATATATATATAATACATTATATTATATCAATATTTAATAACTTATTATATATAATCGTATAAAAACTGTATTATTGTGAAATAAATTTAATTTAATAAGTCGTACGAAATTACCTAGTACGAGATACCTGGTTACCGAATACAATACTAATGAGCATAGACATAGGAGTGAATGTCTATGTCTATGCTAATCAGTCACCAGCGGTGACTCACCACTGATATGACACATATAAACATCTACATATACATATAGCCATATACATAGAATCAGGTCTAATTATAATATATATATATATATATATGCATACAGCACACATTAATATCATATTAGTTACCCTAGTATATAATTTCTGTATTGAAGCTTTATTTGTAATATTAGTTTAATAATTATTATTATACTTATTTATAAATATAAAATTTTATTATTATTTTATAAAATTATTTGTAGGTATATTTTTTAATCAAATATATTACTAATTTAAATATTCTATATATATATATATATATATATATACAGTGCGCTCTCGATATACCGGCACAATCGGGAATGAGGAATTGTGCCGGTGTCGTATTTAAAAAATACCCCTATTTAAAAAATACCCCTTAGATATTCTATTATCTTTGTAAATTAATTTAAGTACAAGTATCAAAAGTTCTCAGAATCAATATGAAATTAATATAAAACACACAATTCTCTATTGTATTAATTTTTAAAATCAATCATATTTACAAATATGTAATCGAATATTATTATCAAATTGTTATCTATGAAATTTTAAATATTTAAAACGATTTTAAAATAAGTTATATATATCCAAGCGGTACAGCTTCCTATCTAGCCTGCATACGGTATTTATTTGACATAGATACGCAAAATGTAAACAAACATGATAATAGTGTTGCAGAATTTATCTGAAATATGCATAAATAATAATCTTATAAACTTCAAATACTTGCATTATACTATATTTTATTTATTGTAATTATACAGAATTACATCGAAGCAGGCCGCCGTTTGTTATGATATGAATTTTAGAGTTCGAGGTGGGCGGTGCTTATATCTGTCACTCAAGTACATATGTTACGCACCACTGCACAATTTAAAATAATCTGACCGAGTAACATCTATACATACAAATACATATATACAGTGTATATGTGTATGCTATACACATACATACATACATATATATACACGCATATACACATACACGCATACACATATACACACATGCATGTATACATACATACATGATCATCATGTATTACATGTATGTATATTGTGTGTGTATGTATGTTTTATTATATTAGTATTTCCACCTGTATGTTATTAAGTAAGGAGATGTAATTTGTAAATGCATGTTATATCCTTTATTTATTTTACTATATGAACTAATATAATCTATCTACTAATATAGATATATATATGATATACTTATATATACAAATACACATATATACACATGCACACACATATATACATATACACATACACATATATACACAAACACATATATACATACATACACATACCTTCATGCATACATATGCACATACATGTATGTATATTGTGTGTAGGTATATATGTATTTGTATTATTTTAGTATTTTCACATGTTTTTCTTAATTTAAGTAAGGAGATGTAATATGTAAATGAATTTTATATCCTAAATTTATGTTAATATATGAACTAATATGATATACTTACATATACAAATACACACATACACATATATACACAAACACATATATACACACATACACATACCTTCGTGCATATATATTCACATACATGTATGTATATTGTGTGTAGGTATATATGTATTTGTATTATTTTAGTATTTTCACATGTTTTTCTTAATTTAAGTAAGATGATGTAATATGTAAATGCATATTATATCCTACATTTATTTTACTATATGAACTAATATATATATATATATATATATATATATATATATGAACTAATATATATATATATTATAATTATATATTTATTATATTATATGAATAAATCAAATCTATCTTATATATATATATGTAAATTCATGTTATAGCAGGGAGGTTATAGCCTACATTTATTTTACTATATGAACAAATATAATCTATCTAGATAATCTATATATATTATAAAGTTTTGTGTGTATGTGTTTTGTATGAGCTTATGCAAATAGGTATACTTCTCTATAGAGTAATTCTTACTTATGTTGAATAATTACTTTCTTTTGTTATTTCATATTAGTCATCTGGATCAAAGTGATATAATTATATTGTTTATATCATATTATTACTAAATTTTATTATTTAACATTGTTTTGTACAAAATCTAATAACAAATTTGTTATTCAATATTATATATATATATATAATATATAATATATATTATATATATATAGGTTAAAGTCCTTATATATTATAGTATTACCAAAGGGCTTTGGTATTACTTATAAGTTATATATTTTATATAATATATATATATATATATATATATATATAGTGAAAATTGCTTTTATTATTTAAGTTTATTCAAGCTGTTTTATTATTTAATACTTATTAATAAATAATTATTTAATTATTAGTAATTATAAATTAATTTAGTAATTATTATTATAATATTTATTAATTAATTATTTAATTTTAATAATTATTGGATAATTAATAATTATTAAAATTAAATTATTATAAATTATTAATAATTATTTAATAATTAATAATTATTAATCATAAAATCATTAAAATTAAATATTTAATAAATAATTATTAATTATTATAAATTTGTATTATTATTATTATAATATTTATTAATAATAATTATTAATTATTTATTAATTATTTATTACTTATTTAATGTTAATAATTTTAATTATCAGGGTTTCTGAGTTAGCGGTTTAATTTTATTATTTAACATTATTATACAAAAATTTAATAATAAATTTATTAATATATATTATTATATATATTATATATTATATTATTATAAATATTATATTTATATATATACTATAATAAATAAATACTATAATTAATCATAAATATATTATATAATTTTGAACAATTTATATAAATATATTTGATATTTAAAGTAATACATATTAATCTATAGAGTAATAATAGTATAAATAATCGTTATATAATAACATAAATATAATTAAAATTAAATATTTTCAAATATATGATGAATTTCAAAATAAAAATGGTTTATTTCATAAATTACATGTTTCTCACATACAAGATATTACATGAACTTATGAATATTGAAGTGTCATAGATATTTGCGATATAAAGGAATAACTAAAGATGTCCTTGGATCAACATTTGATTTCCAAGTGCAGATCCACGGTGGATCATCCACCTGAACTAATTTGGATATAGAGTTACGTCTTAGTAAAAGCTAAATCAACCTTAGTAATTTTCTAAATGTTATTAATTCATCTATATTACATTATACAGAATTCCATATATATAATAATCTCATTTAATTTTATTTAATTGTAGTTATTTGCTTTAAATTTGTCTACTACATATATTTATATGTGTATTGAGTCATTATATTCGAATGTTATGTATTACTCTAGTAATACATAACATACAATCATCACTTTCATATGCTCCTCTCATTCTTTTATTATATGCTAGTAGGCTTTATTTTGATTAGCCCATATATATCAATTATTTATTTATTATTATTTTGTTTAAATTTTTTTTTTCCATGTTATTTTGTTTTTATTTTACAACATTACACTTTATATCTATCATACAAATATTAAATAATCGTCTTTAAAATATCATATTACACATACTTCAATTGATGGATTATAAAATTTATATTTTCAAAATAATATATTGGTTATCTCATGAGTCTAGCAAGAACATTTCTAAATACTAGGATCAATATACCAATTCGAATTATTTTGAGTATGGCATATATACATATTGAAGAACAACCATTGGTAAACAAGCATTAAATACACTACCCATAAATAAATATGCATATAGATTAGAAGAAAAGTATAATGAAAACATATATGTAAATGTTATGAATGTAATAACACTTATGACCCAATCCCATATCCGTTTCTAGGAGCACACACTTATCTAACTAATCAATATATATTACAAGATATAGATAATGATTTATTATAATAAATAATTAAATTACTATAGTAAATAGATGTATATATTAAATAAATAACAATTATATAATATTTATTTGTATTTATACTATTATGATTAATATTATTTTTATATTTATTCTATATAATACAATTTATTAACAATATATTACTTTAAATTTATATTTCTTTATTTATTCAAATAGTAAATTATTTACCTATTATGGTAAGAGTATTTACTGCAGACTTGGCTATAGTCCATAGATTTTAGAGTGAAGTCCCAACTGAATATATATGCTATAATCCCATACACAATATAATTTTAATATTATAATATTATAAAATTAAATAATATAATTTTTTTTAAATATAATATGTCTTTAGAATAAAGTAATTTATAAGTTGGTGACCTATTACCATTAGTACAATTGTGTTTTTTGCCTATTACTGTATATTATTAATATGATATTATTAGCCTATATTGCTGACTGTATAATTGGTTATAACTTATTATCATGGTGATCCGCAAAAAAGAGACCAGGTAAAAATATAGAGAAAAAAAATAACAGAAAAAATTTATATAGTGATATGTATTAAAAATATTATTACATATACAATCAACTCTATAT